>VZTA01028492.1:277-58163 GCA_013398855.1 Mohoua ochrocephala
CGCCGCAGGTCGGTGCCCGGCAGGGAGCGAGGGCGCGGGGCTGTCCCCCGGGGAGCGGGGCTGTGCCGACACAGCGGCTGTGGAGAAGGGCACGGCTGTTTCCTTGGGAGGGACAGCGGCTGTGGAGAAGGGAAGGGCTGTTTCTCTGGGAGGCAGCGGCGGCGCGGCCCGGCCCTTCCTGTGACGGCGCGGGGGCATCGCCCGGGCCGGGGGAGCAGAGCCGGGGATGGGGAGCGCCCTGGGCGCGGGTGCGGAGCTGGGGTAGCAGGAGCGAGCGGGCCGTCAGTGGTGCAGGTGTTCCGGAATCAGCTGTTCCCCGGTGCGGAGAGAGAAAGGGGCTTAGAACCCTTCAGTGATCTCGGCAATGTGCTACGAAAAGCATACCTGTGCAATGTTAAATAGAGCAATATTCGCATAGGGTTAGATTCTGGTGGCATCTGCGTATTAATTTGATTGTTCCCTCTCCCTCCCATATCCAGCATCTCCGTTGCCAGCCAAGCAACGAGCAAAAATGGACGACATTGTGGTTGTAGCCCCAGGAACGCAATCCTCACGGAATGTCAGCAATGATCCAGATGTCATAAAACTGCAGGAAATTCCAACTTTCCAGCCCCTTTTGAAAGGTGATTGTTCTTCCTCTGTTTTTAAATGCCTTCTTTTTTTGTACTTAACGGGGTTTGTGTATCCTGAGGTTTCTACTGAAGTTCATGTTTCTGTCCCTGTTTTTCGCTACCCCTCTTGTTTTAAACCTTACTCTCTTTTGTTATGTCATAATTAATCCCAGCCTTCTAAACAGTGGGTGAACTGGTTTGGAGGTGTTCTGGTGATGTTCTCTGCAATGGAACCAACTACTATGAAGACAGAGCAGCTCCAAGCATACCAGCTTGCCTTTTACCACTGGTTGATGAGAGATGCTGTGTTGCATTCTAACATCTAATGGATGTCAGTCTCCTGTTTTGCTCTAGTCTCTTAAAAACAGTGTGTTGCTCTCAGAGTCATAGCTACCTGTGTATGCGTTCAGCTGCTTGGAATCAAGATACCTTGTGGGAATTTCCAACACAGAGCAGATTTTATTCTTGTTTTTTGTAGTCGGATAGATGGGCTGAGACTTTTCTTTGTTTCTTTTCTTCCCACTCTTTTTTTTTCCTTTCATCCCCTGCACTCATTCTTTGTTCCTTCTATTCTGTTCAAAGGGAAGTGAAGATTTCAATCAAAGTTGTCAAGCCTGCAGTTTAACAAAAACTGTTTGTGTTTTGTGGCCTGGCTTCTAGCTATCTCTTTTTGAGGAGAATGTCCTTAGTATCTGAAAAGTCCTTTAGGAAGTGAGATGTCTGGAGCAGCCTGAGCAAATTGATTTGGTTAAAGCAGCCTCGTCCCGAGTTCCTCTCCCTGGAACGGTGTGGGTCAGCAGCCTTGTGTGACTGTGCTGTGCAGTGGGCACTCAGTGAGCCCATGGCTTTTTGAAAATGCCAGGCCTGCTGTGCATGCATGCCTGGGCAGCAGCACTGGCTCATGCCTTGCGGGTCTGCTACGACAGAGAGGACAGAGCTGGGATGTTTAGCCCTCCCTGCTGCTGGAAGGAATGATGTGGTCTTGTTCAGCTGAGGGTTTAGGCACTGCTGGTCAGAATGTCACTGATTGAGGCACGGCTGCCGGGCAGTTACGGGAGCCGCTTTGCTCTAAGGGCATCACTAGAGGTAATCTACTAGAGGTAGCATCACACCACCACTTTTTGGACAGAAAGTATTTACTTTTTGTTGTTTGTGTATGTCTACTGCATCAGGGTCCTGGAACATGACCAGAACTTGTGGACATTGTGATAGCCTATTGGGCCAAACATTTAGGATTTTATTGGGCATTTTATTTTATGAGTAAGTTCTGGATGTGCATGGCACTGACTGCTGTTTCCTGCAGAAGGGCAGAAAGATAGGGAGGCCATGAAAAAAAGCAGAACACGCTTTGCCTGTAAAGCAAATGCTTCGTCCTGCTTTGTGTGTGAGGCAGAACCAGGATCATGCTGGTGACAGCTTGAAATGTAAATGCTGGAATCCAAATCCTTAAAAGAAATGAGAAAGTTTTAGTATGAGAGACCAAATTTAGAAGATGCTACAACATCTGGCACCAAGGTTGTTGCGTATGCGTAAGAGTGTGATGACAAAGAGTTTCAGTTCCACCCAGCCTCAAACTCATGAGCAAACCTGGGTTGCACAAGACCTGTGGAAGGAAGTCCTGGGAAGTGAGACTGGTGATCACTTCCAGAGATGGTGTTCCTGTGAGGGTGTTTGAGTCACGAGGGTGCAGGGCTTGAGGTGGGAATTGAGAAAGAAGGGAGAGCAGCAGCCATGTGGCTGAGATGGAAAGGTTGGAAGGCACTGCCTTAGATGACCAGTCCAGGTCCTTCAGCTGCTAAGTGTGCACACTTTGTCTTGGTGACGGAGTTGCTTCTTCTGGCCTTACTTTGGACCTGAAGCTGTGGATGTATGATGGAAACCTTCTCTTCTGGTTTTGTCACTTGGCCTGCTGCTTCCCTACGAGTCTCCTGAGACGCGGTGACATCTGGTGACTGCTCAAGAGTTTTGCATGCTGAATCACTTTTGTGAACAGCTTTTTCAGCCTCAAGTACTTGTTATTGCTTGAACAACCCGACTGTGATACTTGTGTTGGCTACAGAAAGCAGCGTGGGCCCATTGAGTGAGTTGACTCTTGAGAGATGGCAGATCTACCACAGGCCCACTTGAGAAACTGTTCTGTTTTGGACTGGTCTCTCACCTGTGTTCTTCCCATGCAAGATTATGTTTCTGGAAAGGTTGAAGAAGTTTCAAGATCTTTTAGGAGCTCATTCTAAAAACTGGTGTCTTGTGATCTACCAGGTTGGAGGTGGACTTACAGTCCCTGTGGACTTCATTGTTCTATTCAGTTTCTTCTTGCCTAAGCAAAGCCAAGGGGTTTTGTTTTGCTTTTAAGTTTCAAAAGAGGAATAATCATTAAATAAATGGACTGGCAAAGCACATGGTCATGTAAACACTGCATGTTCTTGAAAAACAAATGCCTTTGTTCCTCCTGGCCATATTGAGTTGAGCTTGTGATCAGTGAACCTGGAAATCTTTGCCATTGTGTGCTCTCACTTGGAAGAAAATGCCAGTGTCCTGTCCATCATATCTTTCACGCTTTCCCTTGACTTCTACAGGGGGAATTGTACCTCAGAGTACAGCTATGAGCTCTTGTAAAAAGTCCCTCTCCATCTTTCTTGTAGACTCACTTCAGGTGCCGGAAAGCTGCTGTGAGGTTGCTCAAAGCCCTGTCCAACTTGACCTTGAAGACTCCTCATGATCTGGACAGCCTGTTCCAGTGTCTTGCCGCCCTCATCATAAAAAGATTTTCTTCCTTATGTGCAATCTAAACCTACCCTCTTTGGTTTAAAACCTTTGTCCCTGGTCCTTCATTACAGGCCCGGGCAAAACATCTCTCTTTTTCTTACAAGCTTTATTTGTCTCTGGAGGCTTTTTGGGGAAAGAAACTTTCTCCTGCTTACGGCTAGAATTCTGCACTGGTAAAAGGTGAAGCATGAAGAAGCAAAAGAAGCAGAGGTTACTGTCTCACTGCAAAGGCACTGTGTGAGCAGCAGAAACTTCTTTACGTCACTGTGCCTCCTCCTGTTCCCATAGGACTTTGTGATTAGTTTGCTCTCCAATCTCATTTCATGGTTCTTCAGGTCAGCGTGGTGTTGTTGTGACCATCTGAGAATCCTGACTGGTTGACAAAAGCTGTCAGACAGGCAGTGACTGTCAGCTGCTGCTGGCAGGTCAGGGAGGACCGTGACCTCCCTCTGGGTGGGGCTTGTACATGAAAATTAACCTGTAACTAAAACAGTACCTGTATTAACTTGAAACAAACTTTTGGTACCTGGTCCCCTGTAAATACCGGTTATGTTTTTGTGCTGCCCTTTTCCTTGTCGCTTCCTCCTTGTTTGGAGGGAGCTGTTATGGCAAGGTCCCTTGGAAGCATGATAGTGAGTATTGAGCATACTGTGAGTTTACTGAATATGGGCTTGTGGTTATTTAGAGATAATTCAGCAGCCTGACTTATTTCTGGAGAAACTCTTAATACTAAGAGAATAATTTGAATGCTAGATATTTAACTGTTGAAGCTGTTGGTGGTGCCTGCTTGGCCTGCTGCAAGAATGCGATGATACTTTCCTTTCTGTTTTGTTTTGTCTGATGGTGTTTGGATTGTTGGGTATAAGTTCCCAGGAGAGCAGGGATTGTTTCTGTGAATTAAGCAATGTGCTGATGTGCAGCTGGAGACTGGCCTATGAACAGTTCAGCTATGTAACATGCAAATTGCATTTGTCATCATGTGCAGCATGTCTTCTGTCATAGGAACTCCTGCTCCCTCCAGCACTGAGAGAAAAAAGGTCAGCAGAGCCTGCTGAGGCTCACCTGCATTCCCGGACATATCACATAGGTGAGAGGTGTCTTCTCTGCAGACATTCAGCAAGTTATTTGTGCGCTCCATTCCTTTGTCAAACACAGATGGTCTTCATCTTACAGCCTTGGGAAGGGTATTGTGTGCCTCATTAGCATCCTCTAGCCCAAAATAACTGGGGTCTTGTCCTACGAATAATACTGCCATTTTTCTAAGAATAGCAAATAATGGGAAGAGATTGCCCGGTAAGGTTGTGGCATTTCTGCCTATAATGTTTTTAAGGGCATAGTAAGCAAAGATCTATCAGTCATGAGTTGGAAGTAAGTGGATACATAAGGAATATACAGTGAGACCTTACTGTGCTGCTCGTTACCCATATTTATTATTGTTAGAAAGGCGTTTCACAAAGAACAAAGTGAGACTTTTACTCTGAAAAGTCGAGGCTACAGTTTGCCTGGAAGTAGTGCAACAAAGAAACCCAAGTTACATGGCAGAAAGAGTAGGTCCAGCATAAGGAGTGTCCTTTGGTCTCAATATATTTTGAAATGGAAAACTTGTCATATAGACGCTGGTGTACGTCTTCAGCAGAGAAGCACAGGGAGATGCTTAGAAATCTGTGAGCAAGAACTGGGGTGAAACTTGTGGTGCTGTACTGATGCTCCATGGATCTTCCCTTGTCCTCCAGGGACAGGAAACAGAAGCTTGTGTTACCTTGAAATTATTGTTTATACTTTTATAACTTCTTTTCTGAAGTAATTTTTCAGGCAGGAAAGCTACTTGTCTAAAAAAATGCCAGTGTATTTTTCTTTCTGGCGTAGTGTACAGAGGAAGGATGGATGTTTAGAGTTTATTGCATTTAAAGCAAGATTTTGTCACATCTCACTCCTCAGTATTTTCTTACATCCTCGCTTCTTTCCCTTTCCTCATTGTATGCTCCTACTTTGGTTTATTGTGTAGGGAATTTAGCTAATAGCACATGTCAGTGAACTTTATTCCTATAATTCTCTACACATGGTTCTTGAATACTTTTATAGTTCTGTCCCTGTGCCTTACAAGGAGGATCTGCTGCTTGTAACTGCTGAGGGTATAGGCCTCTACTGGAATTTGCAACATCCGAGTTTGTTGGATGGCCCCCATGCCTAGGGCTTATAACAAGGTCTCTGAAAATGTACGTGTTGGGTAGAAAGAAGTACCAAGAATGTGAGTACATCTGCCTGGTGGATTTGGGGTTTTTTTAAATTGATATTTTGTTTGTTAGTGGGGTTGGGTTTTTTGTGTGCTTGCTTGTTTGTTTGTTTTTGCCTTGTAGGCCAATATTCTGTATTGTAGAGATGTGTCTCTCCATTTTGAATTAATGACTTGAAAGTAGCTCCTGAAATCAGAATCTAGAAGGTGCTTCAGTTTTGAGGAAAGAAGCTTTCCCTTCAAAGGATAGCTGAAGGAGTGGACGAAAATGTGTGATTTCCATGTATTGCTCCGTTGTTTGTTGGCTGTTTGGAGACGTGAACTAACTCAGTTTTCTGTGTGAGAGGACTTGAGTCTGTGGCTAGACATTCTCCAAACAATGTGCTCAGCACCCGTAGGGAGAGCATTAGGGACTGTAGATACTGAGTTCTCTACCTTTCTGCCTTTCCCTTTGCCAGCCGTCCCACACCACTTGGTGTGGTTTTGTGTTGGTTGGCCGATGAGCAGAATGAGTGTAAGCCTGTCTGCCTAGGTGAGTAGCCTGGCCTCTTCTCTGGCTGAGGACCTTGGAGCTCCAATTTCTGCTGAACCCAATAGCTGTGTGGGAATAAGCTTTGGTGGTCATCTCAAGTCACTTGCAGATCCTCCTTCCTTTACCTTCACAGAGCCTCTGCGGCAGAGCTCTTCAGCTGGCAGCGCAGCCCTTGGGCTGCAGCTACCCCTGGGATACATTAGAAGATGTGCTGAGGAAAAAAAACGCTTGGGAAGGAGTTAACTGTGTCCTGGCTTATCAGTTTGTCACATACTTCAATGGGGAGTATGTGCATGCTGGCCAGTGTACCTTGAAATCACTATTAACTGGCTAAGGTGAAAGGCAAATAATTGCTTGTAACATCCAAAATATCCAAGTGTAATTATGGATGCTTACAGAATGTGTAATCTCTTTATGTTGGGAGGAGACTGGAAATCAGATGCATCTGATTGATAAGGCAGAGGAGCTAGTGTGTTCTGCTGGAGTGTAGGTGGTGAATCTTTCCAGACAAGGATAAGCATGTAATGGGAAAGCACATGGAGAACTCTTCTTTGTCCTCAAGGACTTCAGGCATCAAAATCTGGATAGAATTTTTTCTCTTTTCTCTCTCTCCTTCACATTTGTGCACTTTTATTCAGCATTACTGCCTTGTTCATAAGTTAAGACTTGATTGAATCTTTGACTGAAGGGCCAGTGAAATTTCTCTTCTCACTTCTTTTTAGTGTGTCTGTTGGCACCTTTCTCTGATGGGTATCCATCTGTTGAACATGGTGTTTTCTACCAGTGCAAATTTCATGCAAAGAAATGTTCCTGTTAGAAACGTGTCTAGGGGATGCATTTATGCCCTGGATGTATGCAGTGTACACACCTGTCTTTCCTGTATATGCCAGCTGTACATGTGTAGCTTGCTTCATGCGATGCTGCGTGACCCCCGGTTAATATTCTTTCTCTTGACTGGTGGCTGGTTTTGGCATGCTTGTGTCTTACTGCTGGCCCAGCAGCAGCGTTGCAAAGCATCACTTTTGAAAATGGAATGTTTCTGCTTGATCTTAGGCTTTATAGGCATTAGTAAGTTTATCCAAGTCCAGAAGGTTATTTGGTTTTAGGCCAGTTAGTTTATTGAGAAATATTATGCTTACCCAACAGGGTGGAAATTATTGCACCCTAATTATTGATTTTTTTCCCCTATGGGTGCTGATTCAGTCAAGTGACTATGGTTGAGGTAAAGGATGAGAGGATGCTTCTATATCTACTGCCTGTCTGCAGTTCAGTGCACTTTCTATAACATCACATCATTCAAAAACTCTGCTCTTGTCTTTATTTCCTGCCCCAAACACTATCAGCAGAATAAAGAGCAGATTCCAGAAAGTCATATGTGTAAGTAATACCCCCCTTTCCTAATTAGTGTTTGACTCTACTAAAATTATATAAAAACGAAAAGAGTATTAAGGTACACGTGCAAAAGCAGGTCTGCTCCAGCCCTAAGCCTTGTTATCAAAGCAGTGTGGTGGGAGCTCAGCTTTAACCATGTTCTCTCTGGATAATTGTGTAAGATGAGATCAACAGCTGACCAATAAAGCACAGGTCAGCAAGCTCATTGTTACAAAACCTTGACGTTTAGAATCAAATTTGGTCTGCCTCTATTCCTTTCTTAGGGCATCTTAACAAAAGGGAAAATAGGAATTTTGTGGTTCATTTGGCTTAAACAGTGAGGTCTGACATACTGAATATTCCTTCTATTTTCCATGTGGGGCTGGCCATGGTATGCTTGGCTTGTTGACACCCTTGCATGCATAAACCAGAAGATGTACAATTGCAGATTGCATATCGAACCCTGAGATGCAGATGGTCTGCTGGACATCCTGATTTTCAGGGTGCAGCAGTAACAAAATGATGAATAGTAACGTTAGTAGGAAGTGGAATTGCCGCCTGTCGGAGCTGTCATGAGCACCGCTCTGGCAGCACGCTGTGCAACTCAGCTCGGGAGCCTCCCTCATCCTGAGGCAGTAGTCAAAGAAGGGGTAAGTTACTCAAGGACAGTGGGCAGGAGGAGACGTACATGCTCTAAAGCGATAATTTGTAGCAGTAATGGATGTTCAGGGTAAAATTGTGACTTTGCTGATGTGGAAGGCAAAGCTCCTGTCAGTTCCACCTGAGTGGAGATTTTTGTCCCAAAGCTGTGTGCATTTCTGTATAGCTTAAATGTGTATGGTAGAGTGCTAAGGTTGATGTTTGAAGTTTAACAGTAAGAAACAGGTTCTGGAGACTGTGGAAAGTTGCCCAGTAGGATTGTTAGAATTGATTCTCCCTCCCACCCTTAAACTAGACCCACAAGGGCTGTGATTGTTCAAAAGATGGGAACTTCCTTAGAGGTTTTGTGCGCTCACCTGTCCGTTTTATACACTGTGTGTATTAAATAACTACAGGCTAGAAAGCATTTGTAGCTCAGAAGAAGGGACTGGAGATCAGGATTCATACTCCTCCCTTCACTGTATCTCTCCCCCTTCTTTTTTAGACACCTTGCTCTTGGTTCCTTGACTGGGCAGACTGAGGTGGGAGCTGCTGAGACACTTCTCAGCCTGTGGTCATCCTTGGAATAATGGGAGATGTTTGGGTTTTTTTTATGGTGGAAACGCTATCATTCAGCAATCTCAAGACACTTGAGGAGTTCTGAAGATGGCACTGCAGTGACGTGAGCACCTTTTGTGTGTGAGCTGGTATCTTGGAGGCTTGTGGAGTTCTTTGTTTGAGATTTTCTTGTCTGTATGTGTGTGATTGTTTACCTGGGTGCTTTTACCTGTGTTGCACATGTCTACTTCTCTCATGTTTCAAAATATTTATTAACTGTAATTGTGGCACATAATTTTGGAGAAGACACAATATGCCCAGGCTGCCCCTTGATGTGTTCATTAAATGCAAAATGTGCAGTATCTCCTGCCTGCCTCTTGTATTAAAGATCCACCATGAGTATGTTTCTTCACATGGTAAAGAGGTGAAGGGCAAAATAAGGTGCATTTGCTATTTATGAGAGGTTTTTTTTAAAATGAGGTTAAGGGCAAACAGTAAAAATACTAGGCTGCTGTTTGAATACACTTGTGTGAGGTTTTTGAGTTTTTTTATATGCTGATGCATAGAGAAATGACACTCTTGAAAAGGTAGGTGAGTCTTTTCTAATGCAGTGAAAACTGAGACTTTATGATCCCATGCTGCAGTTGTTAGGATATCCCCTGGAAGTCACTCGCGTAACTTAGATAGCAATATTGCAGTGCGAAGTGCAGTTCAGTGTTGCAGTAAAAGACCTGAGAAGCTCAGGCATTAAAATGAGATTCTTTTCACCATGTTACATCAGCATGGCAGTGATGTGTTTGTACCCGAGGGAAAGGTGTAACAGCACTTGTGATACTGGGACAGCAGCACAGGCTGCTAGTGAGTAGCTGCTGTGCAGGAGAAATCCATGCTTTTCATGCCTTGGCAGCAATGAGGTGCACCAACAATCCTTCAGCTCACGGTTGCAATGCCCTTTCTCTGTTTTCTGACTTGCTGTGCTTTACCCCTGTAGTTAAAAATATGGATATTGAGATTGGACAGCCTGCAGTCTAGGTAAGTGCCACAGGGTGTCACTGGAATACAAAAGAAGTAGCAGGCGTGATTGAAAAGGATTGGAAACCTTGCTGAAACAGCACGCTGGAAACTGCTTTCTCTTCAAGCTCTTTCCATGAACATTTGTGTTCTGTTTGCTCTGGTACCAAGCGACCAAGGTCTTGGTGATCTTGCTGGGTTTGGTACCCGTTGGACCTGTGAGCTGAGTCACACAGTGCTTTACTGAGAGGCAGCTACAGACTGAAACAGTGCTGGGTCTGTGAGGAGGAGATGGTGCAATGATCTTCAGCTGACAGCCCTTCAGAAGGCTTTATGATCTTGAAAAATAGAAATATTGGGTGCCACTTATTTTCAGTTTTTGTTACTAGCGGGTTTCTAAGTGTGTGTGGTAAAAAAAAAGTAGATGAAGATCAGCAATAACTCAGGTGGAAGAACTTGAGGTTCAGAGGCTGTCCATGCCTCTTGATCCTCACCTCAGTACACCATCTGTAACATGGAGTTTAATAGTATTTTCTTGACAACGCTCTTTTGGTCACAGGTGTGTTGAAGACCGAGGTGTTCTCTCATGCCAAGAGAGTGGTGCATAGTGAGTTCTTCCCTCATGGCCCATTGTGCTGAGAAAAATGTTTATTCAGCATAGGGGATGGAGCTGGGGAACTGATGTGTCTAGAAAATGATTGCAACACTCTTTCCTTCTCCCCAGCCCAAAAATGTTCAGCTAAATCAGATCATCTTTCCAGTTCATCACCAGCCCTACAAACCAGTCTTGCTGCAAGAATGTGGAACATGGGATGAGCTGGGCGAGGGGAGGGCCATGAAGTGAGAAGGGGAAAGGGAAGAAATAATGTGTCTGTTAAGTGATAGTCTGAAATTCCAGACTTTTACCCTACCTTCCTCATGTATGACTACAGGTAATCTCACATAAATGAAGACATTTGTTTTGGGAGAATCTTTGTATTGATCACATATGTCAGTTCAGCTAAAATCCAGTGCTTTGCTAATTCCTAAGTTGTTTTTAGGAGAGAGAGTGTAGAAGGGGAATGTCTTGCTCCTTAATCTCTCTTGCCTTGGAAATGTCATTAAGGTATCTTGTGTCCGGTCTATCATGCCAATAAAAGCCCTTTGAGTTTGCAGGGGATTTATGTGATTCTCTTTTCATCAATGTGTTAATGGGAGGTCTGTACCAGGAGATCTAGACATCAGCTGGAGAGTATTGGCCTTCACTATATGCTGCCCAAACCTTTTGGTGCTTGGGAACGTGTTGGTGCACACCAGGAATTTAAGATTATAACCTATTTGCATGTAACTGTTTTTAAAAAAATGCTAATATAGGCAACGTTGCTGCTTGCCTAAACTTGTTCTCAGTGAGACACCATGCAAAATTACTTGTGCAGGTTCTCCTCCCCCTGATCATCTCACTGTCCAGAGTGAAATCCCTGGCAAGGCATGCCTCATCAGCACTCGGACTTTGGTGTAAAAATACTGGAGTCTGAGTTTCCTCGTTTAAAATTCGCTGTTTCTGCAAACTTTTTCTAAACTCTTGTGCCAGCTACAATGGATGGGAAGCTGTGTTTCAAGTTAAAACAAGAAGCATAGTGCCAAGGAAAACCCTTATCCTAAAGAATCCCTTTCTTTTTCGTATATTAGCTGGCCAGACAAGTGATCGTCTCTTCCTACTGTGTTTTCACTCTGCTGTGTCCTTTTTGTGGTGGGTTTTCTGTTGTGCATCCTGTACCTTCTCTGTGACTGTTGTGTGTAATTGGAAGCTGACCTGGGATCTGATGGACTGCAGATACCACTTGCAGTTGTGGTGCTGTAATTGGGATGTTTCCAAAGAGCTCCTTGGAAAGTGTGATCTTATGCACCAGAGAATTATAAGTCATAGTCATCAAGAGACTTCAAAAAACACTATAACTTTCATCTGGTAGTGTTTCAGTGAGTAACCCTTTGCTTTTAGTTCTTAGTTGAACCAAGATGGTGTTGACATGCTCCAGAAAGAACATATCCTGGTGATGTCACAAGTTTTATCAGAAGTTTTGGATAAAATCGCTTGTGTTTTAAAGTGTTCCTTTCAATACTGTATCGAACGCAAATTAAACTGCTGGAAAGGCACTACTGACACTCCTGGTGCTGGCTGATCTCTCTGCAAGGAATGGCTCAGGGTTGGCCTCAGCTGGCTCAGGAGGAGGATGGGAAAAAGGCTGGTCAGGATTTTATCCATTCTCATTCTTTGTAACAGGAGTCTTGGAAGATTTCTGTCAGCTAAACAAAGCCTGAACCTAAAGGGAAAGCTTGATTTTCCTTTAAATCCTGAAGTCTTCATCTAATTGAACAGAACTTTTATCTTTAATAGGAAGTGGAAGAGATACTAGAAATGAAACTGAAGTACTGCATGCTGCTTTGCCTCCCGTGAGAGCAAATCTTATTTTTTCTGTGATGTGAAAGTAGCAAGATGCAGGCGATGGAAATGGAAGTACATGTTTGCATTTATACATTTGCAGAAACAGGATGAATTAGGGTAGAATACTTACTCTTGGTTTTTGTTGTCTCCCACTCAGGGAACTTGTCACCGGTTTTAGTATGAACTGAAATTTGGAGTCAGTTTGGGTGGTGGCTGAGTTGCCTTTTTTTTGCAATAATTTGAAATTCTCCACTGTTGTACATTCCCTTAGTTATTCATCTGATTTATTATGTTCTGTGGTAGAGAAGACAGTAAGAATTTGTAGATTAATCACTTGGGAACGTAAATGATTTCTTTTGTCTAGTGATCTCTGGTACGACAACTGATGATTAAGCTACAGTGGTGTTTTAGACTTTCACTTCTTTATTTTAAATGCCAAATGCCTTTTATTACTATCTGAATCCAATTACTTTTGTGGTCAATGTTTGCATATGTATTTAGATGAGGAATGTAAAGGCTCGGCCTAGCTTTTCATGCCAGGCAGTGGGACAAATGTGGTAGGAGCAGAATTATTTTTCATGCCATAGGTCTTACCTGTGCAAAGAAAATTGTGGTGGGGTGTCTACTTTTGTACCACCTCAGCTTGCAGAAGAAAGCATCTAAAAAAGTTAAAGTTTTGATTGCACCAACTATTTAAAATGTAAGTAAAAATAAAGCAGTTTTCTGTGCTGTGAAACAACAGGAGTGAGTTAGATACTGGAGTGCTGTACTGCAGGAGTAGGATTGATGTGAAAAGGGGTGGTCTCTCCATAAAGATACAATGAAATGGTCGAGTGAGTTGGCTAAAAATGGGCTGTGCTGATGTGCCATCATGGTCAGCGTGCAACAGGGAAAGATAAGGGTAGTGCATAGAGGACAAAAGGAAAGGTAGAAATTGTTAAATATTAACAGATTCGGTAGAGTTTTGGAAAAAGGTGAGAAACTGAGGATGTTTGTTTTCCGACCTCCAATCAATTAATATTTAACCAGTGGTCCTGGGTGACTAATCTCTACTCCTTGTAAACGAAATTGTAAGATGAAGGAAAGATAGGGTTATCAGTGTAACCAAGGAATTATCTGGGAAATAAAAAAACGCAAAAGGTTTCTGGCAGGCAAGGAACTTGATTCGGCTCACCATGGGATCCGGCAGGCACTTTGGCTGGTGTGGGGAGAAACCCCAGGGGTTGTGGACTGAGGTCATGTGGGACCAGCTGGGATCAGCTTTGCCAGCTGTCCCAGTTAGGTACTTTAGGACTAAGGCAAGCACATATCCAAAATCAGCTTCTGGGCTTGGTGCAGGAGAAGATAACGTGTGCAGGATTTATTGAGGCGCTCTGGCTTCCCACAGAGTGTCCCATTTGGATTCACCAATGCTTTGCTGACCAGCTTACCCCTCAGGAAATTGGGGCAGGGTGGTTATGAAGCGCTGGGTGGTGACGCTGTGGCAGGAGCAAAGACAGCTGGACTGGTGGACTTGCACCTCTGGGGCTTCTGTACAAATATTTTGTATTCTGCTCTTTAATTCCCTGTTTGGTTTGGTGATTTTTCCAAGAGCAAGGGTGAGCAGCACAGGCTAAACCTAATGGCTTGGGGCTCTTTTCCCTAAAACCAGCAGAACTGGTCTTTACTTTGGAAAGCAGCCATCTAGAAGGAACTGAGGTTGGAAGAGAGAAAAAGTGCTGAGACTGTTCATAAACCTTTTGTTTAGAAACTGTTTTGATGCAAACTATTTTGATGCTTTTGATTTTCCTGCTCCCTTATCTTCTTAACTGAAGGGGCTTAGCAAGGAAACAAAATCTGTACTACTTCTGATTTTGACCCTACTGAAGTTTTTCAGAAGACCGATCAAGTTCTGTACTGTGCTAAGCTGCCTCTTTATTATCCAGATTGCTAGGCTTATTTTTCTTGTTAATCAAAATAAGGTACAGTGAAAGCAAGATAAGAGTGTATTATTGTATTGTTCAAGCCCTGAATATCAAGAAATAAAATGAAATAAATCGTACTATGCAGTTGAAAACCACAGAAATCTCTCTCTCTCTCCTCTGTCATTTCCTCAGCTTCTATTCTGTACTACCGTGCCTTAAATGTAACTTGGGAGTGTGTGTGGGTTCTTGCCTCTTTGACTGAAGTCTCTGTGCATGTAAGAACAAAATTCATGTGACTTCTTCTTGAGTGCTTTTCACTTTGTGTGGCCCACCACACTGATTATTTCCCCTTCAAAATATTTCCTTTGCAAAATGGGGCCGCAAATGCACCCCTGCATGAAATAGAAGGGATTTGAGTTGCTGGCATTTGGTTAAAAAAAATAAAAGAGATTTTCTAGTATGTGTATTTTCAGGCAGAGGCATTGCTCAGGCGTGAGGTGGTTGAGCGGGGCTGGACTAATGAATGGATAATGCGCTAAATTAAACATGTCAGGGTGCACTTAATGTTTTTGTTGTGTAAGACTAGATATGGGATTGTTTCTTGAAATTCAAGGCAAGTTGTCTATTTTACTATTATCGCTCGTTCTATGGCAGGTGTAAATGGAGCCAATGCCTCAGTAGGATGGAGGCAGGGAGGGGGAAACTTGAGTTTGGCGTGGTATTTACCAGTGCCCAAAGGGAGTTGTTCAGTCTCTGTATTCAGCTTAATCTGTCAGGGAACAAACCAGGTACAACCTCGGTACTTGTGGATGGCTTATAGCAAAAGTGAGAATTATTTCAAATATCTTTCTAATATATGGTAAAAAGTCTTTGAACCTCAGTCTTTATATGGGCACATGTAATGCTTAGATAACTTTTTTCCTGAAATTTTAATGAAATGGGCAAGTTTCTCCTAAGCATTTGACAAATTGGTATTTTCCATGAGCAAGTCTAGGATGTCTATTTGTTGCCTGTTTACACTCAGCAATAATATTTACTTTTAATGCCCCCTCTGCAAGCTTGTTCCACTCTTCTCATTAATGGGGCAGTTTCTGGAGAGTGTCTGTGACAGGAGCAGCTCTTCAGATGTGCTGGGACTGTTTCCTATGAAAGACAGGAGCAGATAGGTTGATTTGGTGGTTCAAGCCTGGCTGGAGGCCAGACACCCACGAAAGCCACCCTGTCACTCCCCTCCTCAGCTGCATGGGGTAGAGGAGATACAACAAAAGGCTCATGAGTTGAGATAAGGGCAGGGAGAGATCACTCATGGGCAAAACAGACTCAACTTGAGGAAATTAATTGAATTCAATACCAATCAGAATAGGGTAATGAGAAGTAAAACAAACCTTAAAAACACCTTCCCTCACCCCTCCCTCCTTCCTGGGCTCTACCTCCTCCCCACCAGCATCACAGGGAGATGGGAATGGGGGTCATGGTCAGTTCATCACACCTTGTTCTGCCACTCAGGGAGAGAGGTTGGAGGCCTTTCTGTGCTCTGCCATGGGGTCCCTCCCATGGGGTGCAGTTCCCCACGGGCTTCTCCGGTGTGAGTCCTTCCCATGTGCTGCATTTCTTCAGGAACTGCTGCAGCGTGGGTCCCTCCCATGGGGTGCAGTCCCTCAGGAACAGGCTGCTCCAGTCTGGGTCCCCCCTGGGGTCACAAGTCCTGCCAGCAAACCTGCTCCAGTGTGGGCTCCTCTCTCCATGGGTCTGCAGGTCCCTGCCAGTACCCTGCTCCAGCACAGGTTTCCCAGGGGGTCACAGCCTCCTTTGGGCATCCCCCTGCTCCAGTGTGGACTCCTCCAGGGGCTGCAAGTGGATCTCTGCATCCCCATGGACCTCCATGGGCTGCAGGGGCACAGGGGAATCTTCTACCCCTCCTTCCTCACTGCCCTCGGTGTCTGCAGGGCTGTTCCTCTCACACGTTCTCACCCTGCTCTTCTCTGACTGCAATTGCTTCTGGCCAGTAACTTTTGTCCTCCGTAAATCTGTTATGCCAGAGGTGTTTCCAGCCATCCCTGATGGGCTCAGCCTTCTGGAGCCTGCGGCATTGGCTTTGCTGGACACGGGGGAAGCTTCCTGCAGCTTCTCACAGAAGCCACCCCTGTAGCCTCCTCTGCTCCTGACACCTGGCCACACACACCCAGTGCAGTGAGGAGAAGATGGGTCGAGGGGCAGGCGGGTTGCTGTCTCCCTCCTCAGCCACAGAGCTGTGTGCCTCATGCCACGCTGTGGTGGAGCAAGCACAGCCGAGAAAGCAGAAGTAACACAGGGTGAGATGCAGTGAGCAAAGGGGCTGGATCCCCTTTTTGAGCACAAGGGAAGGAATCTGTGCCAAAGTTCTAGGTTGTAACACGCCTTAACACACTGATGTTGGCTGTTCTGCCAGTACATTTCTACTCCCTCTGTGCAGTGGTAAAGTAAGTTAAGGCCTCCAGCCACAAACTCACTGCACCATTGACTCCATTGTCCATTTAGAGCTGTGTCTGTAATTTCAGGGAGGAGTGAGAGTTCTGCTGGTGAGATCTTAAGTACTGTTTCATTAAACATTGGTCAGAGCTATTGCTATCCCACTCTGGATTCTCAGCTGTGGGATATTTTCTCTTGAAATTAAGCCAGGATGTGCTCACTTGCATGGAGTTGTGTGCAAATGCCTTTTTTCCCCTTGAGTCTCAGCTATCAAAGTTTGGAGTTTACTGTACCTTGTAACTAGTTTTATTCATTTAACACACTAGACTTGTTCCAGCCAAAATGTTGGTCATGAAACAGTGATAAGAAATTTTAAGCTTGAAAGAAAATTTTGTATTTTTTCCACAGGAAATGTAATAAATGACCTTAAAATAGTGTCTTATCTCATGTTTATACTAAACTTCAACTCTTGTTTATCAATTTTTTTTCTTACAAAAGGAATGAACAGTCTTTTAATCCTTAAGGATCAGAGAGCTGAAAGACTCCCATGTTCGTGTGTTGTTGTTCTTCCTTTGTATTTTTTTCTTCACAGTGACATTTTAGGTCTTGCCTACCTGAAAAGCCTTATCCTTAAAATAAGACTTTGCATTAGGATGTGTACTGGTGGAGGAACAGCTGCTCCCTTTGGAGTTCCCTGTAGTTCCAGGGACACTGAGAGCCAGGGTTGCTGCAGCTGGAGGAGGTCCTCATCTGAGCTGCTCCCTCACAGGTGATGGCGTAGGTATTGGTCTTGTAGAACAGGTCAGGGAATGGAGATGTGCTGCATTATACTGCCTGCAAAACCTTAGTTTTGCTGGTATTTTGGGTCAAGACAGATGATTTCTTACCAGATTAGGTGCCTTGTTGGGTTTTGTTGAGTTAGGTTTATTTTTTGGCTTTGGTTTCAGCAGCGAGCCTTTGAAATGAGACCTGAGATTTCTGACTAGAGTAGAAAAGCAAAAAAGTTAAGTAGCTGGTTTTGGTTTTCATAAATATTTACCATTAAGCAGAAATGGATCATCAAGACTTCTGTACATTAAGAAGCAGTAAGACAAGTGACAGTGCCAGCATTTTATTTTTGCCTTATTCTTCTTTAACTCTTTGCTCCATGGGACAAGAGACAGAACCACTTAACAATGGGCCCTAATGTTCTAAATGGCCTCAAGTTTCACTGTGGCAGCTTTTGATTTGGATCTGAGCTAGGAAGGTCACCTCAGTATTCTTGTCCTTGGAAGGACACTGTTGTGCCTTCACTGAAGAGCCCTCATGGTAGGATGATTCCATCAAAGACTGCAAGATTTTAAAGACATTTGTTGCCTGAATGTAGGTAGGGGTTAACCAGTTGTAAAATGTACAGGTTAGTTCACTGCCTTACATTCTCATTCTCTAGTGAAGTGAGACTCTAAAGGTACTGAGGGGATCTCTTCTGTCCAGGAGGGCATGCTGCCCAAACCTGAAAAGGGAAAAAAAATTGTTAGATTGATTTTTTTTTTTTTTTTCTAAATTGTTGCTTTTTAGGTTTTTTTGTTCTTACAATGTAGAAGGCAATTAATTGCTGTAGCCCCAGAGAGCTCTGCTCTTTTGAGGTGTCATCGAGGAGTTTGGCATGATACTAAATATGCTTGCCCTCAGGCATGTTCTTGTTCTACAGTTGATGATGCTGCCTAAAGGTGATGCTGTAGCTAACAGATCTTTTAAAACTATATGAAGTGGGTTGTACTTAACTCCTGTGCCCCTGCTTTGGGATAATAAGCATGGGTTTGTGTTAGGAAGCTGTTCTGTATTGAGAAACATGTTCCTCAGGTGGAATAACTTATAAACCTTTGACATATCTCTGTTTGAATTTTTTTTTATTTTGGTATGTTGGCATCTGAGGGTGTGTGTGTACACGTGTGTGTATATACGTGTCTATTTATACACACACGTGTGTTGGATGAAACACTGCAGGATGCAGGGAAGCAGATAATCTTCCAAGCACTAGAGCAGATGGGCCAAGACTCCATGGCTTATCTAGTTCTGGTATTAGTAGAAGTAAGCCTTGTTGTCAGCTAGACATGTACGTTCCTTGTAGAAAGAGATTTTCAAAAGACTTCTGTGTACAAATTTACTGTAAAAGTAAATGGTAACATTTTCAAGAGTAATTAGGAATACTGGGATCCTTTGGTTTTTGGATACTTGGTTTTAATGTTGTCTTTAAACAGTCCTAAAATAAAGGTCCCTTTCCACAAGCCCTTTGCTGTATCCCGGTAGTGGAAACATCTCTGGTGCCCTGGGTTGCGGCAGATTTGGAGCTTCCAGTGCTTGATGCTGCTGGTTGTCATATGGGTCACACGGCAAGTGACTGTACACTGAAACACATAGAGGTGACTCCTGTGCTGTGCTTTGCTGTCTCTGCTTCTGGGAACAGTTAAATTAAAAGAAAAAAAAACACTTTAAGAACATCTTACACCACTGCAGTCTTTTATTCAGTGACTATCTGTTCCTTTTCAGTGAATGTTAAAAACACAGTCACAAAGTTGAATTTTCACTGTCCCCTGCTTTAAATGCAAATAAACAGTCAATTGCATAGTTGTTTTCTGATGTCTTTGAAAGGAAGCTATTACTGCAAAGCGAATACAATCTCTCTGTTATCTGAGTGAGCAGCTATCCAGTTCATGGCTGAATCCATCCCTGCACAGAGAGGATGCCTGGAATATAGTTCAGAAATATTCTATATTCATCATTTCTTAGTAGAGGGATCAGACTGATGCATTAGTTTTGGGTTTTGGCCACATCTGGTAAACTAGCCATCACAGAGGATATGGAAAAGTAAAATAAGGAAACACGCTGCTTTCTTCTTCCTTTTTTTTCCTTCTTAAATGAACATTTGATTCCTATCAAAATGACATTTGTTGCCTTGCAATCATATAGCTCTGTATTAAAGTGAGGCAATCACTGAAGAACTACAGGTTTAAAGGGTATTTGCTCTGAAAGCTTGCAGAAGGCAAAATTTCTCTGGCCTGTGTGAGGAAAGTGCTGGGCTTGGTCTCTGCCTGTAGGATGGGTACCATGGGGACTGTTGTTCACTACTTCTGTGCAGGTTGTACCTAGGGTTCATGTAGCTCATTTGCCTGTACTGATGGATGGGAGAACACTGAAATGGTGCTGCACATAACTGGAACACTCTGCATGGAGAGGCTGATGAAGAGAGGCTGGTGTCCCCTCCAAGGCAAAGTGAGACAGTCTGGCTCCTCGGGGTATGCAATGTAGCTTGAGCTGATGTAATAGCTCCCTCCTGTCCAAGGAGGGGAATACACCCACCCACATTCCTCCTTGGCACGCCTCTCCATCCTCACCGAGTCTGACGTTTATCTGACCCAGCGTGAAGCTGATTTGTGTTGCTAACATGGCAGAGAATTCTTTTTGTGCCAGGTTAATTTTCTACCGTTAATAAGCTGCTCTGGTCTGTTGCTCCATCAGACGAGTGCCAGGGTTGGTACAAGAGAGGAGGTGGATGCAGGACCACCACGCCTTTGTGACAGTGATGAACCATTGGGAGGGAGCTGATAGAGCTTCCTGCCAAGGCTTTGCTCCTCTGGTACTGAGTGTTGCTGTTTGATGCCCCAGTCCCTTCCCCTTTACTTTGTGCTGGTGCCAGCGCTTGTTTGGGTGATGTGCTGAAACACGCTGGCACCTAACCTGCCCTGAAACCGTGGTCTCCAGGTGTGATGAAAGAGCTTTCCTTGTTTTTCTCTTGGTGAGAATCAGGTTTTACAGAGGACTTAGCTCCCTGATGGCATTAGCCTGGCAGGTGTGTGCGGGCATTCCGTGGCACACATGTTGTGCTGTTCCTGCTCAGAACTCCAGGGTGCATCCATACCTTTAGATGAAGTCGTGGCTCCCACATCTGATTGCAGCATTTGCTGAGTAAAATAGGTCTAGTAGGTCATACTTCTGCCATTTATATTGTGAGCCACATGTAGGTTGTCCATTTCAGCTGAACTGTTTGATTTTTATCAACAAACTACAGTAAGAAATTTGGACCCGACAATAAGTCCCTAGTGGAATAAAATTAGATTTTTTTTTGGCCATGACTGCAATTGTTCTGGATATCAAAGACTCTTATTAATTCTTTTTTGTTTTTAAAGTCATTGAATAGCCTGTTCATTCTTGGCTGTTTTCTTCTATTTCTCCCCCTGTTAAGTGATTGCACAACTTGACATTAAAATCAATAATTCCTCATTGATAATTGCTCTCAGGCTATGACATCAGGATTTTCTGGAAGTATAAATTCATGGTGCTGATAGCAGACTATATGATTTCACTCTGGAAAGTGGCCAGTACAGTTGGACTCCCTGATGTACAGGATGCAAGGGAGGAGATGATACAACATGAGTCTGTGTATGTGCCTGACACATTTGGTCTGTGTTTTCAAGGGACTGATGTGTTGCAAGAGCACAGTCTGCAATTCAGGTGCGCTCTGATGAAACCAGAGCATCTCCTTGCTATTAACTGCTCGAATATTTTGCTGTTCTTATTCAGCTGTCCTGTTTCCTGCCTTTGCATTATTTATTTTTGCCTAGCAGAGTGATTAAGTGCTTCTTCCAAATATTGATGCAGGGATTAGTCTGCCACAGGCTTTTTCCTTCTGGCCTTCCCACACTTCTGGCAGTTTAATACGTGGGTTTCAGAGGCCTGGTGCAGACCTGCTTTGAGGCAGTGCTCTGCTCTGAAGCAGATGTATTCAAAAGGATTATCAGGAACATTCTTTGCTTGCACGTGGGTGGAGTGGGCTCAGTGTTTAAGTGAGACAGACCGCGGCAGGCGGCTCCAGAAGTTAGGAATTGCAATTAGATGCTGGAACAGTCAACCACAGGATGCTGCCGGGGCCAAGAATTTAACAAGGTTCAAAAAGGAGTTGGATGTTTGCTTGGGGGTTAGGAATAGAGGGAGTTGTCAGAATAAATGATTACCAAACGTTTTGGAGGGAGTCTCAAAGCTTATGTTTTTGAATCTGTGCTGGTTTCTAGGTATCAAGCGAGGTTACCTGTCCTCTGCTGATTCCTGGGCTGCTAATATTCCTATTAAGGAGTATTCATGTGATTAATATTATTAATTCCTCTTAGGATGCGATGCAGCACTAGTCAGTCCTCTAGTTATGATCCACTTTGGCAGTTCTCTTTTTGAGAACTACGCCTGAGGCTTTTGGGGACCTGGGAAAATTCAATTTGCAGGTTTGGCTTGCAATGCAATTACAACCTCTTGGTTTGATACATTTCAGGGGAGGGCTGCTTGTGTTAAGGGAAGATACGTACATCCTCAGCAGTAATACCATTGCTGTGAATACCCAAACTGCCTTGGGAAGGAGTCGATTTGGGTGCTAGGGACTAACCTTTAGGCAGTGCAGGGCAGTGTCAGGGAGTCTCAAACCGGAGCAGCGGGGCAGAACCATTCTCAGCTAATAAGGTTGTGACGTGTGTCCCTGAGCTCGGGCTGTGTGCTTCCCCCAGACCTCGGCCTGTATCTTTTGCAGGAGACTGTACTTGTAGCTTTGCCTGCTTGTTCAGCATCGACTCGTACCTCTTCACAAAGCTTTTGAGTTTTAAAAATATGCACTGTACACACCTCAAGCACTGCAGTGGTCTTTGGGGAGTGGCATGAGCACAGCAGGTTTCATCTCCTGACGTTCCAGCTGGCTCGCCAAGTTCAGTTGGAGCTTAAAGCTGGTTGAAGGCAGTCTTGTTTTCCCCACTCCCTTGTGTTATCCCTGCCTCTCATGCAGCCAGACAGGGAGCTGAGCCAACTGAAAACTTAACCCTACCCTCTCTAAAATAACACTGGTTTCTCTAAATCTCATTTCCCTGGACTAGCTTTCCACCTAGCTGTAAAAGCAACAGTGAAGCAAAGGCGAGGTCAATATAATGTATTTGGGTTGTATATGGGGATGTAGGACAGCAGCTTTGGCTTATATTGGCTTACCTTGGGTGCTGAAATACAGTGTTTCTTCCAGCAATCCTGAAAACAAATTCAAAGCAGAAACAAGTTGGGGGGTTTATACCCTTACTGTAAGTGTTTGAGCTTAGGCCTCCATGAACTGTCCTCATCTGCAAAAGGTTATTTATTTATTTATTTTGCTGCCAGTTTTAAGAGAAAAGAAAATAAGTAAAAAATCCTATGGGTTAATTCCATTGCTTTTGGATACAAATGAAAAGGACAGACTTTTCATCCTCTTCCTATGCTTGCTGGAAAGACCTGTTGCAAACAAGAGCAGTGATACTGTCAAGGTCTGTTTTCTATAGCAACAATATAATTTCTTAACAGTTAAATGGTAGGATTTTACACCGTGCTTCTACCACTATTAAAATTTTTTCTTAGGAAATAACAATAGGATGGAAAGAAACTTCCAGGATTTCAGGGTGTACATGGCATCATGGATGAATGAATGAATGAATGAATGAAGCCTTGAAGCATATGGTCCGA
This sequence comes from Mohoua ochrocephala, assembly GCA_013398855.1. Lineage (NCBI taxonomy): Eukaryota > Metazoa > Chordata > Aves > Passeriformes > Acanthizidae > Mohoua > Mohoua ochrocephala. The sequence goes on from VZTA01028492.1 coordinate 23,271, forward strand.
TGGTTGTGGAGAAGTTGACATCTGGCTGTAGGGAAAGTCACCATTTTTAAAATCATTTCAGTGATGTGAGTCAAAGACATTGGTGCCTTCAATGTAGTATCATTAAAGAAGGAAACTTGAGCTTCTTTACATTGTGATTTTTGTGCTGCAGCCATAGCTGAGAAGTGATTGCTTTCTCCAGAGCAAGGGTTTTCTGCCCTGTGGTTTCCTGTGTTTCCAACCTGTCTCGGTGTCTGGCAGTGGCTGGGTGAAGGTTAACGTCTGGGATGCAAACTGCTTCTTCTCTTCCAGGTTCTCTGCTGAGATCACCACTCTCTCGAATGGAACTCTTGCAGTGAAACCTGGAGGATGCAGACAAAACTCCTCAACTCCTGCCCCACCTGGCTAAACCAGGACAGACTGGTTAAAGCATGCATAGAAATGATGGTGCTATTGCAAAACGTTTGAGACCTTGCTTCTCCTTTTTAAATTGTACTGAGACATGACCGTGTTCTGGTCTCAAAACCAGTGGAGTCTGCCAAATGTGTTTTGTGGTGTTAGTCTGGTGGAGAGGAGAGTGCATTCTTAAAGACTGAACATAGTTAGGTTGGAGATAAATAGCTGTGAAGTTTGGTGTGCTCTGAGAGGGGAGAGGTTGGGTTAAATGAGGCAAAGGAGGGGCTTTCAGTCATAGAACTTGGAATGCTTTTGGTAAAGAGGACCAGAGCAGGGCTTCATGCCCTTCGCCTGGAGGAGAGGAGGGTGACGCTGCTCCTGTTGAAAAGACAAGCTCTGCATGGTTGTTGAAGCCAGTGGGTGCAGGTGGCAGGAGGTGCATGACTCATGCAGGAGGGAGATTTGTAGCTTGTTCCTGTGTGACCTCGGGGGAGTGTTCCTGTGTACAAGTTTGGATGATAGCCGTGCATGATTTTGAAGAACTTACGTGGGCATCGCAGAAATTGTAAGTTGAAACGCCTGTGTTTACCTTAGTTCTCTCTAAGGAAAGACTTGATGTGGATTGAAGTGTTCTGGTTGGATGACAGTTGTCTTTATTGACAGATGTCAGTGCCACAAGCACTGAAGAGTTGCATGCTAACCACAAAAATTGCCACTTAGACATTTTGCTTTGTAGACAAAAATCAGAAGGCAAATGGAGAAGTAGGGGAAGAACATGTGTTTTCAAGCTCCCTGCAGCCAGCATGTCTAGAAGTACAGGAGATAGTCCTATAACTTTGCTAATGCTGAAGGAAAAAATACTACATGTCCTGAAATTTGCAGTGCAGTTATGGAAGCAGCACTGAATCTCAACGTGTGGGATGGGTGCGTGCACACGTTCACATGTACAGTAATTACAATAGCCTGAAATTCGTGTCCTGACCACAGTGAGCTTGCTCCATTTTTCAGTAACTAAGAAAGGAATTTGGCCCTGTGAATGAATTTGAAATGCTCTCAGAAGCATTCCTTCATGTTATAAGAAACATGTGCATTCTGTGGTCACAGGCGGTGATGGCCGTATACCAGAATGCAAATGGTGTGCTCCTTGCTGCTGCTGCTTCTCCCGCCCAGGCTGGACTTGGCCAGTTTGCATTAACCAGGTGGGAGAAAAGGGGCAGAGAGCAAACTCTGAGTTAGAGCCGGGTGTAAGTTAAAAGTTCTGTTCTGGTAGCAATTCCATGTACTCTTTGTCGGAAGGATACAATATGATCCTACTGCAAAGGGGTAATGTTCTGAGAAGTTTTATAATGTTCTTTAAGAGTAGCAGAGATTCTTCTTTGGGTACCTGTTCCACTGTTGGATCACCTTCATCGTAAAAAAAAATCCAAACCAAAACCAAAAGAAGCTTATGTTTATGTTTTTCGATTTTTGTCCACTACCTTTTACCCTTTCCCTCCATACTTGAGAAGAGCCCGACTCCTTTTCTGCCTCCCATTAGGTGTTTATCATAGATGGGATTCCCCTCCAAGCCTTTTTTCTTGAGGATGAGCAGTTCCAGCTCGCTCAGCCTTCCCTTGTGGGACAGATTTGTAGCCCCTTAATGATCTCTGTGATCCTTCGCTGGACTTATTGCCAGCATGTCCATGTCTGCCTTGTACTGGGAAGCCCAGCACTGGACACAGCACTGCGGAGGTGACTCCTCCAGTGCTGGGCAGAACGGAAGGACCATCTCCCTGGATCTGCTGGCAGCTCTTCCCTGTGCAGCCCGGGATCTCTTGGCTGCCTCTGCTGCAGAGGCTTGCTATTGGCTCATGTTCAACTTGCTCTCTGTCAGTGAGTCCTTCTGTGCAAGGCTGCTCTCTCCCCCAGCATGAGCTGGTGCTTGGGGTGACTCCTCCCCTGGTGCACAGCTCTGCATTTTGTGTTGCTAAACTTCACGAGATTCCCATCAGCACATTTCTCCAGCCTGTCAAGGTGCCTCTGAGTGGCAGAGGTGTTATCAGCTATTTTGTATAATCTGAAAGTTTGCTGAGGGGGCTCTGTCCCTTCATCTAGGTCATTTATAAACATGTTAAACAGTATTGGCCCCAGTATCATGCTCTGGAGTCACACCACCAGTAACTGTCCTCCAGCTGGACTTCATTCCACTTACCACAACCCTTTGAGCCTGGCAGCTCAGCCAGTTTTTCAGTCTACCTCTTCTCCAGCCCATTTAGAGGTTGTATGAAGTTAAAATCTGTACCAGTAAGTAAGGACCCATGGAACCATTGCTAATTAAAAGGTTCAGATAAATATTTCTGGAAACGGGAGATTAAAAAGAAATAGTAATGCAGAGGCAGAGGCAGAAGGTTGCAAAAGAGCAGGGAGAGGAAAGGAGGTGGATAAGTACAGCTTTGGGTGGGAATTCTCCTAATGAGCTGTGGCTTAGCTTTTCCTTTGTCTGTAAGAGACTTTGGAAATGTGGACTGACTTTTGGAGGAAAGTAAGTCAAAATGTTAGGAAGAAAAAGTTCACAATCTTGTTTGGAGATCTCAAAAAGCTGCACAGAAAACTTGAGCCGTGCCATGGCTCAGTTTCACAAGGACAGCTGGCTGAAATAAATGTACTGGATTCAAACCCTTCTTGTCCCCATAGGAGAAAAACTTTCCCTTGATTATTGTTGATTTATACAAACTTTTCTGAGTATGGGAAATGATCCAGTACTTAATTATTAGGCATTGTGGATCTCAAGGTTATGCATGTTATGTACACGTTTATCTCAGCTGGTTCTGTTTCAATTGATACTAATTGGTTTTGTTGAAAGCAAAGCCTCTGATAAGATGTCTTGTTATCAGGGTTCCTTTGAAGCTAATTAAACCCCTGAGACAGCACTGCTATATGTTTTTTAATTCCTGTTGTGAAAAAAAAAAGTGTTTGTTTTCTTCACAGGCATATGAATTCCTGTATTGCAACTCTCAGCTCCCTTACTGCATGGGGTGTATCCTACTGGAGGACAGCTCTGGCAAATTCTGCAGTCAATCTGTCTGTTGAAACAAACCAGCCAGGGAGGTGTCAGTCGGCCAAACGCCACTAAAATTAGATGGTTAATTATAGTCAAGGTCGTTTGGGAATTTGTGTTCCTGTCAGTATTTCTGTGACCAAACATCCTATTTCTGGGTACTGGAAATACTTGCATACTTCAAATACCGTAAGTAAGGATACCCTAGAAAAGAACTCAACCCTAAAATGAGCACCGGTGTGATTTGGCACCCAGGTTTCCTATGGAGCTGCATCCCAACTTGTCAGCCAAGGCTTGTTTCACCTTTAGGACAGTGAAACGACCACTGATGAGGTAGCATCAAATGGAAATGCTTCCATCCCTCCAAAAACATTCCCCCCTTTTCCACCCAAGCTCTGTCTGGACACTGTGTTAAGATATGTTTCAGTGCAAATGCTTGTAAGCAATTTGGAGCTAAAAATGTTCTTTGTGTATTCTGGAAGATCGGTCTTTTTTTGAAATTGTATTTTAAGACTGGTGTGTATTGTTTCTGTTTGTGTAGGGTTTTTGTGGCATGCTTGTTCATGTTTGGTTATAGGTTTGTAGTGTTTCTGTGTGAGGTGTTGGTGCATCTGCCTGTCTGTTTAGTCATGAAAGGGGACAGGAGGGCAATCTGTTGCAGTAGTGGTGTAGCATCTTGTCAGGCCTTCAAGGCAAGAGGAGAATTTCCATTTATTTAGGCTGGCTGTCTTATTGGAAAGAGAGAGGGGATCCCAATAAGATTAAGCACGCTACTTTGCAAAATTTGCATTCGATGACTTTACTTTTCAGCTGCTACTAAAATTTTACAGTTTCAAAAGAACTGTTGTGAAAAGAAGAAATAAGACCTTGATCTTCCAAAACATCTCTCTAAAAGATGGCAACCTTCTCACTGAAAATTGGTATAAAATATGTCTCATTTGTTGATTAAAGTTAATTTGAGAGCCTGGATGTTACTTCGTCATGGTTTGAGAACATATTTCTTGCCTGACCTTGACAATGATTGTTACTTGTACTCTGCTTACTTCCATGAAAGCAGTCAAGGCTTTTAGAAAAGCAGGTGATGAGGAGGAACTGTCTTGTTTGTTAACGTTTTCTGTATGGACTAGAAAAAATAATGAAGGGAACTACAGAAGAACAGAGCTTGCTGTTATGTGAGAGGATGTTGCAGGTAACCCTGTGGCAGCAGGTATCGCTGGGATCTGTGAACTTGCAAGAGCAGTTGGATCCGAGTGATGTTAGAGACACCACTGAGAACTGGAAAGGTTGAAGAACCCAAGGACAGGTTGACTGGCCTGTCTAATCACTGGATTCCTGTGCTTTGTTTGAAGCCAGGTTGCCATCTTGCCTTTCTTCCTTCTAGCAGCCTCCTCTAAGTTATGGTGGCAGGGCAGGGACTCATTTCCTGTGTTGGTTTTTCTCAGTGCTTCTAATGCTCTAGTACAGCTGGCATATGTTCATGGTAATATTCAAAAGTAATTTTTTTCTTCTTCACTTTCTTTCTGAAGGTACTTGTTGTTCATTCTGTCACATATAAGCTAAAAGAACATTGTTTTCACGAGCTTTTAAGAGCAGCTGCAACCTTTTCCTGAACACTGGAGGAAGTTTTAGGATTGGTTTCCTAGAAAAGTGGGAGGCAGTAGGTTGGTGCTAGCAGAACGTCTTCCATTTACAGCAGACCTTTTCTTCTGGATTACTGTACAAATGGATTTTTCTTGCTCCCCGATGGCTCAGGGAGGGATGCAGTTGTAGTTGCAACGTATCCATTATCTGTAAATTGAAGCTTTTGCAGAGTGCTTTCTCTTTGATGGAGTTGTATGTAAGAGCCAGTCAGGGTAAAAGGTGACTGTTTCCAGTCTTTATTCACTGCTAGACGTTTCAGGGCTCTTGAACTTTACTCAGCCCTTTAGGTTTTGTCAAAGTTTTCTCTCCTTGCTTTAATAGATTGTCCATGGGCTCCATGTTGCTGGGACAGACAGCAATGCATTTCATTCAGCACTAGTTGTCTGAAGGCACAGGTTGATGTACTTCAGATAAATCTCAGCTTGGGTAAGGGGTGTGGGGAACATGCCAGGAAAAGGATCATTTGCTTCCCTTTTCTCCAGAAAGCTGGTGGTTTGTGAGGAGAGGATGGATAAAGGAGGGAGGGGAGAAGAGGAAAACATCTGAGGTTCTTCATCAGGTGGGAGGAAGGTACACCAGCCCATTTATCAGCTGTGTCTCTTCACTAAGTTTAGAGCATGCTAGGAAAGGATATAAGAAAATCTGTAACAAAAAAAAAAAAAAATTCTCTGCAGTATCAGCTTTTTCTTGTTCACAGAGAGACAAACAGACTCTTGTTTGAGGGGAAGGGGGTGGTGGGAGACCCGGGTAAGCAGCGAGGAATGTCCTGTTCACCGCCTCATTCGGCTCCAGGTCGAAGACATGCAGGGGGGAGGATTTTAATGTATAACGAGCAGCAAAGTGTCAGAAAACAAACGACAATGAAAACAAAATGCAGCCAGTAACCTTGGGGCTCTGACACTGAGCAAATGTTTATCAGAGGAAGATTCTGCTGGACATCACCGGATAAGAATGAGTTGATGTCACTCTTGGCAAGGGCGGGAGCTCGTTTTTTTCCACACAAACAGCACAACACAGCAAGAGGAAGGAGAGGGAAGGGTGGGAAGGAGGGGAGGGGAAAGAGGAAGAGGAGGAGAGAGCTGTTTGCTATAAATTGTTCTAATAAAAATATATTGAAGCATGGCTTGTTTTCTTGGAAGGGGTCTCCGTGCTGGGACATAAAAAGACAAAGGTTAAGGATGCACCAGGGCTCCTCCTACGCTGCGGCTCTGCAGACCTGTACACAGATTCCTGAGAGCTGTTGCGTAATTTGCTTTGACTTGCTCCCAGTCCAGAGTGTACTACAGGCTTATTCCTGTGGCCCTCATTCAACAAAACCTCATTTGGCTTCAATGGGAATTTCTGCTTGAATAAAGAAGTTCAGCTTTTGTGACCTCTGGTAGTTTCCGTGCCTGGCCAACGAAAGGAGGACATCCCCTCACCCTCCATCTCTGTATGTCCTTTTTTTAAAGCTTCATCATATTTTATACTTCAAGTAACGCGGAGTTTTCTCTGTAGAAAAAGAGACTTACATCACATAGGCAGCAGAACAGTGAAAGCTGCCTTTCAACAGGGACCACTCTGTAGCCAAGAAGTAACAACTGGTAGGTATTTGGTGAATTTGAAGGTGAGCAGTCTTGGAAAGCACCTCAGAAAAGATGTAGATATGATGAGTCGATGTAGTGATAGAACAGTTCTAGAAACAAAACAAAGAATCTTCTAAAACCAAAAAAACCATGGGAAGTCTTTAACAGCATCTAATCTATGAGTTGTCTGTACTGAAACATCTACTGCTCATCCTCTGTATGAATGCTCCTGTAGATCGTAGAAGTGACAGGGATTTAAAAAAAAATACTTATTTTAGAACATATAAGAAGAATAGGAGTTGTATGGTGTTTGCTCTGTGTTCATGCATTCTAGCTCAGAGCAGACCATTTCTAAAGTGGCACAAGTTAAACTAGAAAAGAGCTCTCCTAGGCTGGAATAGGTGCCAGTACTGAGCCTGCTAGGAGTAGAGGTGTGAGGTACTTTCTGTGTCGTGTATGCTTCCCTTTCCTCATCCTCACCATGTACATAGGTTGCTGTCAGCAGCCTCAGCTATCCAAACATCTCTAAGGTGTTCGTGTGGTTATCAAACAGCCCTTCAGGATACTGAGCACTTGTGGGAAATCGGGCCATTCTTTTTCAGAACGTTAAAGGGTTTTAAGAACTGGGTTGTTTGGAGCCCAGACTTTGCGAATCAGTTTAATAATAGAACGCGTTCAGCTGGCTCTCACTGCCAGGCTTGTAGAGCTGCTGTGGCAGTGTAAGGAGGCAAAGCTTTACGTTTGACCCTCTTGGTGTGGGATTCCCTCAGGGATGTGTGACCCTCTGGAAGCTTTTCAGTTTGATCACTTCTGCTAGGCCACGCTGTCTCGTTCAGAAGACTCGGCTAGCGTGGCGTTGATGGAGCAGATCGGAGTGTTCTCTGCTGAATGACCTTACTGGACTTGTGCACACTTGAGACCTTTGCAGTGACTCAGCTCTGGGCACGAGCAAAGAGCAGTGCACCAGCCTTCAAGGCACACTGGACAAGGAAAAGAAAAAGCTGTTGTGTTTGTGTTGCTGGAGCCTTTGATAAGGGCAGGCAGTTTAACTTGGGAAGGAGGAACAATCAGGTTTGTCGCATGTTCCGCTCCTTTACTGAAAGCTATCAAAATCAAACAAATCACTTAACTGCTGCTGCAAGTGCTGTCCTCCTCTCCTAAATTAAATCATAAGCAGGGGAAAAAGATCACACATTCATTAACTACAGAGCTGAATGAAAACATTTAAGGTTCTAGTGAATATTTAAGAGAGTCTTAAGAAGTCAAAGCTCTGGACTTTCAAGTTCTAAGATGTTCTAAATTGTTTTATACCTTAATTTTAAAGAAATGGAGGAGGTAGATACTGTTACATGTTGCTGTTGCTCGTGTTTCTGTAGAGCTGGTTTTCCTATTCTTTCCCCAATCCCAGAAGAGATGCATATGTATCTGCACTACCACAGTTTGTTTTCTTACTACTTTTAGACTTTTATTGCTAGAGTGGAGATGTGGAGTCGACATGTTGATATGTATTTATATTAGTAAGAACAAGAAATGCTTCGTAATTTCAGAACAAAAAATGGTTCTTCTGTTATCACCCCTGTGGTTACAGGTTCCCAGAAGATCAAAATTCTTCCCCTACAACTTCAAAAAAAAGTGTGGCCTTCACTGAAATCTACCTCTATCTGTTTTTGTGTCGTTTAGAAAAGCAGTGCTAAAATCACTGCAAAAGTGGAGATGTTTGTGTAGGACCCGATACAAAAATAGCATCTGGAACAGCTACTTTCTGTTAATAGCTGCAGAATTAATTGCTGTCAGTGTCACAAACCAAGTTGTTGTTTCAATGAAGAGAAAGTGAGCTTTATGGGCATGTATATATATTAATATTAAACTCAGCAGCTGAGTAACTATTCAGTGTTTTTAGTTGTATTTGGCTGTTGTGCATATTTTCTAGCATTAGGAGCATCTGGTATTAGTATGTCCTCGTGTACCATAATTACTCTCATTGGTGGTATTCCGATGCTGTACATATCCATAACATGATGTATTTTTCTTTCCCTCGCAGTGCAGGAGGATGATGCCAAGAGTGAATTCTGTGCTTGGGGAGGTGCTTTTATAAGGTTGCATGCCAGACTCTGCCCCAGACTGTGGAAGAATGTCTGTCTGTCTGTCTCCAGATCATCCCCAGAGTGGGAGAGTCGATCTAACAGCTGTGAGGAGGGAGGACATACCTATGGCTTTGTGTTTTGTGCTGCTCCTGAGGCTTGTTGGCCCCCTTGTGAGCCAGCTTGGCTCAGTGGGATGAGGAGATTCCAGGAGTGACAAGTAGGTAGTCTTCTGGTAGGTTGGTGGGCTGAATCCATCTGTGCAGAAGCTTAGTGAGAACCAGAACTGGAAGAAGAATGGCAAGGAGGGGTGGCAGACCAACAAGATGAATTCCATTTTTGGTGGCAGAGCACCCCAGGATCTACTCAGGGTGTAGTTCTGAGAGTGTGTCTTTGGACAGGGACAGGGGACTTTTCCAACTGCTGGGAGGCTTTCCAGCTGGAAAGGCTTTAGAGGTCTCGTAGTGGACCTTATAAGTTGAGGTAGATGTGATTTAGGATGAGCAAAACGCCACCTGCCACGTGTTTAAAACCGTTATGGGGAAGTTTTGCTGTATAATGATTGATACTTTCCATGACAGACATAGGAAATAGGTTCATGCTGTGTGTGAGCACACCATCAGCAGGCTGTATATAGAAAAATAAAAAATAAGGGGGGATGTTTTTACAGCTGCACTGTTTTGAGGGGGTTAAGTGGAGGAATGAATGAATTGTTATATTCTGGCTATTTCTAACTGCAGAGAAGTGGTGCACGTGCTTGAGTCGGGCTCAAGAAGCTCCCAGGCTTCCTGACCCTGGGCTGTCACTTCCAGCTGGTAAAAGCAGTACTCCTAGATTGCAGTTACCTAGAAGGACAGGATCACACAAATGTTGTCATTAGGTATTCAAAGCTTGCTTAAGTAGCAGCTTATTTTAATAGTGAGATGATGCTCTTTCATAATATTTTTACTAATGAGTTCATTTACTGAAGTGCAAAAGGAATGTAAACTGAGGAGGTGCAGTTTGCTTTATTTTTTTCCCCCCTCCTCTGGGAATTTTGAAACACTTCATGCTAAGGATTCCTTATTGTGCTTTGTCTTTCCTCAAGGCCCTTTGCCACTTGACAGTATTTGACAGAAGATGATAAATACAGAGGTAATACAGAGCACAGTGGGCCACTTACTTCTGTGTGACTGTTGAATGTTTTAGGTGCCATAATAAGGCCCTCCAAGCTGAGTGATTAGTTTTTAAAAAATACTGTCAGAAGTAAATTGTGTGTGTGTTGTACCCTGCTTCCCTCTCCAACTCAGCTTTTAGGTAATTTCAGGATCCTAAATTTAGTTGTTATAATTTCGTGCCAGCTCCATGTTTCCCTCTGGACTTTATAGTAGGTAACCACTTACCCTAAAAACCAAGAGAGAATCCAGTTAAACTTGTTACAAGAAAAAGTAAGGAGCAATTTCTTAATTTCTGTAAAGTATATGCTATATGAGCTATGTATGGGTGGATTATGAAATTTCAAATGTTTCCTCAGCCCCACCTGGACTTTGCTACTCCTGAGTAGTGCAGCCATTTCAAGTCAGGCTGGTAGAGCCTTCAGAGAAGAAATAAGTGTCATCCAAATTAGAACTGGATCTGAAATGGCAGCCCACATTGCTAGCAAAATTGCTGAGTGATAAGTTGGGTTGCGTGTGAGAAAAGAAGATAAGGTAGGAAATGTCAACTTTGTTGCATTTACAAGTTTACTCTTGTTCTTTGCTATATTTTTCTGGATGCACGTGGTAGAGATAAATTACTGTTCCTACTACCTGTGGCCAGAATGTGCCAATAATATATTTTGGACAGTGCTTCTTTAATGTAAATTTTAAACAGTGCTCTTGAAAAATAAGCAAAGGCCATGACATGGCCGTAATTCTTTTTATTATGGCAATGTGCCATCGTTCTGTCCACTGTATTGTGCTGGTACAAAACCGATAGGAAGTAAATGAGTTGGAGTTGATGATCGCTGTGAGTCCCTCCCAACACAGAATATTCTGTGATTCTGTGAAAAGTGTTGATAGGTACCAAAGAGAAACCGTGTGTTTCATGTATATAAAGTATGATTATACCAGCACCAGCACTGGGCTTGGTTTGCAATTATAAAGTATTGATAAAACATTCACCAACAGATCCTATTACTTATTTAAAAGGAATTCTTTTAGTGAGGGTTTTCTCTGCCACTTCTAAAGCAGTTTTCTCCATGCATGGAAAAGAACTGATATCTTGGACTTGCTGAATCTGTTAGTAAATGGCCTGTTGATCAGCCTTGCTTCATGCCATGCTGTGAAAATAAATTGCAAACAAGACTCTCAGATTTACATCTGAACTGAAGAAAATGCCCAAAAGTAAACTGACATTGCTGCCTGTTAATTTTCTCTGAACTTATGGGCTCTCGGTGAAAGCAGCACGGTGTATGTGCCCCCACTGAATTTACCTGGGGTTGGTGTGTGTACACAGGCTGGTTATTGTGGAATAGCAAACATACCCCAGCTTCACATGGGTGCCCTTGTGCTTAGAAGTGATTTTAGATGTCACCTTTTCTCTAAACCACAAAACACTGGGGTTTTTTGTTTTTTTTTTCTGCTGGTATGGGCTATGTCATGTGGATGAATATCCATTGCACTTTTGCCTAAAATAAAATAAAGATTGCTGTGAGGCTTATCTTTAGTACTAGTAATAGAATCAGTTGCATGGGTTCTAGCTTGTAGATTTCAAAAAAATATTTAAAAGAAGTTGAGTTTATTTGATCCTGCTGTCCCATTTCTCTTCCAGCTATAGCCTAGAAACCTTTGCAGTGAGAGAGAGACACAAAAGGTAGTTAAGGTCCCATTATTTTAAGGAAGATGGGTGGACAGGTGGAGTTGAGACTCACTCAAGGCTTTGCATGCATAAAATAATTGAAGTGACATCTTGTTGCTGCTAAAACAGAGAAGTTCCCCTCTGTCCTTTCCTTCCCTCTCTCCTGCCTCTCCTGGGACCAGCTCTGGTATTTGATCTCGTGGTGCTCTGATTCCTTTTGCTACCCTAGAGGAAAGAGAAAACCACAGGATGAGTTGTCTGTGGTTTTAGCGGAGTGAATAATTTTCTGTGCAAGAGCTGTGGTGAGGCACGTGATGAGGAAGGTAGGAGTTGGATCTTCCCTTCCATGGAGCATGAATTTGGGAGTCGGATGGAAGAAGCTGTTGATTTGGCTCTGGCTTTTATGAACCTTTGTTAGATGTCTGAGAATCTATGTGGGAGAGGCCGTGTCCATGCTCAGTGCTCAGCCCTTGTGGTGCTCTAGGAAATGAGGCTTCTCTGCTGCCTGTCCTGCTGCTGTTTGGTGTTTGAGGGCCAGAGAAGGGGAGGGATGTTCTGGCGCTGAAGTCATCAGGCCAAGGGACAGCAGCTTCCATGTGGTCTCAGATAAATCATCTAATCTCTTGGTGCCTCAATTCCTCATCTTTTAAGATGATGTTAGTCTTCTGGCTTTTGGGTTTGCAGAGTTCTTAGAGTAACAGGGTCAGCTGTAGCCCGTGGATATGACGTGCTTATAAGATCAGATGATGGTAGCTCTTGGGTCTCTCTTGGTGTGTTTTCAAGAAAAAAAGGTTGTTGCATTGCAAATACAGTTTATTGCACAGCACAAGAGCATCGTCTCTCACTTGCCTGTGAATAACCTCATCCTTTTTTCCACCCTTGTGTCTATTTTTATACTTTGAGGTCTGTTGCAGGAAGTTGGCCATACGATATTGCAACTGCATAGTCAAAACCACTTCTTTTCCATATTACTTCTGTGTTCTAGAAATGAAAAGTCAGTGGGGAGATGGACTGAGTAGGATCTTGGCTGCTTTTAGTTGACACAGTGCAGCTGTGTGCTTTCTTCAGAGTGTATTGTGTGCCTTTTTCCCTACCTGAAGCTTCAAAAGGAGCTTCCAGTTTTGTGGCAACCTCTAGCAACTTTTTGAAGGTGTAACCCCTGGGCAAACTCGTACTTGCAGAGAGGCACATCTTTAGCAACTCCAGACTGAAATCTCAGCACATGCAGATGGTGCTCTGTTTTCTCCTTTTGGACATTCAGGTTCCTAACAATGTAAATGAGACAGCATTTCTGATTTCTTTCAGCTTCACTTCTTTTAAAATGGAAGGTTTCATTTAAGCATTTTTGGTATCACTGACAGATATTTGTGTTTTTCAGCCGTCTTCAAAGTCCTGTTCATGATCTGGTGCCATTGTGCAAGCTGCTGTATGGCTTATACAAAGCATGGAGCAAAAGCCATCACTAAAAGTGAGAGAAGCTGCAAACTTCAGTGGTGCAAAAAACTCTGCAGGTTATTGGTTATGTGTGGCCATCCCTGTGTGACAGAGACAACAGCAATGATATACAGAAATCTTGGCAGAATGTAAGGCTTAAGCAAAATGAGTCTCCATAGGAAAGCGGAAGTATCATAAACAAATACTTATTTAATGTAAATAATAATAATAATAACAACAGCAAAATCCCTTCTGAATCACAGTTTCTCTAATGGAAGTTATGTGACCTCAATAGGTGGAAATGTGTAAGAATGTGGGAGTTTGTCTTGGAATTGTAGCGATCTACATTTTTATAGAAGCCTAAATGTCTCGAATCTTCTTAATGTTTGTTTTTTAAGACACATGGTGGAGGAACAAAAGGGGAGGTGATTTATATATCTCGGTCACTAATGTCTTGCAGGCCATAACTTAGAGAGTGTTGGGAGACCCAGGTGGAGAATTCACACAAAGAGCTTATTTGAGCTCTGTGGTCAGAAAAGTTGCCTCTTAAACGATATGACAAGAGGAGAGTCCTCAGCCCGTCTGTCACCCATGCAGAAGTAAACGGTCACATGGTACTGACTCCAAAGTAGAGGGAAAATCTGCTGCTGCAGCCAACATTCCTTGCAACAATACAAATGTGTTCTTTGCTCACACAATAGCTATTCAGTTTGCCTACAGTCATTGTGCTCCCCCACTAAAGTTCAAAGGAATTGAAAATACACAGGCGACAAAGCCAACTTTTGTTTTGGAGTGAATACGTATTTTAGTACAAGGTATTTTTTCAGTGAGAATTTTAGAAAATTAACTGCTCTGAGGAAAAAACTCATGTGGTCATCCATATTTCATCTTAAAGATTTCTGGGTGAATCGTAGTGATTTTATTTTTATTTCATTTTTCAGTTTCTTTATAATTGACTCCTACTAATTGTCCTTTTCTTAAGGGTGGCCTGAGTTTTAAAAAATTTAGTGTATAAATGTTTATGTTTCCTAACTCAGGTGCTGTTAAAACACACAAACAAACAAAATCTTCCTCAACCAACCAAAAAACAAACCACCAAAAACCCCACAACAAAACCAAAACAACCTTCAGAAAAGTTATTTTAACTGTTCAGGCTTTGCCAAAAAATTTAGTCTTTTCTTAGTTTTCAAGAATGAGAGAGGAAGTACACAATTAGAATTCAAAGCATTTAGTCAGTAAGAGTCCTGTCCATCTGATTACCATATCTGTGTGCAAGTATTTTAATACCTTTTATTCTGCTGCACATAGGTGTGCAATTCTTTCTTTTCAGTAGGTGATATTAAAGTGCTCCTGCATGGAGAATGTATGGAAATGAGCTCTCTATTTCAGCTAGTAACAAGCTGCTGCCTCCAAACATGTGCAAGCAGCAACAGTCAAGAAGCAAGACTCCGTCTTTAGGGATGTAATTTCATCTGTTTCTTGTGTGGATCTTTTTTTGGTACTTAGGAATCTTGAAGGTACTGGCAAAACAATCTTCCCATGCAAACAGCAACAAGGAAGACAACTATAATAGTTAATCCATGGCCACTGAGGCCAGACTTTATTTAAGAAGCTGACCAGACTGGGTAGCTTCTACCTAAGAGCTTTAAAAATGCTTGATATGAGGCAAGTTGTGGGGTTGATTGTTTTTAAATACCCTTGGAACACAGAAAAATTCCTGGAGACTTGAAAAACACTAGTTCTTCTTGAGCTGAAACTAATGTTGCCTTAATGATGCAAACAAAATGACTCTATTATATCTCTAGCTAACATTATTATTATATACTGTAGTAACAACTGTAGTCCACTCAAATTCATGAGGAATAGAGGAACTGAAAAATTTTACTGTCTTGGATTATTTTTATGAAGAGGAGTATCGTAAAAAAATGAGGGTAGCAAGAGAAGTGGGGAATGGCTGAAATAAATTTCAGGCAGTACAGGTGGGTTTGAAGAATGGGAGAAGGAAAAACAGTATAGTTAAAGCAGTGTGAGGGGACCCGTAGGCAAAAAGATACCCACACTCCAAAAACAAACAAAAAAACCCCCAAACCCAGGCAAAAAGAAACTTGTGTTAGGAGAGCAAAAGATTACAAACTTTAGTGGGTTAAATAGGAAGTCATCAGAAAAACAGAGCAGAAATTTCCTTCAAAATGGCCTTCTACTTGTACGTACTTAATAAAAGCTTTTTAGGTTCTCTAGAAGCTTGCTGGAGAGTCTGTGGGATTGTCTTCAGAGAAGACTTTCAGAAAAGCATCGTTCTTTACAAGGATGAATGAGAAGTGTTCACAGAAGAGGTTTTAGAAGAATGGTAATAAACCCCCAGAAACAGGTACCAGCATCAGGAATGCCTCGGTGAAGCTGACAAGCATTGCTAACCATGGTGTGGAATCTGATGCTTTATTTAACCTTGGTCTTGGGGGAAGAGGTGATGACATGTGCAATCCACTGTAATGCACACTCTTAAAAAGGGTGTTGGTGATTAGCAGGTCCTGCAAAGGGGCAGCAATTACAAAAGCAACTGCATTTTTAGAGGTGTGACCAATATACTCTGGAGAGGAATTGACTTGGCTTTTAAAGAGGGGAAGTAAGGCCTCAGGTTAGAGTCATTTGAAGGTATTACAGAGGTAATGAAAGAAATTAAGTCATCTGTGGGAGAGGAGACTGATCAGTGGGGGTTTTGAGCTTGGGAAGATGTTGGTATGAAGTACTCCCTGCTCAGACTTCTGAGCGTACAACTACAGAGCGTAAAGCAAGTGAGAAGGGTTTTTTTCAGGGTGTGTAAATAGGCATCGTACTTACTGTCACAGGATATTGTGGAGATAAAGGTATACCTTTCAGAAAGGATTAGTGAAATTGAAGTATCCACAGCTTCACCGAGCGCAGTCTTTTCTGCCTGAAATTTTTATTAGTAACTTGGGAGGCATGAAAAAAGATGGGTTTTTTTCTGAATGTCCACTGTTGTCAGATGTTGGAAGCAGTATTCTGGGAAGGTAGACTTCTGGTCTGATTTAGGAAGGTGTAACTTCTGAAGTCCTCTCTTATATTCCACAGAAAGGTTGTTTAGCTGATGACAGCAATTCTTTCTGGCCTTAAAATTAGTAACAAGACCCCACAGCATCATATGCTTTGCTGTCTGTAATAATAAATTAACAGCCTATTGGTTTTCTTTTTCTAATGCCTGTTGTTACTGGTTGAAAGGGGGATTGACAAGTGGAAATGCAGAAGTCAAAAAGAAATATTAATGCCTTTCAGGTTGGAAAGCACTCGAGGCGTTGTTGGGATTGCTCATTAAAGCAGCAGAACGTAACTGTGGTGGGGTACTGTGTTCTGTATGTGAGCAGAATCAGTATCGCGTGAAAAGCTTTCTTTCAAGAACTTCACTTCTAGTCATAAAAATGCTTTTTAAACTAACAGCTTTCTTCTGCTCAGTAGGATGTGATTTGTTGGACGTGTATGTTGACCTGGAACCAACAAGGAGATGACTAAGTAGGAGGAAAATGGTTTTAACATGCCTCTGCTTTGCCAAGGAATATGGAAACAATAACAGATTTGTCAAGTCTGTGGGTCAGCTAGCCTTGTAGTGATATATGATATTTCTCTGTGCACGACATACTTGGTGTACTGAGCTGGTTTTTTCTGAAGCACCATTGTGCTTTAGAAATGTGACTCTTTCTTTGTCCCAGCTGCTGTTTGTCACCTCCTGGTCATGCTGTTTACTGACCAGATGCGTCTGGCTAGGTGGGAGATTCGACTTCTCTTCGTCATGGCAGGCACGAAGGTGGTCTGTGGTCTTCCTTGTTTTATGGTGTAACTGGATAGCCAGGACTGTGCAGTGTTTGGCACTTGCCAAAGCACTTCTGGTCCGTGCACTGGAGCTCTGCAGGAGGCCTTCTCCCGTTCTCCCGTTCCCGTTCCCCCAACCGCGACGCCCCCCATGCTGCCGTCCCTTGTCACGCCGGGGTGGGTTGTATCACTCATGTGCCAAGCAGCCTCTTCCCAAGGCTCCAGACAGTGCACAGAGCATTCCTGGTGCGCTTCCTTCTTTGGAAGAGAACCAGCAGCTTGAGAAATGAGTATTCAGTTTAATAAGAAATGAAAGCTCTTGATGCTGTTTTCTTTTCATTTCAGAGCAGAGCTGTGCTCTTGGGGGGCCGGGGAGTAATAATCCCACAGAAGAAATCACAGGAACGCCATTTCCTCACTGCAGAAGAGATAGCACCCCAGTGGTTGGCCGCTCTGAGATGTGCTGGTGGCCAAGTTCAAGTTCTGGATGTTTCAGGAGCGAGCCTGAACCACTCAGTGACCTCTGTCTCTCCCCTTTTTGGCACTTGTAGGAGTGACCTAATAAATAGTTATTGCAACAGATGTGATCTCATATCCTCTTACAAGCCACATGTAGCCCAGTCACTGAGGGATGGCCCTGTTCAGTGGAGAGGTCAAAATGTGGGACAAGGCTTTGAGAAGGAAGCAGTGATTTTCAAGAGGAGAGATTTTTACTTATACATTGTATTATTATAATATAAATAAAGTTTGCTAGAAAATAAAATGCAGTGATTTAATTAAATCCTAGGATGGTTTTGGTTGGGAGGGACCTTTGAAGATCATCTAGTCCAACCACCCTGTCATGGGCAGAGACATCTTTCACTATCTTTCACTAGATGAGGTTGCCTAAAGCCCCGTCCAGCCTTACCTTGAACACTTTCAGGGATGGGGCATCCAACTTCCCACCACCCTCATTGTAAACACGTCTTCCTTAGTCCAATTTAAATTTCTTCTGGTTTAAAACTATTGTCCCTTGTCCTGTCACTTCAGGGCCCTGGTGAAAGTCTCTCTTGGTCTTTTTCACAAGCCCCTTTATATATTGAAAGGCCATGATAAGGTCTCCCTGGAGGTTTCTGTTTTTCAGGCTAAACAACCCCAGCTCTGTCTTTCCTCACAGGAGAGGTGTTCCAGCCTTCTGACCATTTTTGTGGCCTTCCTGTGGCCTTGCTCCAGCAGATCCATGATGTCTGCCTTGTGCTGGGACCTCAGAGCTGGGTGCAGTGCTCCAGGTGGGGTCTCACCTGAGCGGGGCAGAGGGGAATGTTAGTAGGTAATGTTAATATTTATAGCATGGCTCGTAAGTGGTTACAGTGAGCAGCAAAAAATAGTGGATTGACTTTCTGACAATGGGAGTTACTGCCAGGCTGCATGGCCTTTTTTGGCTGTTGTTTACTGTACTTTTTCCTTTCTTGCAAGTTGAAAATAAGCTAAATTGTTCTCTGGCATTGTCAGCATTACCCCAGAGATCTTTGGAGAAGCTAATTCCTTTGGTTTCTCCCTACTGCATCACCCAGAATAATACCATAGTCTGTCTTTAAGCAGCATATGATGTTTGTTTTTTATCCCTAGTCCAAACATTTGTACTGGATTGTATTTCCCCCTTTGCCTTCTTGTGAAGGAATTCCAGCTGAATAGGGAATGTCTCCCTTCCCTTGAGCTTGTGTTTTTCTGGATAGGAAATTAGAGGCTTAGGTTTATTAATTTTTCTTTTAGCATTATGTAACCTGTACAAGGCTGTAAGTACATGAGTTTAAGTAGCATGTTCTTTATTAGCTCATTTTACAGTCCTTGGCCTGTTCCACTTCAAAATTCTCATAAGCAGCATAAGTTGGCCAAAGTACATACTTCATGTTAATTAAATCTCTTAAACAGTGTCTAATTTTCTTCTTCCTCTTGAAGTTGGTGAGAGATTAGTAATAAAAGAAAATTAGTTGGCTGATAGCATCATGTATTTGATCAGTGCAGAGACAGGGTAAGTGCCTCAGGTGTGTGGTGAACTCTTCATTCCTCTGTGAACATTCAGCATATTAAAAGTTGACAACATTATTTGAACATTCATCCTGACAAGATAATATTGTAAAAGATCACAATTCATGAACTGAGGAAGCACTAGAACATGAAACATAAACAATTTTGAAAAGTCTCATTTCCTTCAGTGGGTTCATTCCTGTCACAGTTTTGTACTTTACCTGAAAATAGATTTGAAAGATCTGCAACTGATACTGATGAATCTAAGATTTTGTTTGAGATTATTCCCTCCAAAACATAAAAAATAATTTGACTGTTGCTAAAACAGGGCTTTGATGAGACTAAATGGTGAAGTGTTTGTTTCCTCTCCTGACCTCTTGACTGAGGCAGCACAATTGTAGTGGGCAAATCGGTAAAACAAAATTACCTTTTTTATTTGTCTGCTATGATGAGGTTTTGTGTGGAGAGCAATTGAGAGCATCCTGGGAGAATAAGATGCTGAGTGTTGATGAAATGTAAACCTGCTTCTTCTTCATATTTGATGAAGTTACTGTCCTAGTTTTATTTTCATTTTGGTCTGCAGATGTTTTCAGAAAGGTTTAGCTTGCTCATATTCATCAGCTACTTCTGACTTGCGTCTTGGTTTCTGTCTTGTTCTTGTGCTTTGGCAAGAACTCGATGTCACCAGTTGTAGCTTCCAATAGGCATGGGGGCCATTCAAAATACTTTCCATTTCCCACTGAGGTACATTCTTAGAAGAGCTTTTCCAATCCAAATAACTGGCATTTATTACTTTTTAATTGCTTAGTGTGATACTTGCTTACATTTGCTGTTTTAATGTCTTTTCCTGTCTGTAAAATGAGAGTCCCAGAGGGCACATGCGTGCAGTCACTGAATTCAGTTTACATAGCTTGATGGATGTTTTGGGAAAAGCATATTGTGTGTATGTGCAGTTTGTCACAGATGGTGTCCCAACAAGAAAAAAGTTGTGCTAATGCTGAAGGAAAATGAAATTAAAGTAAGTAAATGAAATGGCAAAAAAAGACTGGCCTGAGAGCTTAGCGTCATTTTTTCCAGCTGCTGCGGGGAAGGCAGTCAGTGTGGCACACACATGCTTGAATTCAGCAAACATTCTCAAGTTGCACTATGTAGGCAACAAACAATAGGCAGGAGAAATTTCTCTGGGCAATTTTGCTCCTCTGAATATTACCAGTGTCCCACTTTTAAGTCCAATGTCTTTTTTTTTTGTGAGCTTTTTGTGAAACCTGGTCACGCTAGTAGGTAGGGATCTTAATTTCATATTAAAGAAACAGGTATATTGCTTGTCTTTGATAGTGTAAAGAAAAGCCTTAGAAGGTAAAAGAGTTCTGAAGTTCTGAAGCTTTAAAAAAGGCAAGGTAGGCAAAATGCAGACATTTCACCCCTAATGATTTAACTTAAGGTGGGCCATTTATTTACTCAGGTTTATTTTGGGGGACCAGTGAATTTTTAGAGCTCTGGTCTTGGCAGTGTGAGTCTGGTGAAAACAGTATGAGTCCAGTGCACTTCTGGGAGTGCAGATCTCAGCTCCCTCCTCTTCTGGCATAGATAAATTAGGAGGGGGCTCGTTCTCCACAGTTTAGGATTGCTTGTGGAGGAGAAAAAAGCAGGACTAGAGTATCGCTGAAAACCAAGAAGATGTGCATTATGGACCTGCAGTTAGAGTCTGTTTAGGTTCTGTCAGGCAGGGCCAAGCTCTATGGCAAACCGTTCTATCCACTGCTATAAATTGGAAACATCCTTAAATGATTCTGAATCAGCTTTTCATCACCCCTCATAAATCTTGTCTGCTGGGTTTGTTTTGCTGTCTCTTGGATTGCGGCTGAACTCATTGCATGAACAGTCAGATTAACTCTGGGCCTTCCTTTGCCTTGCAGGCCTCCTCAGTGGGCAGACGTCGCCGACCAACGCCAAGCTGGAGAAGCTGGACCCGCAGCAGGTGCTGCAGCTGTGCCTGCGCTACCAGGACCACCTCCACCAGTGTGCAGAGGCCGTGGCCTTCGACCAGAACGCGCTGGTGAAGCGCATCAAGGAGGTGCGGGGCGGGGAAGGGCCGGGGCCGTGTGCCGGGGCCGCGGGGGCTGGCTCGGCGTGGCCCTGGGTCGCCTGCAGCGGCCTCCAGAGCAGCCCCTGTAGGGCAGAGCAGCCCTGTGGCTGTGCCCTGCGAGCGCAGTCCCCGGGCTCTCGCTGCGGCTACTGCCAGGCTGTGTGTTTGCTGGCTGTGCCCGAGGAGGCCTGGCCGTGACCAGCGCCTGCTCCTCTGGGAAGGCAAGTGCTGCAAAGAAGCAAAAAAAGTATAAGATTACTGAAGCTTTTAAGGTAGCATTCCTTGTTTAGGCCTGTATAGCATACATTTTACTATGCCCCATGGTTAGGCTCTAATTTAAGGAAGGAAACCGTTATCTTAACATCTTCTATGGCTGGAGATTGTAGATCTAGACTTGTTATCAAAGCCCGTAACACGCCATCTCATTTCTGACCTCTATGGCAAAAAGGTCTCCTGTGCTGCTGCTTTTACCACTAAACCATCATTTGAAAACCACTGATCTGTTTAAATATCGAATGATACTGTTTGGGATTGAATTAATTCCTGGGATGAGCATCCTGCCATGGGATTGTCTTTCTCATGTGTGACTAATGATGTTGGAAGAAGTAGAATGGCTGTCAGATTTTGAAATTTTTTTTTTAAGTCAAGACACACTGGCATGATAGGGAAATGTTGCTTGAGGTGTTTTCTCAGATACTCCCAGGTGTGCAGAAGAGCTGGTGAATGCTGCATATGTCAAAAATCCTTGAGACGAAATACCTTTGCAGTGTCAAAAAAATGTTTTTGAGCATGTGGTTAATCTTTATTCACACAGTATAAACACTGACCTTGATTTGTTGTTGCTCTATTGGCTTAGAGTTAAGAAAATCCCACATGACAAACTGGGTAATAAATTTGATTCATGGGCTGTTTTGAGAAGCTGCTGTCATCATGAAGTTGTAAGTCCAAAATAATGTGGGAAGCATTAAAAAGGCCTTTTTACTTTGGTGTATCAAGATCTGAGGCCAGCTATTGCACAAGATGTAAAGATATTTGCAGATGTTGGTGACTCAGATCACACAATCTCAGAAAAGGGATTTAATTGCCAGCCTAATGACAGTGTACTGCATTAATCCAAGCAGATTGTAATTCTTTTGGCTGTTAAAGTGTGAGAGGGAATAGTGACATGATTTAAAGCCATGGTAGACACCACCAGTACAGTCTTCATTAATTGGGTTTCTCTTCTATAGGGCAAGTGGCAGAGTCCCTTTCAAATTAGCTATGGTGGTTTTCTTCCAGTTCATAAGGCTTGCGATTGTCTTTCATCTAAAATAAATGAAATGATACTAATATTCTCACTAGCTTCTTTATAACAGACTCCTCTGACAAAGTGATGGAGAAATGGGGAATTCTGTAAGTCAGGGAACTGAAAAATCAGCTGTGGTTTGGTTTTGGTTTTTTTTTTGGTTACAACTTTTAAGTAACTTCAGATGCTTTCAGTCCCTCTGCCAGATCTGGTGGGTTTTTACTGTTCATTTTCCTAATAATTTTTAAATGTTTTTCTTGCTTTGGCTGTTCTGCATGTGTGTTCTGGAGGAGCTGGGTGGGACCCACTCGGCTTAAATCATTCTTTCCAAATTGTTTGGGCTCTCCTTGATGCACTAAATCGAACCACTGCTGACAGTTGTTGACAACACAGGGTGCAGCTGAACTAGAGCAGGGGATGTCTCTCCTTACAAGTGTAGACAAAGGAAATCGCCTTTGGCTTCACCCATTTGTCAGCAGTGATTTAGTTTTGCCATGAACACAAAGCTTTGACCCTTAGTAAGGCGTAAAAAAGAAAGAGAAAATCAAGTGTATTGTGAAAAGCAGAATGTGTGCACGAGCTGAGACAGTAAACTCTTTTATCCTCATTTTGGTAGCCAGTATTTCCCTTTCCCTTTCTTTAACACTGTACGTACTGAAGTGTTTTTCTTCTGATAACAGACTTGTCAAGTGACTGATGTTTTTTAACTTTCTACAAAATGTTAGTGAGCTTCAGTCTGATCTTCTACCATTTGTGTGAGGTGTGTTCACTTCTCAGACTCTCACTAACTGTACTCAGTGAGTAACAGTCCTGCTGTATAATGTGCTATACTCACACTGCCTCTGCAGCCAGGATTTTTTTTTAGTCTTTCCTTGACAAAATGTCCCAGGGCAAATATCTTTTGTCCATTGTCTGTGTCGCCAGGAAAGAAGTTTCCTGGATTCTGTCAAAACTCAGAAGTACTGCTGTAAATTAATTGGTCCTCAATAACTCAGAATTGACTGTGGTGGTTTGTAAATCAGCACACATTGAATTACAATGGTTCTTAATAGGAAAGAGAATAAGCTCAGGAAAAAAACCCCTACTTGCATGACAGTAGTGACTGCAGATCTGAGCAGAGCCATCCGTGCGTTCTGTACCTTCAGGGAGCAGTACAGTCCAGCTTTGCTCTCCATCCCATTTTCCAGTTAGGCCAGAATTGCTGTTCAGTGTTGGCTGGATCCATATCTGCTCCTAAAAGCAGAACCTGTGCAGCTTCCGGGTGGCTGTGACTCTTCTCTCTCGAGCAGAAATACATTTACACAAGCAATTCCTTGAAGGGGAAAGAATTGAAGACGTGGTTGAAGGTGGTTGACTCGGGTGCCTTTTTTCAGCAGTTCTTCCTACCAGAATGAGTTTTGGTTTTGGAAGGGAGTGATTTACTTATGACAAGAGGTTTTGTCTTCACTGTCAAGAAAAAAAAAAGGAGGATGTGCTTGCATCTTTTTAGGGAAAATACTGCAGATTTGTGTGGTAACTCGTTGGAAGTTTTGAGGAGCTCCAGCTGCTGCGGGTTTGATAGAGCCACACGTGCTCTCTTCACCAGGAGTGTCTGCCCCACTTTTGTGATCTGCAAAACAGAGGGTTTCTGGCAAGGTTAGTTTGAAGGCAAATGTTGACCAGCTCTAAAGGTATGACTGGGGGGAAAGCAGCAAATTAAGTGGAGAGAGGACTACTTTACATTAAGTCCTTACCAGTGGAGGACATCTGTTTTGGGTGCCAGGCAGAGAGTTTCAAGAGTCACGTGATAGGGGATGGTGAATAGCAGGGAATGGGAAACAAGTAGGATAGGTAAAAGCTGGGGAGCAGTGCTAAATTTTCAGAAAGGGTCCATGATTTGGTGTGCCTTCAAAATAGTCTGGTTTCAGTGCCTTCAAGGTGCACAAGGTGCTAAGCTTCTCAAAAATCACATCTTACAAAATATCTGAAGGTAAGCATCCAAAAATTACTAGTCACACGTGAAAATTGAGGCCTGTCTTCTTTCTATGAAAGCAAAAAGAAACTTTGAGTGAAAAGATCTTCAGCGTTTCTTATCAGTCTTCCAGGATTGTCAAAGGGGTTGTGCTTTTGAAATATCCGATGTATCCTTAAAGGCAAAGGTAGTTCCTCGATACACTGTGCTTAAAATGTATTTGAGAATGGGTTACTGGGAGGGCTCTGATGCTTTGCCTTGAAAACAAATGTTAATGGAGTGTTATTTGTAGCTTTTATTGCCGTAGGAATCCCAGGCTGCCAATAATTTTCAAAACAGAGCAGTTTTTACAACACTAGATGAAATTTTAAATGTCTCAGTCTAAGCTGGCACACATCTATGAAGGGGAGTTGGGGGAAAATGTGGGAAACCCCCCACATTTTCAAATATAATAAATATTACTTCTGTATTCACAATGGTTAAATAAATTTTGTCCAGGCAGGCATTAGTATCAGTAATTGGTTTGCCATGCAGCAAATTGCAGTGTATGGCTTGTTTCATTCCTATAAATTCTTCTATGGGAATAGCTCATTATTTTGAACAAATACTCCAGAATAGCATGTATATACATTTGACTTCTTTTGGTTTCCTTTGTTTTTTTCTTTACCAGATTGCTGCAAAGAAGTAACTGTAATGAGCTTCTCTAGTATTAAGTTAAATTGTCCAGAAATACATCCCTTAATATTTGGCAAATAAATAACTTTTGCAGCCACACAAGCACAGTATCACGTCCCCCAATATATTTCAGCTTTTTAAAAGTATGAGCAGAAGTTCAATCATTATTTCCTATAAGCAGCAAATCTAATGCATTTGACAAGAAAATCACTTTTATACACAAGCATTATATCAAGCATGTTGTAGCTTATCTCATGCATTTAAGAATCATAAATTGTGATTCAGCCATTCATGTCACTGCGTGTGCCCAACAATTTGGGGATTTAGGGATTTCACTTTATCTTTTTTGTGAATGCTGTGTGACCTTTTGACCTTTATTTGCAATTACATTGTTTCTGTGACATAAAGTGGTTTTTTATCAGGGACACCCCATCATCTTGTGGCAAGACCTGCTGGGGAATGGGGTGTGCAGAAGTCATGGACGTGGTTTTGTTCACCCTAAGGGAAGGATGGGCTTGCTGTGGGCAGGGCCCATGGCTTTAAACCCCTCTCCTTAGGGGTGGGAGGGCTGGCTGTGGTAGGGAGAGCTTGTAGAAGTCTGACATTCCCTGCTGGAAATTTAAGGGCAAGGTCCCTTAAGGGGGTGATAAAGGGAAAAGCTGTCCTAAGTGCAGGAAGCTGTTCCATCACCAGGAATGAATGAGATCTGGGCCAGAAACTTTGGAAGGACGTTGCCTGGCTGGGGTCTATGTCAGGCAATGCTGCAGTGACACTCAAGGTGCACTTCTGCTGTAAGCACACAGAGCTTCTACTGTGTGAAGCACCACAGGCACTTCTAATTCCATCCCTCCATGGGCAAAAACATCTGAAGTGCCTGGGATTCATCCCATGCTCCAGTCACAGCTGAGCCGTGTCCCTTCAGGGAATGGACTCAAATGAAGGGGAAGATTCGGGGAGGTGTTTCTTGCCTGGTCTTTGGTTTGGTTTGTTTCAGGACTCTGCTGAGTGAGGTGTTTATTGCCATTCCTCTTAGTTATGGTTTCGCTGTAGGTGGTTTCAGACCTGAGTTTCCAAGACTGTTTGTGAAATCTGTTTTCAGCAGACATGCCCTGAGAGTGATGCACCTTCTGACTAAACTGAACTAGGCCAGCAAAAGATGAATGGCCTTATTGAGTCCAAAGTGCATCTTCAGCTTCAGGCCTTTGCTTTAAGGCCCATATGGATCAGCCCATGAAGTTACCTTTCAGCCCATTACAGGGGAAGGCTCAGGGAGTCAAAAGTAACCCTGTTAAAACAAGCCTGGCAAAAGTGAAAATGGAGATGTATTTAGTTTTGACACAACATATAAAGATGTTCTAGATGAGGCTGTGTTAACTTGCAAGCAAAATTGCGCCTTTTGGTTCACAGACTTAAATTACCAATGCCCCAAATCCAGGGAAAGGGGCCTGAGAATTCCTTGTGATATTTCTGAAGAGGAGAAGAACCTTGGCTGAAATGCCACTTGTATTTTCAAGGGATTTAATGCCACACTGCCTTTTAGACAAGAAACTAGGGAGTGTTGTGTTCTGTAAGAAATCAATACCTTAAATTTAGTCTTTGGCATCTTGGAAGTTGATGGATGAGGACTGTGACAATCTATCGAGCTCTTTATTTCTCCTCTCATCAGCAATGAAGTGTTGTTTATAAAGACTGGAATCTCAACCACCACCATCATGCAGAAAGAAATGCACAGGATTATTAAGCTGGAAACATGTTAAGCTTCATGTCCTTTAGTTGATCCTGCTCATTTTTCTCCAGTCTGATTTGCAAGTAGCTGGAATACCTAAGTGGTGGGGCAGTGTCTTAACCAGCCAGCACCAAAATGTGAAAATGCTCTTGAAATGGCTTCACAGTTGTTACTTCAACATAGAGAATTAATGTCTTGCAGTGTATGCCTGAGGCAGATGGCCAGTGCTCTGTTGTACATGAACTTTATGAAGGGACCTAGCAGTTAAAAAGGAAGAGGAAAGATTGTTTGCACTGGTGACAGTCTGAAATCTGTTTTGCTGACATGCAGTCCTTCGCCTGGTGTCATAAAAAAGACCGGTCCCTTGCTCCTAGAATATTTGTGTGTAATCAGTTCCAGCATGCTCCCTTCTCTTCTGCTTTATGGCCTTTTGAGGAAAGATCTAAACTGGAATCCTTTCCACAACTGAATTTCCAAGGAAGAAAATTAACTTTAAACAAGCATCTGGCAGACAGAAAGGTTTTTATTGTTATAGAACTTAGGTGCTTAAAAAACTGTCACTGAAGATCCCAAGTCTGGCATGCAAAGCCTTTTAGTAACACTTTCATTGGGATTAGTGCACGGAACATCAGGTACCAGAAGGAATATAATTCAGTTCCTTCTCACAGCTTGCTTAAACTAGGAAATTGGATTTCTTATTCTAGCCTTGTTTTCCTATGTGGAAAAAACCTCCAACAACCCCCTGCCCCACCATTGTGGAACTTCAGGTTGGAATAGGAAGTGCTAGATTTCATTACAGAGTTAGCAGAATTGATGTTGGATTTGGGCATGAAATGGATTTGGGATAGGAAGAAAGCAAGTATCAGCCTGGGGTGTATCACAGCTCGTACTTCCAGGAGAAATGAGAGTATGCAGATTGTCTTGCACAAAGCTGAGGGATCTCATCTGACACACTCTGTGCAGCTCTCATAATGCTCAAGGAAGGAGAGCTCAAAACACAAGATAAGGGCTGTAAGGATGTGTGGGGAGTGGAGAACCTTGGGGAGGAAACTGGAAAAGCTTCACTTGTTTGGTTTAGTCAAATGAAGATAGAAAATGATTTCTCTTTCTAAATAAGTTTGGCATTAATGTAGATTAAAAACGGCCGCCTCCCTCCTTGAAGGATTGTGTTGGTATAGGAAAAGTGAATTTACAAGCTTTCATTCTTACCTATTACCTCCTGATTCAGTCTTGAAGTTTTTAAGCTGTCAACTCTGCCCTTAAGTGAGAATTGGGGTGGGGAGTGGAGGTGCCAGGAATATTGGCTAGAAGCTTTTCAGCAGTGTAATGTTCGTTTTAGGCAGGTTAACCAGCCTTACTTGCAAACATTTGGAGTTGCACTGATGACTTAAAGATGGTAGTTGGTAGGCTTGAGGGAGCAGGGTGGACCTTGTGTTAGCAGCCCCATAATTAGCACTCTGAGAACAATCAGATGCCATCTGCAGAGAGGACTTCATGTTGAAAGCATTACAAAGCCTTAGTGCAAGTAATCTGCCCATCTTGCTTTTTATGAAGGGTAGGGTTTCCTAAATGTTTCTGTGCCATTGGGGCACGAATGCTTCTCCCTGAGAACATTTATTAGCCCTTATCACATCGCTGCTCTGGAGGTATGAAACATATGATTTACTATTAATTAATTCATGTGGGCCTTGCTCCTGACTGGGTGCATCATCTACCTCTAGAAGCCTGGATAAAACACTGAATTATAGTATGGTAGAATTCCCTGTAATTGTGTTTATGAACTGTGCCAAAACCATAGTGAACTGGACGAAAAATAAGACCTTTTAACTTATTTTTTTAAACTGAAACAGCAAGTGATGCGTTTGAAGAGTGGCTGCTGGGTCTTGCTGCAGATTGTCTAAAAGACAAAATCCCAAATCAGATGAGTTCCAGCTGAAAAAGAGGCTCAGGTAGTAGTTGTAAAAGAAATCAACACAACAGCAGTATATGGTAAAGAATTTATAAGAGTTTTTAAGGTCAGAAAGGATTCTTGGGTCATAGCTTTTACTTTTGCTTAATCCAGTCCATGGAATTTAATTCTTCCTTACGCCTGACCTAAGGCTGCACAGAAACTGAAGGTGAACTGCTTACTTTTCAATTATAAGTTCTCCTGCCAGATCATAGTACACATTTTCAAATGCCTTCTTGCATTTGATCAATTCATTCTAGACATAAGAATGAATCATCAATTCATTAGTAGACATAAGAAGAAAGAAATACTCAGCTTTCTGTGAATCTTGAGGCCACTGCAGCAGAATACAATAAAAATGAATGCTCAGAATGGATCAGAGCTGGCACTACTGACACACTGAACTCTTGTGTGAATCACTGATCTCGGATGGTTCGTACTCTCGTTACTGTATTTTGAACGATAGTCTATAGCCTCAGAAGAGCTTGGTCTGTAAATGATCTACAGTGCTCAAGATTTCCTTGAGGCTTTCCTGAAGCCAAAGATTTACTATCCAGATGTCGTGACCCTCAGAAGATTGCTGGGACATCTGAGCTTCAGCACTGTGGAAGTCTGGTGGAGTCGGCCTTGAAAGTCTCTCTTCTGGGAATGGAGGAGTAGATCCTCCCCTTAACATCCCTGGGGTGTACTTGGCTCATTTCATGTGCTCATCAAACATGGAAACGCTGATGTAAAGCTACAAATAGATATTTCAGGAGTTTTACAGGTTATCACTGACCGACTTTGTTATAACTGACGTGCCTTTGAGTTTCCCTGATGAAGGGAAGTTGATTTTTCATATGAGAAATGTGGCTGGCAGGAAAAGAGCAAAAGCTTCATCAGGGCTCTCAGGTGTGCAGAAATCCCCAGTTCCTGACTGCTGGGCTCACGTCCATGCACATCTAACACTTCAGCCTTCTTGCATGTGTCCATTCATGTGCAGAGCACATGGAGGGAGGTCTGATGCACCCAGATGTGTTGGACTGGCAGTGGGAGTGTGTCAGGGTGCGGGAACCCAGCTTTGTCTGCAGTTCCCCAGAGAAAAAGAGGGAGTCTTAGATAATCCTTTTAGCACTTCACACAGAGCAGGAAATAGTTAAAACTCAGCTCCTTTGCATTCTGTGAGAACAGATTTAAGAGCATTTTCTACTTAAGTATAACTTTTTTCTAGTGTGTCTAACCCTGACTAAACACAGCAATATCGTTCCCTTTTGAAAGACTTCTGTAGGACATGTGGAAAAGAAGACCTGCAGCTATCAGGTCCCATCTGTGAAGCTGAGAATAAATAGCAGATGGCTTGCAAATGTAATGATGCTGACTATTTTCACTCTGAAATGAGAATGGTGGTGTTTTCTGAGAAACATCTCATTAATGACAGTGGTCATCTCTTTTCAAATCAAAGCTTATTTGCGATGGAAAAACCAACTTGCTTAAAGCTAGTCATTCTAACGTGGTGAAAGTACAGAACTGAAATTTATTATAAAATAACCCCCTAAGGGTAAATAGCATTTGTAAGTGCTGTTGTCCTGTAACATTCAAGCTCTGGCTGGAGACAGGAGTGTTGTGGGCAAGTAATGTGTCAGCAGTATAAAATCAGGAAACGAGGAAATTGAAGGTTGTGTTTTCTAGCAGAATTATTAGGTAGCCCGAAATAAGAGTTGTGCAAGTTATCATTTAGGCAATAGATCTGTAACAGATACATATTTTTTCTTTTCCAGGAACAGCTAATTGAAGACAGATCAGGAATGTGTTCTTAATTCCTGTGGAATTGTATTCCACAAGAGAGAGGTTTTGTGGGAACACAGCACACACAGGTGCAATAATCTTGTTTGGGTAGGGTATTTTTATTTATTTTTCTTAAACTTGGTTATTTAGAATAGGTATGGAAGCATTTCTAATGCTTGGGATGTAACTTAACATTTTTAGCCATGATAAATTTTAGAGGTGGCTTCTTGCATGGATGTAGATCGTTCTACAAAAACAGCAAATGAAAGCTCTAAAAAAGGTGTTCTTATTAATCAAAGACAATGAGCTAGAAATTACTATGACCTTTTCTTGGTGACAGTTTAGAAAGCTTACTGCTAAAATCAGATTTTTTTTTCCTTTCTGCTTTTCTCTTGGGCATTTAAGTATGATACAGCCACAGCAAACACTGAGCTAGAACCCAGGATCGCGTGCAGGGGGAGAGATGGTGCTTTTCATCGTGTGATCCTGCCGGTTTGTGACTGTCAGGCTGGTGGTCAGGCCAGCTCATGGGACAGAAGACCAGACCCCTGAAGAAGAGAGAGGCTGGGAAGACTGAGTTTGTTTTGAGGACTTAGGTGCAGAACTAAGCTTGTGATTATTCAGCTCATTTGAAGGAGGAGGGTGTGGCTGCTGCTTTCCAGCGCCCTGAGTTTCACTTGCTTTTGTGAATAGTTTATCTGTTTTGAAAGACAAAGATGATGGATATCTGTGGTGTTGAGGGAAATATAAGTAAAGGCAGATCAAGTAGAATGGGACCGTGATAGGAGATATGTCCAAACTGGAGAGCTGGCTGCAGCACCTGCAGCACCAGATATTCCCCTGGCTGTCAGGTTTTGCTGCCCATCTTCTCCCACCTCTGTGGAGTGGGGCCCTGCCTTTTTTAAACGCCTGGAAGTCTGTGGGTTCATTAGGTCTGGGCAAGAGGTGGAGATTGTTTCAGTTGTAGCTTTGGGACTTTTTTTAGCACCAGTCAGTGATAGCAACCATAACTTAATCTTAAGGGCCTGCCAGTTGGCAGAGGGATGCTGGTGGCTCTGGGGCAGGGAGGGCTCCAGTTGGAGCTGGGAGGGAGGTGTGGGTTGAGGAGGCCGCGCTGTGTGGGAGTGACAAACACATCCTGTCCAGTAACACAGTAGGCAGGGAAACACTGACATAAAGGTGGAAAAGCTTATTTCAAGAACAAACCTTCTTATTCTTTGGAATTCTGAATGCTTTTGTGTGTCCCAAGGCTTCCCAAAATAATTAAATCTTGATCCTACAGGTGCAGCAGCTTATCTTATGTTTGATACATGTTATCATGTATCTACTGTAGTACTAAGGGACCAAGCATGGGTTTAATTTAGATCTTTAGGAGTCAGGGCCTTGCTGTACCTATTAATATTGCTATAACTCAGTTCCAGAGCCAGTTAGCGTGGTTACTCTTTGTTCTCTAACTTGACTGTGATGTGTGCAATGCTTAGACAGAATAACCCTTAGCAATTGTTTACAGCAACGACAGATCACAGAGGGAACAAAAGGAATATTTTGGCATGAGATTCGATCTTAGATGTGATAAGGAAAACCTAAACACAAACTATAGTTGTTTACCTGGCAGTGGGGCAGAGGAAGGGTACAGCTCCATGAGAGCTGTACTCATGGCTGAAGCTGAAGAGGAGGGTGTGGGATCCTTGGCTGGGCATCTCTGGTTTGTACCCTGGCACAGAGGCTGCCCAGTCAGTTTATCACTTACCAGTGTGTGCTGAGTGGGAGAAACAGAGGATGTTCCCATCATCAGGAAGTCATCACGATCTATTGTGCTGACTTTGCGTGACATTATCGAAGAGAAAAAAAGCCATTCATTGAACACATTTGTTTTCAGGCAGTACAGAAAGAGGAGCTGTCTTCAGTTTTAAGTGTGTTGATTGAAAAGTATTTTCACACCAGCACATCGTGACTAATATTCCATGCAGTCATGTTCCCGCCTGCCACTTTCTGATGTGGTTTGTGTGCAGCTGCAGGAAGATGTTCATTTAACCCCAGTCAAGCACCTGACAACGTGAAGGAAAGGCTGCTTGTGCTCAGAGTGCTGCTCTAGCAAAAGAACTTTCTGGAATAAAGATTGCACCTTAATAGCTGTGTATTTTGGAGGGGCAGCCATAGGGGATGGGAGCTGAGAGGAAATTGTTGGGACAGAAGGACACAGGACAAATGCATGTCTGGCTGAGCTCTTGAAGGCTGTTACTAAATGTGGGGGGGAACAAAAACATCTTCTTGCCTTTTTGGCATTTTAGGAGGGACTGGAGAAGCTGGGAATGTCCGAACATCCTCTTATGGGATGTATTTGTTTTGTTATGAATGTCAGCAGTGCCTCTCTAGAAACTTGATTCCAAGTTTAATGAACTTCTGACTGCATTTGCATGTTCTGCAACCGGGGAAAATGTGTCTAGCTGCAGTTTGCAGTCTCTCAGTCATTGAACTAACAAGATGTGACCTCTGTTTCTGAGAGCTCAGGACACTCACGTGCCCATGACAGGGGTGTTATAAAACCATGCCAGGTAAGAAGTGTATATATGTGTGTGTGTGTGTGTATGTGTGTGTTTGTGGGCACAGGTTTGTTTTCAGTGTGGTCTCTTGAAAAGAATTGGGCAGTGGCCAGTGCTGACCTCAGTCTTTTTGTGGGCTAAATTAATGTCTTTATTCTGCTTGGCAGTGTGGGCCAAGAAGAATTTTTAAATGAATGCAAGAATTTATGGTGTGCAAGATGTCTGACAGTATCCTCAGTTGTTTTTGTGTTTCATCAGTGTGGTGTTACAAATGGGCCTATGTAATGCAGAGGAGACTCTCAGGGTTGACAGTGTGAATGGTGTAGTAGGAGGGGCTGTGCTGGGGCCCTTTAAAGTGAGGAAATATCCATCTTGCAGTGTTGTTGGAAGTAGTTATTAATCTGTTTTCATTTGACGAAAGAAAAGCCCAGTAGATGTCATTTCATGTTTAAATGTGAAGCTGAGGCATAAATTAGTGTCCTGCTGATGATAATCCACAGAGGAGGCATGAGCTTTGAAACAGAAACAGACACAAACTCTGAATGTCACTGGCTGTACAAAAAAAGTGTGTCATGCCTGGAGGGTGAGTGTTAGGCTTGTCCATTTTTATGATCCTATGCTTCTGAAAGAAAAACTGAAGAAACTCCATCTTTTTTGATGTAGGGAGGGGAGAAAGATCCTGTCTTCTACTCTGGGCATGTCCAGCCTCAGGTTTGCTGCTTTGACAGGAGGAATGATTTTTGGAAAGAAGTAACATGTGCATTAGGAGCTCTCACTCCTTCATTGAGAACGCATCTTTTTTTCTCAACTCCAGATGGGGCAGAACCTCTATGATGAGAATTAGGACTCTGACCTCACATGCTGGGCTCTGCCCTCTGCTTTGTTCTGTCGCTTCTTAACAGGTTTCAAGTCCAGTCTTTTAATTCTCCAGAAACTGTTCTGTGCCGCTAAGCTGGGGACGGTCGTAGCTTACTGAGTCGTGATGTTTGAAGGACAGGTTGGTGATGGTGAGGTTGTCAGGGGGCTGGTGACAATGCTGCTTCACATCTGCCATATCTGATGGTTTCAGGGTGATGGGGAGTTGTCTGCAGCTCTGGTGGCCTGGCGCCGTAGGAAGCTCGAAGCAACCAGAGCAGAAACAATGGCTCAAACACTCTCAGATGGTTGTAGGACAGTGAAGAACTACTGGCGCTGGGGTGTCTTGTTGGGCTTCCCAGAGAGCTTCACAGACTGGGATGGGCAAGAAGGCTGAGGCTTGAATGTTTTCCAGATGAGAATGTGGCAGGGCTTTGTGTCAGGGACATGGGAGTTGAAGGAAGCTGTTCAGAGAAGGCAAATTCACTCATTGGCCCTCGAGGGTGTCTTGGACTGCCTTGGCAGCAGGCAAGGGAGCAGACTCTACCTCAGCTCCCCTTCTCCAGATGCTTTTTATTGCTACTGTATGAAATTAAATAGATAGGAATGAAGTGGATTCTTATGTGCGTTCCCTGCTCGTTATGGATTCCTGCAGGCCGGTTTTAGTCTCTGTGGTGGGTTAATGGGGCTGACCCTCGGAGTCTGAAGGCCCCATCCGAGTGCCAGAGGAATGGGACTGCATGCCAGGAGAGGTAAAAAGCACAAGGTCTGGCACCAGAGGAGCTCGCTTGGAGGGGGAGGAGGCAGGAAGGATGTAAGTGTGTACTTAGGCCTGCTTCAAGGAAAGCTGCAGAGAGACATTGGCATTTATCTACAGGAATTAATTAGTTGCCTTTTTTTTAATAGTTAAAAAGACCATGTTCAGACTGAGTAAAAATTGACCTTTCCTCACAATTGCTCCACTTCAGTCCTCCCTGTCTTGTCTCTGGCTGTGCAGCTGCTGTGGCCTCCCTCAGCAGGCGAACTTGGATGGTAGGTGTAAGGAAACCATAGGAAATACTTACTTCCACCCTTTCTCTTTCTTGTGAGGCAGCTTTTTTTATGGCCATTGTGAATGTGTCCAAAGGTAGCAAAGAGCTTGGAAGGCCCCTCTGCATTTCTTCTTCCTATTGCAGGTCAGCATCAGCTTCTCCCCTTGTTCCCCACCAGTAAGTGGATGTTACTCACACACGGAGCCTAAAAGTCAGCAGATGGAAATTATTGGAATGGAGAGAAAGGGGG
>VZTA01028492.1:58230-70157 GCA_013398855.1 Mohoua ochrocephala
GGGTGTTTTTTGCTTGAAAGCTTGGTAGGTGCGAGCTTTGCTTCTTGCACAGTGCTGTGAGGCCATGTGGAGAACCTGCCAGTGGAGGAGAACTTCAAAACCAGAGGAGGTTTCTGCCTGGGTCCCCGCGCTGCTCCATTTAATGAGGCGTGCTGGCTTTTGGCAGGGTTCCCACTGGCTGCCCCTCCAGGCCACTGTCTCTCATTAGGTGGGATGTTTTTAGGCACTGGATTGAACTTGCTGGTTGGTGGTGGTCTGCTTTTTACACACTCCTCTTTACAGAGCTCGCGCCAAGCTACTAAATTATTCAGCTGGGGTTTTAATAGAAACCCCTGTGTAGGCCTAAATTGTTTCCACTCTATTTGGAGTTTCCTGCTCTGCTGGTTTTTATTTTGTCCCGTGCATGAAGGCATGGAGGAAGGAATTCACAGGAAAGCACAGAGGCAAAGAGGAAGAATTCAGCCTGAGAGCAGTAGAAAGTGCAGGCGAAATAAAAGATCAATTGGTACTACATCCAGCTCTGATGGAAGTGATGGAGGAAAAAATGCCCCCCTAATCCCCGTGACAGTTCAGCAGAAACTTGTGTGTTTGTTTTCAGTGCTGTTTGTAACTTAGGTTTCTCAATAAAATATTTTCTTGCCTGACTATTTTTGACTTGACCTCTTCCCCCGGGCTTGAAAGGGACATTTGTCAGCACATACAGCTACAGCAGTTTATCCCCAGTGTCAAACCCTGCCGCCACCAGTGGGATGGCAGAGTTCTCTCTGCTGGGACCTCCCTCCTCAGCGGGGCCTTCCAGTGTTGCACCATTTCCACCCAGTCCTCCCTTGCTGCAGGCTCTCCCCTACAGACACACAGCACTGGACACGGGGTCAGGATTGCACCTGCCTGCTCAGTGCTGCGTAAGTCAGGTCGGGTCAGCACCACGTGTTTTCTCAGCACTGCACTGATAAGTGTGTGTCATCCCTGATCACAGGTGCGGTCACTGCCCTCTGCCAGATGGGTTGACTCTGTCACACAGTTCAGGAGAGGGATGTTGTTTGAACCCGTGCTTCTTGGTAGACCAGGAGTTCTCAGCATCAATTCCCCGAGGCTGCTTCATCATGAGCAGTGACCTCGTTCTGCTGGGAGTAGTTAGATGGGAAAGGTTTGGGAAAACAGTGGTAAGAGGTGGCAGTGGGCTAAAACTGCTCAGTGTGTGTCCTCTCCTGCCCTTCACTCACAGCCATTGTGGGCTCGTGCTGAGTCCCAAGAGTGGGGACTGCTTTCCACAAAGACATCCCAGTTGGAAGAGCCAGTGCACTGCAGTCACTGGGGCTGGTGAGTACAGCTACAGTGAGCCACAGCAACTGAGATCCGAGTGTGCACTTGAGGGCTTGGAGCAGCCCTGTTCCTGAGCTCTCCGAACATGTGGTACGTCTTAGGATATGTAAAACTGCTTAAACCATCTGACTGGGCTTGTGTGCAAGGTACTGGCAGCTACTGGCTGAATCCTGCCTGGAGATTGCAGGTCTGGCTGAACAGAAAAATGGGCTGTGAATTATAAAGGCTGCCTTCATCACTCAATGGCAGGAACAGCACTGCAGTTCCTGTCATTGTCATCATGCTCGAGCCATGTTTGGGTACTGACTGTGTTTAATTGCATGGCTAATTTACTTCATGTCTCTCCTGGGGTCACTTATAACACTCTTATTTTTGGGTTTCAGGGAAATTAGGGACACTAGCAATCCATTGTGGTTCTCTCAAGGCAGGAGTTTTCCAGATGGCGATGGTAATAACAGCTGTGGCTTAGTTGCAGAGTAACCTGGCTAAACAGAGAAAAATTAGCACTGGCAACTGTGGTAGAGCTTAACGCTTGCAAATGAACCATCTCCAGTGAAAATATAGTTCAGGTGTAGGCAGAGGGCACGGGTTCCCTGGGTTTGGATAACTTGGAGGATGTGTGTATTGGTTTATTGGGAAATCCCTGGCAGCCCCTGTTGGCTTTCAGTCCTGCAAATGAAGAATTTTCTGATCAGATATTTAGGTATTTGGGTGGAGAACTGAGGTCATCTTATGTCCTCCTTGGTATACACCTATGAATCATCCCATTCCATGACTGACTGGTTATGAGGAGCTCCTCTGTACCTGTCTGTTACCTCCGGTTAGTGGAGCATCTAAGGTGGTTGCTTTTGGGAAGGACAGTGCGCTGAAAGGTCTGTGGCAGCAGTTGTCCTAATGAGCCTTGCTCTGCTTGTTGTTTTTGCACAGATGGACCTCTCTGTGGAAACTCTTTACAGCCTCATGCAGGAGCGCCAGAAGAAGTACGCCAAGTACGCGGAGCAGATCCAGAAGGTCAACGAGATGTCTGCCATCCTGCGCCGCATCCAGATGGGCATCGACCAGACGGTGCCGCTGATGGAGCGGCTGAACAGCCTCCTGCCAGAGGGGGAGCGGCTGGAGCCCTTCTCCATGAAACCCGACCGGGAGCTGAAGTCGTAGCGCTCCGGCGGCTCCCCCTCCTCACCTTCCACGCTCCACGTTCGGCACGGCCGCGCTTCCAACAGGCTGCACTGGCAGCTGTTTGGAGCGGGCGGCGCTGCCGCCGGACTCTCTGCCAGGGCACCGGAGGGAGAGCAGCGTCAGCTGCCAGAGCCGCACAGCCAGGAATCCAGGAGCTCCCCGGAGGAGATGATTTACCGTTCTTTCATCTCCCTCCTCTTGCCCTCCTGTCTCCTTTGCCACTACACCGCCTGTGCAGACACATTTGTTTCATTGCTGTGACTAGTTGGGGTTTACAGAGGAGGAATTTCCTTTCATCTGATTTATTTTATTTTTTTTACTAAAAAAATTCAAAGGGATATGGGATGTGACGAACCCTCTAACATGGTTTTTGTGCCACTGGGGTTTAGACAACTAGATGGCTGGAAGGTATTTCTGAGATCCCCTGGCCTTGGAAATATGTGTGTTTTATAGGTGAAAGTGTGGGAGCCAGAAACTGGCTTATTAAAATCTGCCCATTATCATAATTAACATGGTTTGCACGGTAGGGTTTTGGAATGTCCTCGAGGCTCCTGTTTCTATGGGCTCACTAATGTATGAGGCTGCAAAGGAGTAACTGTTCTAGATATGTGTCTGTTAATGTAAAGCAAACCATAGTGTTCCTCTCCCCCTTGCCCTGGCAATGTCCCCATGCCTCAGCTGGTGGCGTTTCGTGTCCCTCTGACAGGCACCGGTACCAACCTGCTCACTTTGCATCCCAAAGTTGGACACAAGGTGTCTTTTTTTATTGAGACACTCGAGTTACCTTGGTGCTGTCTTTTTTACCAGTGGGGTGCAGCTGCTTCTTTACCTTCAAGTGTACGAGAGTGGAGGGGAGAGACACGAGAAGTCCTTTGGCTCTTTGTGTTGGTTTAGCTGCCCTTGTGCCGGGAGCTGGTGCTGGCACGCTGCTGAACGACTGAAACCACGGGGCCCCTCTCAGCCACCTGCTCCAAAGGCAGCAGGGTGTTCCTGCTTCCTCCCAGGCGAGCCAAGGCTGAGCAGCCTATGAACCCCAAGGGTTGTTGTATGTCAGGAGTGCAGTTCAGTGGTGAAGACAGTCAGGGACAAGCCAGCTTCCAGTACAGCACAAGGTAGGGTCACTTGCCAAAGGCAACCTGCTTCGATACGTCTTAGTACTTAAGTACTTAGTACTTAGAGCATTTGTTCAGCAAAAAGTTGTCTTTGAGCATTTGCAAGTAAGAGTGCAGTAGGTTTTTGATTGTAATAATCATTGCCTGGTGGCAAGAAGCAACAGGCCGTGCTCTTGTTGCATTCCCAAAGGCCACGTAGTGTGAATTTTTGTCATGCAGACTGCAGCCAACTTAGATGTGCATCTGAACCACGGTGGTGGTTGGATCCCAAGGCCTGCTGAACAGCATCTGAAGGCAGAGTCCTGTAGAAATGATGCCCTGGGAAGAGGGACTGGCTGCTTCAGGTAGGGCAGGGAACTCAGCAGGAGGTTTTTTGGCAAAGGCAGCAGAGTGAGTTTCCTCGCCTGCTGCTTCCACCCCAGAGGTTTCACACAGTTGTACATACGTAGGCATATGCTGTGGTGTTGCACAGGATAAAACATCAGAATTCCATCCTTGCTCAAGCTCCCTGCCATGTTTTACACTTGGTTTGTTAAAAGCTTACATGAGACTTAACGCAGGAAAAGCTGCTTGTCACGGCCATGCCCTTGTGGGTCCTCATTGTCCATCATGGAATACGTCTCTGCCTCCCACCATCAGACACACCAGAATATGGAGCTGCTTTAAATAGTGACTGCAGCCATTTTTGTCCTCTTTGTCCAGATGATGCTGTCTGGATGTTTAAAATGTGCAACATTCAG
The DNA here is from genome assembly GCA_013398855.1 of Mohoua ochrocephala. Lineage (NCBI taxonomy): Eukaryota > Metazoa > Chordata > Aves > Passeriformes > Acanthizidae > Mohoua > Mohoua ochrocephala. Next base: position 62,585 of record VZTA01028492.1, read on the forward strand.
CTGTCTGCCAGACGGGATCACGAGTGTCCCACACCCTGGTGTGCTGGAAGCCTGTGCCAGTGGGAAGATCCTGACAATGGATCTCAAGGCAGATGCTCCCTCCTGTAAGACACTTCTCTGAGGCTTGTAGACATTTGGCCTCAGGCCATTAAGTATCAGATCAAAGCATGGCTCCCTGCAGTGCTAATGAGGGCAAAGGAATAGTATTCCCAACTGAAGGAGCAGGGCTGCAAATCAGTTCCTTCCTCATCTGCCAGAAACCACCAAGGCATTGGGCTGAGAATGGGGAAAAGTGTTTGTTTGTAGGAACACTGGCCTTTAAGGTTGTGGCTGTGCTGTTGGGCCTCACAGACAGAGCTTCTCGAACAGGAAGGGCAGCTTGTGGAAGGTGTAACAACTAAACTAGAAAGAAATTAGAGCTGAAATGTGAAGGCCAACCTTTTCCAATGCTCACGTCATCACCTTCATTCCCCAGGTGATAGTCTCTTGTATGGGTACTGTAAGAAGCATGCACCCTCTAACTGTCCTTGAACGATGGTTTACAGTTTTATTTAAAACATTGTCACTGCCTTGAGGAACTGTAAGTCTCTGGCTGTCTCGCTGAGACATCTTGCTGAAGAGGTGTCTTCTTGAGCTGCTGTTTGTTGCTTGGCTGCTCCTTGTTGGCTTTGCTCCACACGCTGCTTTCAGCTTCAGCTCAGACGCAGGTGATGCTCAGAGACTGATGCTTCCCTCCCACGCTGTTTAGCAGGAGCTTGGAGATGTGACTGGAATTACCTTTCTGCTTATGAATTTCCTCTTCCAAGCCAAATGCTCTTGGAGGAGGCCTCAGGTATCTTTCTCGAATGTACCAGCTGTTACTTCTACCACAAATTTAATGCTATTAACGGAATAATCTGGTGTGCTCCCCTGAAACCAGACATTGCTGCCCTTTTCTGCTTTCTGGGGTGGTGTGGTCTGTGGTACAGGCTAAGCTTCTTGATATGTGACCTTGTGAAAAGCTGGGGGGCAGGACGAGTCACTGGAGCTGAGTTTCCTCTCTGGCCTGAGCTGCTCTGGCCCTTCCCCTGACTGTGCTGTTACAAGTCCCCCGTTGCGCTGCCACTGGTGCTCCTTGCGTCCCACACTGGTCCCTGTGCTGCCCACGCAGAGCAGGTTTGCTTTGTTGTTTCCGTTGTTTTTGTCATTGAATGCATTGACAGGGTGCTAAAGTGCCAACCTACCTGCAGGGCAACTCCTGTGAAGATCTGCTGAAGGGGAGAGAAAAGAGGTTTTGTTTGTTTCTTTTTAAATATATGTATTTTAAATTAAATATATTTAAATATACTTGAATATTTAAAGTGTGTTTTCCCCTCCTCTAAGCTTTTACTCAGAAAGAGCAGAAATACATGTTTTCACAGGCCCATTGGCTGCATGAGCCAGCCCCTCTCTCAGACTGTGTGCCAGAAGCTTCCCGAGGTACTGCTGTAACATCCCTCCCGTTCCCAAGCTGCCAGAGGATATTTTGATTCCCAGCCTTGTGGCTGAGCACTCCATGGTTTATGGGTGGTTACCCTGTTCAGCTTCCTAAATGCTCCGTGTTCCGCAGCTCCAGCATTAAAACCTTTGGTGTGGCTCTTTTCCAAGTGTGTTGTTTCTCCAATTGCCTTATTGCTCATTCTTCATTCCCACTTCTCACCATGGTGTCTGGGCAGTGCAGGCATATCTCAGCTTCACTTTGCACCCACTCTGTGCCATGGAGGTGGCTGAGTTCAGCTGCCCTGGGCCTGCCTCTGCCCTGGGCTTCGTGAGGAAACACGTCCCAGAACGAAAATAAATGCTAGTTGGTTTTTTTTCCCAGTGCTGTCCCAGTTCTGGTTGGCACTAATGTCCAGTTTGAATACAAGATGTGAGCAGCGATGCTTGGACTCACCAGCAGTGGGGTGGCAGCTAGAGCCTCACAGAATAATCCTCCTGGGGCCTGGGGGAGGAGAGGAGCATTCAAAGGGCAGTTCTCAGTGTCAGCTGCCTAAAATAATCCTTCTTGTCTTTTTAAAAGCTTTGCATTTTTAAAGACGGAGAGTGAGTGCTGACCCCATCGGGATGCTCTGGTTGACAAGGTGGTGTCAGGTTGGAGGTTGGACTTGGTGATCTCAAAGGGCTTTTCCAACCTCATTAATTCCATGGTCCTGTGAAATACAGTGGTGTGCTGTGGGACAGTGACACCACCAGAAATAAATGGGCAGGGCTGCACGTTTTGTCAAAACACTGGGTATGTGAAGGGTCTCTCTGTACAGAGAGGGATTTGAGAGAACTTCCCAGTGCAGTTTATGTGTGTATCCCAGCAACAGGGCTTCCCTGCTCCAGGCCTGGGCAGCTGACTGGGGCTGGGTATTCCAGCCTTGGAATCTGCAGAGCACCACTGCACTTCCCTCCATGGGAAGAGGCAGGAGCCTTCTGTACTTCCAGAAGCATCTCTTGGGAACCTGGTGAGCTTAGGGAATCCCAGGATGGAGCTGTTTCCTGCGGGGAACAGGTTCCTCTAACACACTTCATCAGTGGTTTAGAGGCAGATAAGCACCTGCAGCACTGTTCTCATGGCATTGGGAAAGCAGAGTGGTGATGGACTCTCACCTGCACAGGGGATACTGGACAAAGAAAGAGAGGCAAATTTACAGGGTTTCTTTTTTTGGTTTGCTGCTGGTTTGGTTTTTTTTTAATGGCCTGATGCCCCAGCCTCATCGGTGCCTGTAGTGTCACACTTTGGCTTTGTACAGCAGGGGAGCATGGCGAGGGTCCCTGGAAACGGCACCTGAAATCCACTCCTCAAAGGGAGCAATCCCTTCCAGCAGGACAACGCTCCAGAAGTGTTTGGCAGCATTTTACATGCCAGGAAAGCAGCCCCTTCCCAGAGGGGTGGGTGTTGCAGAAGGCAAGAAATAGCTCCCTTTCCTTTTCTATTTATGGTGACTCTTATTAATATTCTTGGAAGTGCAGAGTTAGCTGAAGGCTTTACTGCAGAAACACTTCAGTTTGCCTCAGAGCAACCATTTGGACCTGAGGGCCAAGAAGTTCTTTGCAGGCAGGGTTCAAAGGGAAAGTGCTGTTGCCAGGCGAAGCTGATGAATTAGGAACACTGTTCTACCTGAATTCTCAGTTGTGGGTTCGTGTGTGTAACAGAATAGTGGCACTGTGTACGTTACAGCATCTGAAAGTGCTAGAATAACTACTTTTATCACAGATTAATAACAAATACAATTAATAACAAATAGCTAGGTGTATGGCTAGCTAAATAAAATGTCTGGCTAGGTAAGTTTGATTGAATGGCAGTAATTTTGGATTTTAAAAGGACCAGTGTTATTAGGACCCTGGTGCTGTCCCCCTTGCTCTGGGCTTTCCACACCCCCACTTTCTGGTAGAAGTCAGTTTATAACTTGTGCTGTGAGTCACAGCATACAGAGCACCTAGCTGATGAATACAGTTAGTAAAGACAGTAGTTCACCTAATCACCACATTTCTACTCTCCTATCCTCCCCAGCCCCCTCAAAAGCAGGGCTACCTGATCCCTGCTGGGCGGAGGTTTGCTTTGTTTTCAGTTCACTTCATTCTAGGAATGTCATTGTGATGGTTACATCAAGAGCCCAGTGACCTCGGGGACCTTTTCCCAGTAATGCCAGGCAGTGAAATGAAAATTGAGTGTTGATGACATGCATGAGGCACATTTCAGTTGCCCCTTGGGTTTTGACTGGAGGTGGAGTTAGACTGTCTCTTCCCAGAGCTGTCTGGTGGCAGGGCCAGAAGTGGAGGGATGGAAGGCACAGGAGCAGAGCAAGTCCTGCAAAGCAGGCAGGAGGACTGGTGAAAGCTGAAGGGAATGCTTCAAGAAACAGAACTTGAGGGAACAAACAGAGCTACTGCAATCAGAAGTAGACTTTGGAGTGTGGTGAGCAGCTAAATCTTAGAAGATTGTAGGCTAAGCAGCTGCTGATGCCATTGAATTTGCATGGCTCATGTTTTCTTCTCTAAGAGCTACTACATCTTGTTTGTAGAAAGTAAGCACAGAAACTCACACAGGTTGTCACTTGTGCTCTGACTGATGGTTCGTTTCTTTTAGAGAGGCTGAAGGTTTTGCATTTCCCTTTCTGGGATGGTGCTTTGAAATTCTCAAAAGAGGAAGCTTCTGTTACTGCGCCTGAGTTTGAAGATGCTGCTACCTGAACTCGCAGCTTTGCCCTCTAAGGATCCAACTGTGGCAGCAGCCCTCTTTAATTCTGATCCATGCTCTATTTGTGTGAGCCATTCTCTGACGCAGCAACGGGGGGTGTGCTCCAATCTCAGCAAGCAGAACTTGCTTCAAGACTGACAGCATCAGTCAAAACAAGTATTTAAACGAGTAATTAAATTATTCTTCAAATAAGACGTATGGGAGGCAAGAAAAAAGCATGGGGTTCATTCTGGGTAACTTCATCACTTTAAATACTTGCTTCAACAAGACTGCCCCAGCTGCCTGAGGAACAGGTTACTCACACCTGCATTAGACAGTGGAAGGTGTTCATGCAGACAAGTGCCACTGCTGCTCATCAACGGAGCACAAGAAGGGGATAATCAGGGACAGGGAAGAGGCCTAAATGGTTACTGGTGCTGTAAAATCACCACTGATTGTGACAAGTGGTCTAAAGCTGCTCCAGCCCTGTCATTCATGAGCACACCTGCAGGGAAGGGCGTGTTCCATAACGGACAAGGCCCCTGCTCTCCTGGGTGCTGAAGGGAGCAGGTCCTGCTGCAGGTAAAACACTCCACAACTCCTTCCTCAGCCTTCTGTATAAACAGGTACCATTTCTGATTTTATTTCATCATAACATACAGGTAATGCTCATGACACAACAAGATGAGAAACTCACATCTCTCTGAACCATTTCACCAGCTTGCCATACACCAAACATGCCAAGTATGCCACACACCAAATGCCATACGATATATTCATAGTGAACATGTACACATTTTTCCCTCTCACATCCTCCACTTTGCTTTCCAGACTTCTGCAAACCATTTCCAGTATTGTTAAGGGACAGGATTCTAGTTCAGGCATGAGCCAGGGCACCACCCTTGTGCAGGACATGGGTTAAGGCTTCCTCCTATGGGAACCTGCCCCCTATAAGTACTGAGCCTACAACCTGGATTCAGCCAGAACACACTGGGAATCACGAGGAGCCACAAGACCGGATTTCAGTTCCTCAGAAGGCGATCAACCAAACCAACCCCATCAAACATACAAAGAAGGGGAGAGCACACACATCTGAAGGAGCACAGAAGAGGAAGAATCTGTTTCTGCCTCTAGGGATTGATACGTGTTAACTCCCATTAACTGCTTTAGATCAAAGCCATGGGCTTTTCCTGAAATGTGGCTGAGAGGAGCCCTGTTCAGCTGTTTACACAGGTAAATACACACGGAGCTGAAAATAGTTGTGATGTAATCACTTCCACTGGAGATGTAAACAGTGACAAGTGGCAGCACGTTCCACGAACAGCCAACACCTGACACAGTGTCCAGGGTGGTGTCAACCTGTCCCTGGCCCAGGCCCTTCGGCCAGCACAAAGAGCCTCTGGGCTCAGTGACTCCTGGTGCTTCCTCTCTCTGTGCCTTTTGCACTTTTTAGGATCAAGTTAATCAATGCTGTAGCTTTCAGTGCTATTTTCAACGGTCCACTGTAGGAAATTAAAGTCACATCCTAGCCACGAAACAAAACAATGACAAAAATCTTCTCCACTTTTCAGTATAGTAAAACCTGAGATTTGAGTCACAAACTAGCTAAACTTACAGTAAAAAAACCCCAAACATAACCCAAGCTGCTGACTTGAATTAGGGCTTCAGTTTGCTGCTGACAAATTTTTTTTTTAAAGCTGTTGGCCAGGGTTAATTATTTGCTACTACAATTTTCAGCTGCCTGCACTGAAATGGGACAAAACAATATAGCTTCCCCTCAACACACGTGTTCTGAGGGGTGCTGGGGAAGGCCCTGGGAGCAGGAAGGATGCAGCTTTACACAGTGGCTCTGGTACCACCCCTTGCTGGCCATAAACCTCTCATGGCAACAGGCACATGTAGCCCAAGGTGAGCAGCAGCCAAGGTGGGAGGGGAAGCAGCTGGGTTGCTGTCAAAAATACGAGAAGGGCTGTGCCTCATCTCCTGGGAAACCAGGGTTGTGACACCTCCTCGAGCTGGAGGTGTCTGTCCTGGGGTGCTGAGGGTGAGGACACGGCACAGCCTCGAGCGTCCGCAGTTCCACACTGGAACTGCTCAGTTAGGGACAAAAGCCCACCCCAACTCATTTTAACCTTAAAAAAACCCCACAAAACATTTGAATTGTTTTTGAGAAGTTGAATTGTAAATGGGCAAGAAAAGCATGCTATGGCCACTTGTACCAGCCACTTCTCTTGCAGGTAGCCCTACCCATCCTTTATAGCTTAGAAGGCAAAGCAGCTACCCCTCTTCCAGAAGCCAGATTAATATCAAGAATACAAATACTGAATCAAAAGACTGGGGGAAACAGTCCTAAGTATGGTTCATTCATCTTCTTTTAAGAATTGCTGCTGAGCCAACTGAAACACTTGTGCGTAGACAGCTTTAAAAAAAAAATAATCAAATGTGGCCAGTCATTACTTGTTCACATTGCTTATGAACTGACTACCAGCATGTGGCAGCCATAAAGCCCTAGTTTATTTTGTGTATTTTTGAGGTACTGGTTTTTTTTTTTCTCTGAAGCAGCTCTCTAGCGAATCACCTAAAGCCTATCCATTAGAACAATAGTTACACCAGTATTTACATTTGTCTGAACAGTGTGTCCAGACCAGCCTTGCTGTAACCGGTCCCTATGGCCTTTGGAATCGCTCCCAGTCTCCTTTTTTAACAGGAAAAAAGGTCTCCCTCCAGAGGTTGGCTCAGTGTCAGGGCTAAGGTGCACTGGTGAAGACGTGGGGAGGGGAGAACAAAACTAGTTCTGACAGGTAGGAGCGTGGTTCAGCGGAATCAGAGAAAGGGTCTGACACCAAGAGAGCTTCCTTGTTAAAAGCCACTGAAAGGATGTGCAATCCATTGCATAGAATTGCTTCCTCTGACGGGGAAAGGTCTGTGAAATGTTCTGCCCTTCTCCCGGGGAGGGAGGAGAAAAGCCCAGCAGCACACTTGGTCTCCTCGGGCAGAGGCCATTGTCACTTCCCTGCAGTACCAACCTTTCCCTGGCTCACACCGAAGCCTGTGTTTCTTCCCTCCCCCCACCTTTTTACCCAAAGTTTCAGATTTGCAGGGACCTCTCACACGCTGTGGGAGCGGCCTGGAAGGGGAAGCGACTCTGCCACAGTCACACGAGCCTCTGCCCCTCAGGACACTTCAATGATTTCCATGCTGCCTGAAAAACTTGACTGACTGCCTACTTTGCCCAGTTCCTCTCTGGATCTGTTGTCCGCCAGGATGCTCTCCCCGAACTCCATCTGGCAGCTCCTGCGCTTGAACTGCTTCTCGAAGGAGCTCTCCTCGTGCCAGCTGCGCCGGGAGTCGCCGCGGTCGGCCTGGCGGGGCCGCCGGCGCACGGCGCCG
>VZTA01028492.1:77834-130389 GCA_013398855.1 Mohoua ochrocephala
AAAAAAAGAAAGGAAAAGGGTCGTATGCATCAAAGTAAGTTCTCAGCCTTAGTGCTTCTTGCCCTGCTGATTTCCTGGGTCACACTCCCAGTATAGCTCAGCTTCTCATCAACAAATTCCAGTTATGTCCCTGTTTACCCCTCTCCCTTCCTTCACGTCCCCCAGCTGAAGCACCAAGCTCCCCCCAGCCCTGCACGCCTTCCACAGCTGCTGCTGTCGCACCTTCCTTGCCTCATTTCACTCTCACACACCGACATGCTTAAAAGCAGAAATGCTGTAAGGAAATGTAGGAATCTTGGGAATTATCCAGAGGGGAGAGGTACTGGGAATGAGATTCCTGGCACAGAGGACTAACTGGACTCCTGGTATCTTACGCGTGCCAGGGAGACCCCCAATCCCCAACATCCCTGCCTCGCTGTCCTGGACCGTACAGCTTTTCCCTTCCAGGATCCCAAAGCTCTTCAGCAGCTCCTGGGAAACAATTCCTGGCTTTAGGTCACTGAGCTGAAATACTGACCCCAAACCAGCTCATTCCCCGTTGTCACTGCTTGAAGGTGAGCGAGGAGCAACTGGAATATCTGGGACAAAAGCACACGCAGGGTCCTGAATTCCCAGGGAGGGAGGTGGTGGAGGTCTCACTGACAAATGGACTGCCACGGTCAGGTTTGTTAAGAACATAGCTAAGGGCAGGTGATGAATTTGGAAGGACAGAAAACCTTATAATTTCTTTTAAAACATAAACACTGATGGGCTGCACAGTCCAACCATCACCACTGCACAGTTATGCCAGGTTTTTGATGTGGGATTGATTATTCAAATGGAACAAGAAGGCGGCAGACGCCAAGTCCAAAATCTACAAGCCAAAAAAACCACCCCAAAATATTAGTGCTTGTCTTTCAGACTGAGGCTAAAGAAAGAAGTTCTGCTTCCTTCTGTTCTGAAGAATCAATCATTCCCACTGTGACATGCTCCAGTGTAATAACCATAACAGTGCCTTCATTGTGAAGCACCCAAGAGGAAGAAGTGAATTACGATGGGAGGAAGATCCAGAAATCCTAATACTAACAACTCCGTGAAAAGAAGGTAAATGCTCTTTTGTAAGCTTATTTACACTTTATGACTTGTTTAATCTGAAAATTAATAGTACCCTAAAATGTTATTTTGTTCCAGGAAATAAAATCCAGGTCTGGAAGAAAAGAAAGAGAATAGTTATGCAAGTGGGAAGGCAGAAAGTTTTACGTTTTAAATGCTGGTGCAAACCATGAGGTGTAAGTAGGAGGCTCGTTCAGGCCCATAACCACACTACAGATTGCTTTCTGTCACACTAATTTCAGAAAGGACACTGTCACTCCTGTGTAGGTTAGAATGAAGTTTTCCTCTTTTGCACAAAGAGCAATGAAGATCTTCTGTAAAAGTAAACACTGTCTTGCAATGCCACCAGCCTATCACAGGAAAATAACCACAGTGTACCACACTGAGACCCAAAACAAGCAAACTTTTCTCTTAGATCTCTTAGTAAGTTTTGAGCATTTCAACACTGCAAAAAATATGAATGTTGTCCAAATTAAGCATGTAGAAAGAAATCTGCAAAAAATACTACAATTCTCTTAAGACTTTCCTGAATGAATCATTAATTTTGCTGAAGGGGACAAACCAAGCATTTGTGGCTGCATATCTTTCCTAAATAAAGCGTTATCAGCAGAGGTATTAATGGTAAATAGCATTAGTATTCTGAAAAGGTCATGAATACAGATTGTTCTGCAACAACAGAAGCATTTCCCTACTCAGGCACTCGGAGATAAGCTTATAAAGATTCTGAAAAGATAAGCTCATCTTGATAAAACCTGATGAAAATTCACATCTTTAATTCATCAGGTCGAACAGTACTGCTGATTAGGAGTTTCTTGCAGATACTTTTGAGATGATTTAATTTCAGAGAAATTGGTATGTCTAGTGAATGGAAGGAATCAGGAGAACTCGGTTTTTGAAGGCAAAAATAAGGTCGGTGTATACAAGTACATCTTAATAGTTTGGGGAATCTTACTAGAATTTTTCAGCAATTTGGTTTTTTTTAAACATCTGGATTTGAATAGAAAACAGCTATTTTAATCTTAGCAGAAAGCTGACTTCTTGTCCCAAGTAGCCCTAGCAGGGCCATCAAACCAGAGCATGCAAAGGTAACCACTTACCAGCTCCTGGACTGTCCTAACAGAGACAGCACTTTGCTACTACTTGTCCCTTTTTTTTGTTTCTGGCCCTCTGCTTTCGAATGTTCTTTACTTCACAGATTTCTTGCCACGTGTTTCTGGGCAATCAGTGTGGTAAGTCATCCTCCCTGCTCTCCCCAATGCCCCTGTGCAGGATCCAGGCTTCCCAGAAGCCCAGCATGTTGCAGGAAGAGCAGCAGAGATCCATTATTCATGTTTCCAGTGTGCCAGTGTGTGGCTACCATTAACTTTTAGTTAAATCCAGAAACTGATTAAACCCGGGAAACCGGGAGTTGCTGGTATTGGGGAAAACATCAAGTGCATTCTAAGAGGTAGAAATTGCAATTTGTTCCCACAGCTTCTTAGTATTTTCCAGTATTAGAGATGGAAACCATTTTGCATTTTCCAGAGGCAAACATGGAAACTGAAGATGTAGATAAGAGGCAGATAAGCCTCTGGCACTCAGGTCCAGTTTAGTGCAGCCAAGAAGTGACGTGCCCAAGTAAGAGGAAAAGGTACAAAACATTAGTAGATCTGAAATCAAAAGATTTGTATTTGTCTTAAAAATGGGTAAGAAATCTAAGAGGTCACCAGCGGAGGAACTTCCAAAAGACTGTCAGGGATGACACCAGGTGGTGAGAACTGCCTGAACACCTGAACCCGTGGTGAGCTGTCATTTGTGTGCTTCTCCATACAGCATGGGAAACACCGTAATCCTTGATTTTCAGTCCCAAGATCATGTGAAGAAGTACAAGTCTGACCAACTCCTGGGGCTCTTGCACTAATTCTAAAGTATCTGCAGCTGCAGGGCTTCCTTTGACACACACTGAAGTGACACCAAGACTGCAGACACACTGAAACCAAACATCTAATACCTTATCAACTGAAAGAATTATTACTTTTTTAATTACTTAGTTCCTGCTGTCTTTTGTCTGGGGACCATCAATTACTTTTGTGGTAGGAAGAGTAATAAGCTGCTTTGACATCCATCATAAGTGAATCATGTTTGAATGGCTGGCTTGCTACCTGGCAGTAAAGACAAGGAAGATTTTAAAGGACAAAGTAGATGCAATGACTGCTGACTATCCTCCATTTCTGTGCTCTCTGCTAAAGCACAAATACCTTCCACACGATTGCTCGTGTGTCAAAAATCCCCTTAAAATAATTGTGAAAAATATAAAAATAGCCTATTAATGGCCAGACTGGGATGGGGTAAAAGTAGAAGAAAGCAGTGAAAATTAAAATGGTCAAAGTACGTAAATTTTATCCATTTACAGGACTCCTTATGATAGCTCCTGGCTTAAGCTTTGGGCATGGATAAAAAACCCATACAAATAAGCCTTGCACATAATTAGGGCAATATTCTAGGGTGAAGCACCCCTTCCCTCTCCCCCATCCATGTATTTAATGCCATCTTATGAAGGCTACAGGGGATTCAGCTAATGAATAGGACTGTCAGACAACATGGGAAGCAAGAGGGCACATGCAGCACAAGTAATTAAAATTCCCTTTGAAGGGACCCAAGATGCAGGCTGGAAACAGTGTGAGCTGGCTCCTCATAGGGGCAAACATCTGTGGATACTCATGGGAATAGAGACCTATGGCAACTTGAGACAAGCTCTCTTAGACATCTGATAGTCCAGCATCCTACAAGTGCTATATTTGATAATTTTGCTGGCTATTTTAAGTATATAAAAAATGCTTGGGCTGTTCTTTAGGAGCAGAAATTACTAAATGCACATGTACTTAGAAAGAGTAAAAGTTTCTTAATGCAGTGCTACCATAAAAGCTCATTTTAAACAACCCCACTGATGGTCCAGGTCTGAACATTTCAGTCGGTGCACAAAGATTTGTTTGCAGTAATCCCTTATGATACAATTCATGGTGTTTAAATGCTATTTTTTCTTATCACTTGAAGGAAATACTAAAACCAGACAATCTCCCTTTGTCCTACTGTAACCATGAATATAATTGTGTCAACCTCCAAGACCTGCCAAAACAAACCAGGCAGAGCTGTGACAGGAAAGCACTTGATCTGCTCTCATGGCAGATGTGACAGTTTGCTGTTGGTTGATCGGTTCCTGAGGAATGCACCACATCCTCTGCCCCAAGATGGAGGAGAAAGAAGCCCAAGTTTTGTATTACATGGCCCACAGATTAATTACTTAGTTGCTGTGTGGATCACTGGTCCTCCCGCAGCTTTCCATGGCTTGTGCAGGCAGCTTTTACCTGGATCCACTTCTGCTGTTTCACAGCTGTAAAGAGTCACCATGATGGAAGCATGGAGAAAGATCCCTGGAGATCAGACCCTCATTCCAGTGACCCACATGGCACCCAGATTGCTCACCTTGTTGAGGACATCTCGCTGACACCCAAGGTAGAGATGAGGCAGGATTCTAGTTGGGCCAGTGTTGGAAACAGGTAGGCAGGGTTGAGAAATGCAAGTAGGGATGAGTGTGGATTTTCCTTCACAGAGACCAGGGAAAGAGCTGGAGAACTCAGCAAATCCACCTGTGAGAGGAAGAGCAGGTATTTAATCTACAAATGTGGTGGTGCCCGTGCCAGTTCTGGGAGAGCAGCATTTAGCATGGGGGAAGGGGAGGCACTGAGGGGCAGCAGGAAAGCCTTAGCAGAGAAGCTGTACGAGTGCCTCTTCCTGAGGTCAGCTTTGTGGCTCTCCAGACAAAATGGGAAACACAGTAATCCTTGATTTTTCACTCCCTAGAATATGAGAAGAAATACAAATCTGTCTGTGGAACCATCCAGCAGCAGCCAAGGCCTGGCTACGTATTCCCACTCTGCCTGGAACATTCATTTCTCTCCCTCCACTTCTCAGAAGTTTTTGATGCTTCTTCCCGTTCTTAATGTGTGGAAATGATTCTTTAGAAAACCAGGCATAGCACCCACCCCACCAAGAGCAGGCACACCTTTTAGTCTCCACCCCAGCAAGATGCTTTCTAGACACTTCCTTCTCCCGTATCAGGTTTATACTGAGAGCTCATTAAGAAAAAGTCATGTTTACTCAATTTGGTAAAAGCATTAATATGCACTTAGTAATGCTTGCTTTTAAAATCCTACAGTACTAATTAAAATCCTACAGTACTAATTAAAATCCTACAGTACTATTTTCTGTGCTGCTCCACCATTAATGTATTTCATCCAGGACACTGGAAGAAGTTTCACCTTTCAAAACCACACCAAGCCAAGGCTTCCCCACCTCGAGTGGGGGAGGTGAAGCAGAGGGAAGACTTGCATAGCGCAGTGAAAATCCCCCGCTCTTTCCTCCCAGCTGAGCAGAGTTTCAACTGAAGGAAGAGTAATTATAACCTGTTCAGAACGAAGCACCTTTTTATCATCAAGGAATTGAAGCACTGACGTGCTGAATCTGCCAAATGCTATATTCACTATGATTACAGCTTGAAGATGTGAATTAAAATTACTCAGGAATAAGCTAATGTACTGTTTTGCCAGGGCTTGCATTACCATTGCCTGAATTATGCCTATTCTTTAGATTTTAAAATCTGTATCATTAGTGAATGTAGAAACACCAAGGCAATAGTGTGTAACAACCCATTTTATCTAGTAAAAAAACCCAGCAAGCAGATTCTAGAGCAAACATTTTAGGAACAGCAATTCCTGCTCAGTCTCCTGAATAAATGAATAAATGAATAAATGAATAAACAAACAAACAAATAAATAACTTGTCTATTTTGTTAGAGAAGCTAAGGCACTGCCCATCAGGAGCACAGGTCCTGCTTGTTCCATCGAATGAGAGGAAGAGTTTGCAAAACAATTCTCTCACATACCTGCTGAATTTTCTTCTGTATGGCCTAATGTTTTCCTTTCTGTTACAGGAAGCATTCCTTGAACTTACAGGTAGTATATACATCTGAGATTGAATTTAAGCAGTTATTTGAGAGGGTGGTGAAGAAAAGGAAATCAAATATTGGCCTTGGTTTCATTTGCTTATTCTTTATTTATTGGGAGCATCGTTGGCTGCTTTCTGGATCCTCTCAACATGGCTGGAAATAGAGAAGTCCTTACAAAGAAGCTGCACAAGCAAGGATTTTACATCTGTGCTATCTTTGCAAAAGACTACATGGGAAAAGTTCAGCAAAAAAGGTTTCTTCCCAAACTACCTACGGATTGGTCTCATTTCTGTGTGAAACCTGTGACAAGAAATTAAGCAAGAAGCTTATGTGCGAAACACCTGAGATTTTGGGAGATGGAACCCATGCTCTGTCATCATAAGTATAAGGAGCAATCTTTTATTTTATTTCTATTCCAGGACTCCATCAAGGCCAATTGAAATGATTCAAGATTAGATGCTTCAACACTTCCTCTAGGGCATTCATCCTTTCAAAGTCACGCTTCTTCTTTTCTACTCATTCTTTCCTAGTAACATGTTGCTTCAGTACCCTCACAACATGAATTACACTCACAAAACTCTCAAATCTCTAAAGTCTGACATTATACTGCCTGCCTTTACATGTGCACCAAGCGAACCCTCCTTTCCTCTGAGTGTACCTTAACCTGTATTTGTACTGAACTGATTTGAGAAAGCACAAAGCCAGTGATTTGTTTCAAATATTAAGCTGTCTTCCCTGCCATCCTCTGTGACCAGATTTTCGAAAGGTTAGTAGCTTTTCAACGAATCTGGCTTTGATTTGTGGCACTTCCCAATACGAAAAACTCATTCAAGGTCAATTTGTGTGGAAAAATTGCTTTAAAAACCCACAAGCAAGCAAACCCCATACCAACAAAACACACTCACATATACATTCTGCTTAAGCACCAATTTCTTTAAGTGCCATAAACTGTCAGGAGTCTGGAACAACAACATCCACATGTATGATCACTGAGCTGTCATGGCATTATGAGACTCATTTCTGTTCAAAAGAACTGTACTCATCACTATTTGCTAGCACTAACTTACAAAATATACCTGTTTTTAAAATATATAGGGAAATGTATTTAAAAAAACCCCCTCAGCACCTAAAGATGTGTAGAGAAAAGGGATTTATTTCAAATGTCTGTTTTCTAACACAGATCGCGGCTCCCCAGAGTCCCCAAAGCTGAACTCTATGACCAGTCTACATGAGGAGCCTCTTATGAGAAAAGTGTTTTAAGCACTCAGACCACCTGTACACTTCTGCTGTAAATGAGCAGTTTTCAAAAAATAAACCTTAAACATTTGGAAAATTAATTTAGTCTACAGGTAGGAATGCAGGACAGAAAATTGAGCCTGAAAAGAAAAATGGGACAGGTTTTGTTTCAAAATCTATAATTTGAGGATGACCTTTGCAAGAAGGCAATTTTTTTTCTTTAACTCTCATTACCTATTTTTTTTCCTAACTCTCGTTCCTCAGTTGGAACAGGGCCATTGGCAGCACTGTGCAGTTTGTTTTAATTAGAGAAAATACACTTTTCTTCTGGAGCTAGTTTCTAAATAACACCCTTTCTCCCACCACTACTCCAGCCTCATGTGAATCATAAATCAATTGCAAGAGCATGTTGAAACTATGGGGGGGCGGGGAATAAAAAATCTACAGATCATTAACAGAGCTACTGGGTTAATAGAGTTTCACTGAATTCTTTGATAAATGTCACTAGGCCTCGGAAATAAATGACTGACAAATAACTCCAAAATATTCTCTCCTCAATAGCTCTGAACCACACAGGTTTTCCGTGTGCTTGGTGGTAAGCTGAGCTGAAACAGCTCTCTCGACGTTCAGCGGATGTCTCTACAAAGCCGTGTCAAGGTGCCAAAAGCTGTCAGTGGTTTTGCAGCCCTTGTGTGTGGCAGACAACCCAACACCTCCCAGTCCTCACAGCAAAATGTTTCTTGCTTACAAGCCTCCACATCTATTAGCAGAAATCTGGCAAGATCCAGTAAACTGCTTGATTGCCCTGTTGCTATGGTTCTGCAAAGTGGTGACTACAGACTTCCCTTTGATCAAGGCTTCCCTAACTACAGCTGGGATCATAAAGGTATGATCTCTACGGGAATCTTGGTATGAAAAGTGTCAGCTCCCTTCTCAGCCAACTCAGGAAACAAAACAGGGCCAAACCCAGAAGGGATGAAAAAAGTTCCAGCAAAATTCTGCGGTAAAAGTTATCCCTCCTTATAGATTCACTGCACAAGTCCTTATATAAACAGAACTCCCAATTAACTTTGCTAGAAACAGGAAGAGGCAGGGGAAGAATATGGGATCAGGTGGCAACAAATGATAGAGAAATATTGTTGATTTGGGAAGAGCTTCCTTTCACTGAGGGAACGGAATCCATCCAGGTCCTTACGATTACTTAGTTTAACTACCACTAAACACAAATCATAAATTAATCCAGAGGAATGGCTCCTGAGAAGCACAAGCACTTCCAGCAGCTCATTTCTCTGTGTTCTGTGGAAACAGAGCAGGAGCATTCTGGTGCTGCCAGCTGCCCTGCTGCCATCAGGGACTGAGCTCTGCAAACCACTCTGCAGGTTTACAAATGAAAGCTCAGCTAAGCCCAAAGGTCTCGATTTGAACACTTAGTACAAAGTCGTGAAGCGCAGATCCTATTTCATTGTTTTTATCCAGTATTTAATAAAACCTTTCGTTCATTCCATGGTACACTGGTTTCTCTTCTTCCCCCTAGTCTTTATATTTCCTTCAATGGGATGTCAAACCATTCAGAGATGTGACCAAAATCAGGCAAGACAAATTTGCAGGGAACATGCTAATTACTGACTTGGCCCAGGGAAGAGCAAAAAGGTTAAATAGAAACACCAATTACTAAAAAATTGGTTTTCAAAATGCAAGCATCATTCTTCATTCACATCACAGAGCACAGATGCTCCCTCATACATCCATCCTATGTCTCAACTTACACATATTTCTAACATATGGGAAGAAAAAATTCAATCAGGAGGCAAGCCTAATACCTCTTTATAGTTGCTCATAACATTACTGTTGAAACAGCCAATTCTGTAATTCCTTTTCATCCTCAAGTGTCTGCAGAGATGTGCACCAGAATTTTTATCCTTACTCATCTAGGGAGAGCTGCTCTTGCTAATCAGGCACGTGCATACTGACAAAGCACATAAAGGAACAGAGATCTGCCTGCTGCACAGATAAGGTGGGTTAAGTTTGGGTGTGAAACTGAAGAGCAACAGATGAGGTGCAACTCTGAGTTTCCTCACAGCTCTGCAGGGAAAGAGAAAGATGATAATAGGGGACCTTACCATTAGGTGTGACTTGTTTTTTCTGTGTAACCGTCCAAGTATGGAGACAACTCCTACGAAGGTGAGAGCTCCATGCATACACAAATCCTAACAGTTAAAAACTTAGAAACAAACTTAAAGACAATGCATTTGTGCCGTGAGGATTTTGTACTATTTCTTTGTAAATGCAGCCATGAAACCTAACTTGGAATGAAAGAGAGGTGAGGAAATAGGTGTTCACATCACTTCACATGTTTGCAGTGAGCCTGGTCAGCTACAGCTCGATGGAGAGCCCCAGCAAGTGCCTCTGAGCCCCAGCGCCTGGCGGTGTGGCCAAGGCAGAGGGGAGAGGAGATTCACCTGGAGAAGAGGTGGTGAGCAGGATCAAAGTCTCTGGCACCTTCTCCAACTAATGGAGACCAATTCCAAAGACCAGAGGAGCAACTTTCCACTTTCGGACTACATAAACATGTTTTGCATCCAAGTGAATGAGGGGCTGCAGAAACAAAGAATCCCACTTGCCACCAGTGCCCATCTCACGGTAGGTCCTTGGGAACTATTCCAGCCTGAGCTCCCTGAGCTGCTCGGTCACACCAGCAAATCCACTCCCAGCTCAGCTCTTCAGAGAGAGACACTAATCTGAGGCTCTGCACTGTACCAGTGCTCATTCCCACACGGCTCACAAGAACGTCCATTATTTTTTTCATTTAATTACTCCTTTTGTCAAGCCTTAGTGAAGCTCACCGATGAGCTTTTGAAACATCTTTTGTGGGTGACAGCAGAGACACAGACAACAAGGCAACTCCTAAGAGCTTTGCTTCCCTAAAACTCCAGGCCTAGGAAGTGTTTAATACAACATCCCTGCAGCTCCAGCTGGCCCTCCAGCTCCATGTGCCTCACCCAGGAGGCACAGAAAGATCCCGTCTGGTGCTCCTGATGGAGACTTAAGAGACAGTGGATGTGTCCTTTTTTCACGTGGAGTCTGCTGGAAAAGACCACAGACAAGGCACACTGGTAACAGAACAAACTTTGGCATTTTTCTTAAGTGTCATTCAACTCAGATACTGCTCCTTTCCCTCCTGCTTTGGATTCTGACTCTTCTGAAAAAGCCAAAGGGAGAAACTGGTTTTCTCCAAGGAATTCTTGAAAACAGACTAGAAGGTACTTCCTTTTCCCACAAGACCTAATTGTCTGCCAGTACACCAGTGTTAATTCAGCATCAAACACCATTATTTTAAAGCAGGGAGTGGAAAAGGTCTGAGACCCAAGTGATGAGTCAGAAAACCAAAGGCTACATGCATGTAACTAGGACAGCATTGCAAGAGGGAGACTTTGAAGCTTGTGGATTTAGCAGACAATTCCACCTTTATTAAATCCAGAATTTGCTTCTTCATTAAGGGCACTAATTATTCATAATTTTATATAACCACATGCTAATAAATATTATATTGCCATCCCTTTTTGAAAAGGAATATTACTATCCTTTTCTTTCCCTTTTAATTTAGTTTTCCCTTTTAAAGGAAATAAAGAACAAAAAAGCAGGAAAATTTGCAACTACCTCTAAAACAGAATATTTAGGCCCTATGATTCTAAGTAAGCCTCACCAAACGCCTGCATTCACACCACAGGTATGCAGTGGAGTAACTAATGTTTAGCTTTTGGGGTTTTTATTTCTCTTCTAAAGAGCAATTTAGAATTTGTTACTGTAAATACTGATTAGTGCCAGGCCAGTAAGGTAACATTACAAAAAACTAGGCTAAAAAAAATAAATCAAACAGCACTATAGCAAAGACAAAATATACAAACCCCGAAGTTTTACGTTTGCTTTGCCTCAGAGGCTCTTCGCGCTCTTTCCCAGTCACATTCCCGTCGAACGTGAACGTGTTTATCTAAAGCTGCAGTATAGATTTTTCCCCTTGCCGTAAGGAAGGAAAGCTGCAAACTTTCTGACTCACAAGTTTTATGAATCTGCAATGTTTCCACTATGTTTAAACGAGCTGCAGACCTCCACAGGCCATTACAATTCCCGCATTCCAGCTCCGCTCCGCAGGGACCCGTGCCATTTTCCATTACATAAGCTCAGGCTGGAGAACCCCGTCGGGAGTGCTCCCATCCCACTCCTGTCCCCCCCTCCTCGCCCACAGGGAGTCCTTCCACAGGATCCAAGGTTTCACAGTTTGGGAAAGCCAGGGGTGTTTTTATTCCGGTGGCGTTCGGAAAGTGGCCCCGTTATTCCAGGTGTTTTACAAGCACAGTAGCAGGGGAAGTTCTTTGCCCTGGAGGGTTCCTGCCTTTGGTAAGACAAGGTTAATAGGCAGGTTAAGCAAACAAGGAAGGGGAGATGTGTGAGAATGGGGTCAAGCTTCCCATCCCACCCAAGTGCCATATTCCAAGTGGCACGACAAGTACAAAGAGCAGAGTGGACACCCACACTCGCCCTTTCTGCCTTTAAGGAAAAAAAAAAAAAACAAAAAACCTTCACCATAATTTCAGTCAATTAAGTTTCACAAGCACCCAGAGGTATCCAAAACAAAAGCAAACTTAACAAGTTATTCTTGGGTTCGAGAAATGTTATGCGAGCTCTACTCCAGTCAAACCTTGCTCTCTCTCAAAAGACAGCAAGTGGATACACATATGAAAGTAATAAACCCTACTCCCATTCTTCCAAGTGCTTAAAACAATTATGGCGCTAAATGAACACTGAAAATTGCATTTTAAGTACAGAGGGTGGGAGGATATTCACAGAGGCCTGGCTGTAGCCAAGGGTACTAGGCTTTTCTAAGCCGTCTTAAAAATTGACGGAGAGGGAGACTTTTCAAGGGGGTGATTCAGAGCTAAGCTCCTCTCTCACTCTCATGTCCTCTCCACCAACACCGGCTGCACTCCATGGGTTATGGGACCACTTGGGGAACACTGCATTCCCTCAGCAAGATTTTTACCTCTCTCACTACAGGCTTCCTTCTAATGGAATCAACCAGTTGGAATATCAGGAAAGCTGGCATCATTGTGCAACAATCTCTCCTCCTCCAAACACTGGCAGGATATTTAACAGCTCATTCTCACTATACTACTTTCAATTCGTAGATAACCTGATTATTTTAATTGATGACCACCATTTTAAGGTGTGCTGGGGTACTCTGCAAAGACTTATATGTAGGAAACACCCAGAACTTCAGTCAGCCACAACTGAAAGCTATGAAGCTCCAAATCCAAATGTTAAAAGGTGTCAGGATGTTTGCCAGGACTTTATCAAACCTTGTGCCTTCTTTCAGTCCACACTGAACCCCGTGGCACCCCCTCACTTGACATATGGGGCTGCAGAAACAGGGAATAAAGCCCTGTCTCACAGCCCTGGTCCCTTCAGCACATGGAAATGATCAGCTCTACCTACAAGAGAATATTCTTCAGATTTCCTGCTCCCCTGCCACAAGGGATGTTTCTTCTGGAGATAAAGCAGGGAGAAAGCACTGGGCTTTTCTTATCCAGCTTTTCTTTAGGCAAGTAAGACAACGCAATGGTGAATGTACCCTAGAAATGCTTCCGTATTTTTATACTAAAGATTTCTTTAAATGGGCTTCCAATTTCAAATATTTCTAAAACAAATGGCAGGATAAAGAAGACTGAAGAAGAGTTCCTGACTTGCTTCCTTCTCCTTGGGTCCTCCATGCAAGTCTTCTGTTTGGTACACACACTTTGTTAGGTGAGGGACGGGTCAGGGGGAAACAAGGAATTGGGAAGTTTCAGCAAAAACACACCTTTTGGCACACTCCCTGGATAATCACTCACTGCTTTGTTTCCAGAACCTTTGTCCAATCTCACTGAATTCATTCTGTTTGCTGTTTCTTTACATGCTCATTCTGCCTAGGGTGTCATTCAGTGTCTACTTCACATGACCCCAACATTTGTCACTGAACAGAAAAGCAATAATTTATTTATTTATTTGTTTGTTTCTCCTTATTACTCCTTTGTGCTCTGCAGGAGTTTATCAGAGAGCTCTTGTGAAGGGAGAATCCACTACATCACATTACTACTGATATTTTTCATAGGCAGAAGGGCAGCAAGAGATTAGAAGGCAATTCTTCACCAACCACTGTTTTGAGTATGCCTCATACAGTGTTTCAGTGTTAGGCTATCACAGTTTTTAATGACAGTTTGTATATACAGAAAAGTTCTGGTTTGGTTTTTTTTCCCTGTTTTTTTCAGAAAGCCTTCTGTTTAGATTGAGTGTTTTGTACAAAAAAAAGTTTTAAAAAATCAACACAAAATAAAAAGCTGTGTTTCACCTTCTTCACAGGAAACATGTGAAATGAAGACATCATGAAGACATCTGTGCTTGCATGAGTAGAACTAAGCCAGATTTAAAAGCAGAGAAGAACAAGTATTTAAGAAAAGTGGAATACAAATGCTTCCATTCACATAGTGCAATAGAATTTAATCAAGACTCTTGATGTTTACTGCCTTAGTAATGATCATTCAAGCAAAAATCACTGGTCTCTCCTGTTCCTGCAGAGCAAGCAGGAAAATCATAACACTATTAACTAGGAGAAGGACTCCATGCAAGTAAATCCAATTCTCAACATCCGAGAAGGAATCAAGTGACATCCCTGTGTTTAAATCTTACTTAACTCAGAGGAGTAGATGCCACGATGGGAATAGAATTAAGCCCTTGGTGTCCACATTTCAGTATTTTGTGCACTGTTAAAAATTAAGAACCAAACTGAATATTTAAATTCCTGAAAACATTCCTCACCAGATTATAAATATTTTTATGAGGTTATATCAAGATCTTAAACTAATTGGTAAGGGTTCCTTTGAGGCCTTTACAATAGTTACTTCAATGAAAAACAACCTCCAGGGCAGAGCATACCTTTATGCACAACCTAAATAAAAAAACACCTCACCGAGTGCTCAGTCATGGGGGGGGTTTCAAGAAGAACAGAGGCAGGAATTTCAGATATTTGTTAATTGCTCCTTATTCTATCCCAACAAAAAATATTTTCCTACCCCAAAATGTTTATTTAAGGTCACTATTTTAAATAAACCAGATTTAGTGGCATAGGGAAAACTCAAGTCCAAAGGTTTTTCTTTTTACACAGTGCACTGACCCCTGCCCTCATTATGGGCCATAAACATTTATGAGAGTTCGTCATCAGCTTGCTGAGACAACATATTTTATCTAGTTTCCTACAGCCACATATCAATAAACTCCGAGGAGCTTTCTGCGAGACTGAATCTACCCAATTCTCCTTCACCCCACATCCCAAAAGGTTTCTTCTGTGTGCCTTGAGTAGCTAGATTTTTAACAGATGTAAAAAATAAGCACATGAAATAAGCACTTGGCTGTAATAGATCAGTAGTAAATAATTTCCTTATATTTCCCTTTTGTTCTTGTCCTCCTCTACCACTGGTTTTAAAGCCATCAGTTGTTTCTGCATTCATAAATATCCCCATCCTAGCCATGTAAAAAAATGTAAGAGGAAATTCTCAAACCTGATCTTTGCTAAGAGAAATCCATTTGACACGCTAAAATAAAAGTCCTGCTTTTTATAAGGAGGATTTTGACACATTGGATTCCCAAACTAACCCTTACCAGCTGTGTGTGGCTAAGTTCACCTCAGCTCATGTGCACTACTATCTTCCTTGTGGTTTAACATTTTCATCTTGAGCAGACAACTACCACATGCTGGAAATGAAAACAAAACAAATCCATTTCTCACAGTGTCATCATGATACATGCAACTGGTGATTGCCCAGATGATGCACTGGGGAACTGGGAAGACTCTCTTCCTGGTGCTGTCTGTTCCTATGGGAGCCACAGGCAAGTCTGAGGGTGGAGCCTCTCCGAGCACTTCTTTCAGACGGTCCAGCAGATGAGGCAGAAGACCAAAGCCATGTCTCACACGAGTGAGGAACAGTGTAAGGAAGGGAAGTCCATGATGCTTTCCTGTGCTTGGCCCTTCCCCAACACCTACTTGCCATGACATCTAATTCTCAGTTGTAAGAGAGTTATTTCTGTTTCCATCATGGAAATTAAGTTGTGGACAGTCTGATTCCTGCCCGGAGCCGTAATCTGCTTCAGGTTATTAAAAAACCCCTCAGGACAGCTGAGCAGAGTTGGGAATTCGAACAATAAAAGGATTTCTGAGGAGATATGAACTGCTTCTAGACCGGCTTATTTTTCAAATAGCAATTTTCAGTTTAGGAGAGTATTAACCACTTATTCCAGCACTCTTGCATTAAGCATTTACTGTGCCTAGACACCACAGAATTACTTGGTGGCTCATATGTAAGAAGAGTTACTTAATCTAATACTGTAGTCCACCACCCACAGGTGTAATTCTTACCTAGACAACAAAGAAAACAAAATCACCAACCCTAGCCAAAGCAAAACCCCACTTGGCTTACTGTAAGTAAAGCTCACATGAGCACCAAACTCGTGTCCAAGTGCAGAAATCATTCATTTTCTCTGTAATCCCTTTCAAAACGAGCTGAGAAAAGTTCTCTCTGTACCACAACCTCTCACTTTCATCTGAAGTCCCTACAAACTGTAGCGAAACCCTGTCGCTAAGAGGAGGCATCTCTCTGGAGTTACTTCCTTTCTCTCACCATTCTTCATCATTTGTGTTTCATCATTTCTCAGAGACTAGGTGTACACTTCATTAGGTCACTGATCCAGTCACTGCAAGGGATTTCCTGCTTATATTCATCATTCCCTCTTCTTTCAGCCTTGGATCTACTTCATGCCCCTCCCTGCTCCTTCTCGTGAACACTGTCTACTGTTCCATGACAGAAATAATGACACAAGCACACGCTGAGACCAGCAAATCCTGTATTATAAGGAATTGAATTTCTATAGATGCTTTGACCTGGGATTTAAAATAAAAAACAAAACAAAAAAACCCCGAACAAACAAACAACCCCAAAACAAAACAAAACAAAACAAAAAAAAAGAGGGTGAAGGAAAAGACCTAAATAAAGTGCTACCACTTAAGGAGCTGACGTTTAAAATGTCACATAAACTAATCTCCATAACTCTGGGAGATCATTTCTTTTGTTCTTATTTTAGTAATTGCAAATTCAGTACTGAAGAGATTTTTCTTCCTTCCATGTACAACACTTAAAAAACCAGGGAAGCCCATTTCTTTCACTATTTTGTGACCCTAAAGTAGAAGACATATGCACCTAAAAACCTCTCCACTGATCCGTTTCCATTTACACAGAGTTATGGTGCAATACATTCCCTGTAAGATGCAATTTCTAAGCACTGCATGTATTATGGGTGTCACTACATGCAAAAAGAACTACAGAAAAGTCTCTGCTATAACTGAAGTTTATACCAGCACTTGCAAAACTGTACAGGTCTGCTATACCAAGAGCATTTTCTTTCTTCTCTTTGTTCAGGTATTTTAGAGGTTTCTTTTGGTACGTGTCACCTGAAGGGGGTTTCTTCTGTGACATCTTACCTGAAAGCAGATACACAGAACTGAAGTTCTTCTCCAGTTTGCCCAGGAGCACAGTAAGAAAGCAGTCAGATGAGAGAGAGGTCACATCTTTAGAGCTTTGGTCATACACCACCACTTCCTGCTTGCAGTCAATTTCAATCTGAAACACAAGGAACTCGGAGTAAAACAGGAAGGAGGAAGATGATTAAAAGCACCACATTATCTCCTCCATCAGGGTTCCCACATAGTTGCTACAACAGCAGTTCAGATACACAGATTTCTTATGCAACTGTTCACTAAACAGTTTTTATTTTATACATCATAAGCCTCTCAGATTAATTCCCTGCAGAGTTTGTAAACTGATTATTTGCTGCACGTTGAAGCCCACTTCAAAAATTTCTGTCATTAGGTAATTTTATGTCACTTGTGAAATGTTCTACCTTCAGCTAGGTTGGTGGATTTGTTTAAAAGCTGAGCTTTTTAGAAGGTGGCCCTGCCTCACTTTCTGCTTCTGAGGGTTTTGTACACAAACAATAAAGAGGCCTTAAACTGCCTCTAAGCCACACACATTTTGGTTACCTGCACAACTTTATATAAAAATATGCTTTAGATAATAAAAATAAAAAGCTTCATTTTCAATATGTCAAAGCAAGAATGTATTATTATTTTTATACCCAAAACACGTGAAACAAGTATCAATGGATAAAAAAAACTCAACATCCCCTCCACACACACACACACGGATGCACATTAATTTTAAATAGCATAGCTATTTTCTTGTCACTGATAGCACTATTTGGAGAAAACCACACCCTCCTCCCAAATAAACAAACAAGAAAACAAACACCGAAATCCATCAAACTGCTCCCATGAAAAGCCCTTTAAACAGCAAAGTAGGAGCCAGGACTGACAGAGACAATTTCTTTGCAAACCAAATGGCCACTTGCTAAGCAAGCCCCACCACCACAGACCCCAAAGAATCCTTCAAAGTTTAGGAGATTAATTAATGTAATGCCTTAATTACATACATTTGAGAGACTGTGCTTTGCAAGACACACAAGAACCCTGAGAACATTCTTTCTGAGTAATTTCTAAATCCCTCCCCTTTACTCTGTGACTGATTCTACAAAGAATCGCAATGATAAACTCAACAGTAACCAATACCCTCTTCAATCAGGTAACATTTCAGCTAAACTCAGTCCTCTAATCTTGCTTGGTTTTGGTTGTTTGGGTTTTTTTTAATGAAATACCTAAGGAAAAATTATTACAAGTTTCTTTCCAGCCACTCCTTTAAACAAATACAAGGAATAAGAGGAAAATGACCCCTACCTTGTGTTTTGCTGAATGCTGAATGAGCTCTGTAATCAAAACTTTGTCCTGCTGCAGCCTCCGCTTCATGAGCTTGGAGCAGTTGATGTTGATGGCATCCAGGATGTGGGATGTGTTGTATTCCACAAAGGGGCGGCTATCAATCAGCAGCAACTTCTCTGTACCGCTCTCCAGCAGAGCCACCAACTTCTCGGCGACAATGAGTTGGGTCCTGATCATCTCATCGGCCATGACAACAACGAGGCCTCTTTCCCCACCTCCCTCTCTAATTTGCTGCGATGATGTAATGGCTGTGTACTCAAAGGCTTAGCCACACCATTGTACTAGGAGTGTATGAGGTCATGCTGGTAGTGACTGGCAAAAGAAAAGTTAAATCCATTTTCAGAAAGAGCTCTTGGACTGAATGTCTCCTCCTGCTTCCAGTTGATGTACAAAGGGTTGGCTCCACAAAGCAGCCCCTCACGTCTGATTCATTGGGAGATGACTATGGAGTAGCCATTTCACAATTCACACAAAAGATGCTTTCTGGCTGCTGCTGCATTACATCATTCTTTACCTTTGCTCCCACCCATCAGCTTTACACCAGACTGAGAGCCTGTAAGAAGGGGAAGATGAAAAAAACAAAAAACACAAACCAGATGAGGCCATGAAACTTTGCAGAACAAAAACATTCAACTCTGAGCTTAGCCGTACAGTGGGCCATGCTATGTAATAAACACATTCCTGAGGAGTTCTCCTCTCTGCTGGATGTGCCAAACACCTAGAGAGAGCATTGGCAGCTACAGCCTCTGAATCTATTCCAACGATCTTGCCTGGACAATTATCTTGTATTTCAGGCAACATACCCTGCCTTAATTGCAGACTTTTGTTGCCACTAACTCTGCCTCTTCACAAGACTTTGTTAGAGCATAATTAAGAGATACTGCCCTAAATCATGGTATTCCTTTCAATAGCAAAACTATTTAAATGCATTTCAGCACTTCACCACTTAGTAAGACGTTGTAAAATTAGTTTTTTTAACATTTTAAACATTAAACATTTTTAAAGTTTAATGCCTTGGAAAATATTTCACAGAAAAGCACTGCAAGTTGGGGAACTGAAACTACACAAAAGAAAGGACCAAACTTACATCCACCTCTCCGAAGAAAATGCTTCAACAGAAACCAGGACAAGATGCCACATCAGGACACAAGCATTTTATTTGAATTAATCACCAGAGATGGACGAGGTCTCACACTACTGGAAGGTAAAGCAGTGAGCACTCTTCTTGTTCTTCCTGGAGCTGTGTGATGCTTATGTGAAGTGTGTAACACCCAGCACTCATGCTAAATAATCTCTAAAATTAGATCCTGACAGCATCTGAACAACATCAGCTGAAACAGCGGCAGCAGCAGAGCGGTAAAACCACCTGACCCGTTTGACCCCCTCTTTGTACCACTGCCTCACAGCTGCCCTTAGGCTCTTCAGAGTCTCCCAAAACACGTTCTGATGGCACAAGTCCTTGTAGCAACACTCCTCAGGAAGGAGCCACCACGGGGCTGCGTCCTTCAGGGATTTAGCTCACATTTTATAGTGTTGACTTGCTGCTTCCATTTGAAATGTTTGTTTGTTATTTATCTTAATGGCAAGAGAAGTACTGAATTCAAACTATCGATAGATTATTAAAAGTCCTGTTATACCAACAGGTCAGTTGCATTTGGCAGTGGGAAATCCCAGGTCTGAAGATGTTTTACTCTTTAGATATATTGTATAAATCTACATTTACAAAATCTTAAGCAAAGTAAATTCTGCAAAAAGTACAAACTCCGCCTTAACAACCCAAAAGAGGACAGTGGAAGTTGTTTCATGAGTTTCATGTGCCAGTACAAGAAAAACACCAGCTTCCACATAGACAGACATTAGGCTGACAAAATGTGATTTTCCATTTGTCCCGACTTTAGTGCTGCTGTGACAGTGCTGTTAAGCTTGCCCAGATAAATGAAAGCACATAGCAGTGAAATGCATATTGCTCTAAACTACAGAAAAAATATTGGAAAATATACTATAGCAAGTCTTAATTGAATGTTTTAAAGAACCTGGTTGGCAGGTGTGCTCCCCCTCAAAGAGCAGTCATTATACACTAGTCCCAGGAAGGTATCAAAAGACACTTGATTATCAAAGTGACATTTTGCAAGGGGGGGGAAAGGAAACTTGATAGTTATGTCAATTCCACCCCACCCCCTCCCCTCGGGGAAAACAGTATTCTACAATTTTTAAAATTTCTCTTAACATGTCCTGTCACAAATTTTGATTCTCTTTTATTCACATCAAAGGTTGCCAGATACCAAATCCACTGAACTCAATGAAAACTTTTCCACTGGCTCTAGTGGGAATTGGCTCCAGCTCCTTTGTAAGCTAAACAGTTTGTTCGTGAACTAGACAGTTTGTTTTGATGGATAAATTGCTGACTTAAAGTCCAAGTAATAAAAGGAAAATAAAGCAGCTGAGAAAGTACAGAACTCTAAAACAGATGCTGTTAGAAATACTTAATCTTTAATTTACAATTTTCAGTTTGGGTATGCTTCTTATCTTCTAAAAGCTTACTGCTTGCTGTCTCAGCCTTCACTTTCATACAACAGAAGTTTGTTTCAGAAGACTCTTGAGAGGAACTCAGACCAGTCATATCTGGTGACAGGGTAAAGAGCATGTAAAGAACCTAAGGCAAGTGGGTTTCAGTCAAGAATCCTTTTAAATGGCCCTATTACCTTAACATACCAAGTACCTTAAAAGCATTCTGCCCATGGCTGGAAAGCAATAAACTGAACAGTAATGTCACCTCGAGTGATTGCAACTGAAATCCTGTTTTGACAGGAACACCTCCATTGCGCAGGGGAGAAGCAACAATTTCATGAAGCATAGGTTTTTCTTTTAATTTTCTCTGTTTCTGGAACTATCAGAGTTTGGGACTCTTCCCTGGGACCTATCTAAACAAGAGGAACTGGCAGCCTCTTGCTTTAGGTAAACACTTGAGCTCTTGCCCCCTTCCTCATGACTGCTCTTACCATTCAGCTGCTATGAGGTGTTGAAACGTCTGTTTAATTTCTAATGCATTTGTAAAAAGATAAAATTCAGTTTCTTGACTGTTCTCTTTCTACTTATGACTTAGATCTCAATGGTATTAGGGTGTCTCGTAAAATGATGTCATATAACGCATTGCCCCAAACAGGCCATTATATTGCTGACCTTAAAGGTAGGGAGCCATCCTAGTCACAGGGTGTTCCATGATGAAATCAGGATTATGAAAAGTGATCCGTAATCGAGCCATGAGAATTCCCCACAGAGTCATTCATGTATACACTGGGAACACTGCATGGCTGCTTCCTCCTTCTAGAGGGACTGCAACACTGGCACTTTTAAACAAGAAAATTAAACATTTAACTCACTATGAAACTAAAAAGATCTGTTCCACACTTGCCCAGTACCTTTACAGCTTTCCTTATTGTTTAAAGAACCAAACCAACAAACCCCCCACTATCTTGCCCACAAACAACAGTGGATTTCTAACGTTTACATGTATGTTTAACACTGCCACAGAACTACAGGATCCCTTGCCTCAGGGATTCCTGTCCCCATCCCAAATGGCTCAGATGAAGTGAAATAAGCAAGCGCCACACTTACAGTTATGTGGTTGTGTTTGGTTTTTCAGGCACAATAACTCGCATTTGGTATGCACTCCTAATTTCTACTGTTATCACTTTGACTCCAAGCAATTCCTTTCCATCACAACAGGATGCTTGTTTGAGTTCTCAGGTTTTGGCTCATATAGAATCACAGAATTATTTAGGTTGGACAAGACCTCCAAGATCATTGAGTCCAACTGTTAAAGTAACGTTGCCAAGTCCACCACTAAGCCATGTCCCTAAGCTCCACATCTACACATCTTTCAAATACTTCCAGGGATGAGAGGCAGATGTAGTAGGAATATATTTTAAAAATTCTCTTTAGAACAAGAGTCTCTGATTCTACCCCAGTTAAGGAAGTAGCAAAGAGCTTCTAGAAGCCTTGCTACAATCTCTGAAAGACTTCTGCCTCGCGTAAGAAGATAACCTTGAAGTTGAACCTTGGTGTCATAAATGGCTGGCTACGTCACTAATACCTGCTTTGTCAGGAGCCTGCAGCATGCTCTCACACACGTCATGCAAAACACCAACAAAATCACTTTACAGCACCTGAACAAGGTCCTGATGGGCAGCCTTTATGAACTCAGCTGAGACACCTGAAGGAGTTGGGTTTTTTAGACCGCATTATTTGTCTACTTTCTACAGGCAAACACACGCACACATGAGAAAAACATTCCCATCCCCTAGAGTCCCTTTCATGTTTCTTAGGGTGGGCACCACTGTAAAAGAAAAATCGAAAAGCTGAATTAAAACGCAGATGTAGAACATCCCAAACTGCAGGACACAAGCTACTGCTGGCTGTTACAAAAGGGGTATTTGGCTTCAGTGCTACTGGGAGTGGCCAGTGGTTCAATACCATCAGCACCAGTCCCTATTACCACAGCCACACGTGATACTGGACAAATGAGCCTACATAACTAGAGAGGAACTCCAGATCCAGGGACCACAGAGTGAATTCCTACTCCTGCAAGAACCTCTTCCCTTCTATCAACACCTGTGACAGGCACAGCATTCCCTCACCACCCTCAAAAAGATGGAAATAAATGGTGTTCTGGACGGATGCTTTTACCCAGTGCTACGGGAGACTAAGAGACAGCTGAGAGAGGTCCAATCCTTGCCCAAGATGCTACTCCAGTAGCCAGAAACACAGAGTGTCTATGGAGCACAAGGGAAATAAAATTTTTAATTGAAAGTGAGGAATGGCTGTTCTGAATTCAGCAAGCAAGCCAGTCAATTCCAGAGATCAACAGCTGTGTAATAAAGTGCAAATTCTGGGGAAAAAAACATTAGCTGAGGTTAGAGAAGCGTATGTATTACCTGCCAATGTGCAGAACACACGGGAGTGAGATAACAAATGCTTGTCAATTCAAAGAGCTCTGTTAACAAGGGCTCATGTCATTCCCTCAGCTGAGGGGAATGAGGGTGTCTTTGGGCTTTTTGGATGATTCAGAGAAATGTCACTATCTCATAAACACATCATTTCCTCGTGCTTCCTGGCAGGGAGGTTGAAGAACAGACACTTTCCACCACCCTCTGAGCACGCTCCACTCTGGTGCAAGACTGGACAGCAGCACAGAAAGTCACTCAAATAGAAACACATAGATTTTAAATTTTTTTTAAAGTGTCACTCATATGCCATGTTCATAATAGAGAAGCAGTTTTAAAAATTTCACCCTTTTCCTTTGCTTATCTATGGGTACTCCCTCTTCTCCTCCTTTTAACACATCTGTACTTCGAGCTATACATGCAGTCAAAATGCATAGTGTTAATTTTCTCTTCCTTGTAGAAACAGCAGCCACATGCATTTTAGATTACACACTGCACAACCACGAGAAAGGCAAGCGTAATCCATTGGAAAGAAATAGATGAAGGTGGATTTTCTGTTCAGTACTCTCTTGTCCTTCATCCTGCCTGACTAATTACTCAACTTTGATTACTAGTTCTAAAGGAAAGTCACCCCACTTCATTGTGCTCACCAATCTGAAAACTGAGACACAGAGAGAGAGAGAGTCAGAAAGGAAATCAACTTCCCACGAATACACTGCATAAAAGACCCCCAGTTTAGATCTTTAAGCTCGCTCTATTTCTACACCTACTGCTCAGCAACATTTTTACCACTGGCACTCTGAGACAGCTGGGCTAAGCAAGAGGAATGGGCCTTCCATTTAGATAACAGATATTTCCTGTCATACAAATAGTCATATTTGAAATAATATATTATATTATTTCAAAATAAAACCAAAAAGCACACCAAACCACCATGTTTTCCTGACCTACTCAGCATAGCCCTCAAACATCTGCAACGTTCTTGCAAATATCATCCGTGCACCCATCACCATCTCTAAGCAATAAGCCAAGTTATCATCACTTGCTTTTACCAAGAAGCCAACCTCTTTGCCATTCCCAGTGAAACAACAAACATTTATTGAGAATGACCGCAGGGAAACCTGGCTGGCAGAACGAGGCCTCACGGGAAGCATTAGAACATGCTGTTGATAGGTTACATCACTCTATTCAAAAGAGACTCAGACTTCATCTGAGGACTCCCTTTTCCACCCATACAAGCAGCAAGAAGCTCTTTCCATTTCAAAATACCTTTTCACTGCAGGTTCACAGCTTACAGGTCTGTGGCAACCAGAATGAAAGCTTACTTAATCCACTTCAAACACATACTATAGTACATTACGTGTTTAGGTTCCTATTGCCTGGGACACCAGACAACCAGGAAAAGTGTCAATGGATTTTTTAAAAGATGATTCTCCCTCTATGACCTCCAAGTCAAAGCAACTGAAAATTGTGGAGTACTTTTTTATGAATTCATTATTATTTCATGTCAAAAGATGTTACTCACCTACATTTAGGTCACAATCTATACGGGCTGAACAGGGCCAGAAGGTGGTCCACATAAAAAGGCCAGCAGAAGGAATTACCTAAACATAGGAAAACAATAATAATATTAATAATAATAGTAATAAAATCCTTATTAGAAGATTAAAAACCACCAAAACCAAACAGACAAACACCCCCGAACCAGGAAATGGATTTTACACTTTCAGTGCAGTCGTTTGCTGTACAACTCCCCCAAACACCTGAAAACCTAGGTGAAAAGTTATTTATGAATGCTGACATTCATTTACATGGGATGGGTCCAAAATAGAAAGTTATGCTATACTGATTTTCTAAAAGAAAAGAGAAAAAAACAACCACAGCAAATCTCTCTACTACCTTTAAATTAAAATTAAATGAAAAAAACTTAGAGATGCTTTTAAAACCCCCAACAAACAAAAAACCAACCAGTGATAGCCTTCCAAACTCTTTGACACATCTCCCTGCTAGAAAGCCAATCTATAACTCAGCATTAATAGGTGATGCATTTGCATGGAATTAAACAAATTCATAAACTCTTGTTCAGGACCTATTAATGTGAAAGATTGCCACAAGTAAGTGTGAATACAGCTGTATTTTGCATGGACAGAGACCAATGAAACAGGACATTTGTGTAATTAATCCCACCTCCGACACTCCAGCACTGGAAACTGGCGACACTGGCATCACCAACCATTACACACAGTCATACCCATACCACTTCTACCCAAAGCACCTGCTGTTCCAACGGGAACAAATTAAATTACAACTTTTACACATGGGAGCAAAAATAAACGCATCAGCGTCAACTACAAACTGTTTCCTGGGCAGCTAAACGCAGGATTCAAATCGTGGCTGCCAAGAGATGACAGCTTCGCCTCATCACTGGGATATAAACCATGACAATAAATTATTGCCAAGCAGTGCCTTACTGTGAGATCCAGGAGTGGCTCTGAAGCATGGAGTAAAGGACATGACAACTGTGAAGAGCCACCCCAGCAAAGGGCTGGGCACGTTATGGTGAACAGCCTGAAAACCCACAGCATCCCACAAGGAAAAAACTACAGGGATCAATCACCTCTCTGTCTTTAGGCAAATGGCAGCAGTAGAACATGGGGTGAGAAACCTTCGGACAGACACCGAGGTTACAACCCAGAACAGGCTTTGCTCACTGGGCTCCTCTCTTGACTGAGACCCCGTGTTTTTCCCTGGAAGGACCCAGGCTGGAGATCCTCTAGCTTCCCATCATTAGTATGTAGGCATATGTACGTGAGAGCAGCAGGGCAGAGAGCTGGATGAGAAGGTCTGTTGAAGACTGGGCTCGGTCCTTTTCCCCCCTCTGCCTGCTCCAGCTTCTCATTCCTTTCTGAGCCTCAGGAAGAGGCTCTGCAGACCTCCCTTGCTCCTTCCCGTAATCCAGTGGCAAAAGCCTGGCAGAAGGCAATAGAGAACTAACAGAAAACTCATCCTACTCATCACACTTGTTGCTATCCCTTTTTCTAATCTCATCTCAGAAATTAACACTAAACTAATGCTCAGCACTGGTTAGGCTCTGCCTAGAGACAGGGCCCTACGATCTGAGACCACCTCGTGACAGCCCAAGGAAACAAAGTCCTGAGACAAAAAGCATCTCCCTTTTTGTTCCTTAGTGCTTCACGTGTAGCTCCTGAAGCCCCTCTGAAAGCTGTCAGGCAGTCTTCACATTCACCAGCACCTGCCTCTCTGTGCCATCCATGCCATGCCATGACTCCTGCCAGCCACACCTCTCCAAAGTTCTTACAAATAAACCCGCTCTCACCTCAGGACACTATATGCTGTTTTCTCCACTTTAATAAATAAATATAAATCAAGTGTTTAAAGCAGCCCCCAAGAGTCCTCATTTCACCATGGGGCATGATTAATTCTGCTGAAGAGCACATGAGAAACAAAGCATATACTTAATTTCAACACGGTTTACTAGAAGGAGGTGTCACATTTTAAGAACAGGATCTACTCATGACTGAAGACTGAGCTGCTGCAACTTCAGCCATAAGCATTAAGCACATTTGGAAATTCCCTGGCAAAGCTGTTTAAGGAACAGACATTTCCTGTAATTTTCAGAAACATTTTATATCCCCCCCACCCCCTGCTCTTTAGTCTTGGTGGTAAGGAGGGGAAGGGAGAGAGAGGATACCATATTACCATTAAGTGAAATATGAATGAGCCACCCAAGTTTAAAGTGGAAACTTCTGCTATTTGTGCTTAGGAGAAAGTTTTAAAAAAAGTCTTTCATCATTAAGAGGCCAGGATTTTTCTGCTGACTTTAGAAAAAGAAATATACATCCTTTCAATTAGGGTGAGTTACAGAAGAATATAAACTTGTCTTTATACTTACTTCTGGCAAATAAGAAGTCCTCCAGGCCTAATTTAAATACCTTTTTCTATTTTTCAGAATTAGAAATGGAAGCCTTTTTTTCTCCTCTCTTGCTCAGGGCCTTCCCTAAACTGCAGCTAAACAAACCCAACCCGTGGAGTCACGCAGAGCGTTCCTCTCATGGCAGAGAGTGAGGAGCATCGAGCAAGAGAGAAGCCAGGAAGAGATGGAACAGTCAAATGTGACAGCATCCCTCTAAGGACCTCACCACCTTCCTCTTTTTCCTAAAAATCTAATTTTGTATGAAGTATCTGGTATAAAATTTATAAAGTTTACAGTAAGTTCGAAAATTATTTCACTTATCTATGTAATCCAAGTCTGAAGGGATCCAATCCAAAGCCACAGCATATAACACATGAATTCACAAACCAAATTAAAACTGAAGGACAGTTGCTGATCCCCACAAAACACATCACGGGTGCTGCTTTGGCCCTGTACACCAAACAGCAAAGATTCATCATGTAATTGTGACCAATTGTCCACACCTGCCACCCTCTACCAGCAACTGCATGGCAGCTTTCAAAGACACAAAGAAAACAAAGTAACACAATGACAAACTTAACGTGTTGAACTAATTCATAAACCCTCAAGCTGTTGCAATTCCAGTGCATCTTTGCTATTTGTATGACACGGGTGCTTTAGAGCAGCAGCTTTCACGATACCAAGGCTCCCATCTCCTACACAAGCTGCCCGTTCTGAATCGACTGTTCTGCAGCTCTGCAGGCCGATACAAACAGTGACTTCTGTACTTTACATGGTCATCTCTTTGCTGAGAAACAGATTAAAAACCAGAGTGCTCTGAAGAGTAGCACTAAATGAACATCAAGCACAGCTGTTGTAATAGTCCAGGCTACTTCTTTAAAAGGCTTACCATGAAAGAGGGTAAGATGGGACCTCAGAGTCTTCACATAATGGTTGGCTTTTAAACATGAGGCATTCTGCCTAATGAGAGCCTTTGAAGGGGAGACATCCAAATAATATGGCCCTGCAAATACGGAGCCAAAAACTAGATTAAAAAAAAGGCAACTCTGATCTGTTTCATGGTCACTGTATGATAAAAACAGAAGGTGGATCTGAAATCATCGAACAAGGACCAGATGGATTAAAGACAGAGGATAATGATGGTAATTCTATTAGGGAAATTAATCAGAATAGCTTCTGGGCAAGGCAGGGATGAATTTCTTGCAGCAGACTTTTTACTGACTCTTCTCTTAAATTAAACCGAATGACTAAAATGAGTCAATCTCCTTTAAGAACAGAGACTTGTAGACTGCTTGCGTGGCACGGTACAACGTGGGTTAAAACGTTCTGGTCTTTCACCCATTTGAGGAAATGACACCAGTTCTCCCGGAAGGCAACATGCACATTCAACCCCTTCACATCAGGGCATGAGAAAGTTTGGAAGGAATTTTTTTTTTTTTCTAAACTGTCAACATTAATACTTTGTTTCTTCCTGCTTGTGTTTGAAAACACAGTGCTGCACTGTGCTGCATGCATGTCCTGTCAGCTGTGCAGGGAAATATCTAGAAGTTTAAAAAAATACCTAATAAAAGTGTTCATTAAGTCTGTTGTCAAACTCATTTTAAAAGCCCTCTGCACGCTCTAAACAAAATTAATATTGCCACCAGTGTATGCTACATAGTGATAAAAGCATGCAGAAGCATCTTCAGAAGGGGAGGCTTGGCCAAATAAAACATTGACATTACACATATGTAAGCTCAGTACTACTCATTACAGCAGTTAAATTTAATTGGATTTCTCCTTAAATGACATTTACATGGCAAGGAAACAGAATAGATGGCGGAAAACAGCAAGTCCACAAATATGGTACAGCCCAACTATCTTGAAGTGGGAGTAGAGAAGGAAACTTAGAGGAATATCCTGTACAGCAGTGGCTCCCAATTAACATGGGGAAATAAATCAAGTTGTTATATGTTCCCAGAAATTAAACAGTTGCAGTAATCCTGCTGAGAGGTCTCCCATTCTGGGCTGTTCAGAGTAGTGAAGGATTCAGGCTATGATACAGAGTGACGGCTGAATTGCAGATGAGGCACAGAAAACAAATTAACAAACTCCTAGATCCAGATGATCGGGACTCAAATCTCTCCCCATGGTGTAAGACTACTGACAGCTCACACTCTGGGAACAGAACGTGTTTTGATACCTAATTTGTACCCACAAAGGTAATTATGATGGCTGGCTTATTAAAATTGCTTTCAAATATTAATTCAATTGACAAGATGGTACCAACAGGGCCTCAGTTGGGAACGAAAGCAAGAGCCATGGGACCTCACTGAGCTATGATCCCAGTCACATGCTCTGGTATGTCTTTCCCAAAGGATCCCAAGTGTTTCTTTGAATTTGAACCATGCAGCAGTGCCAGAGCCACATTTCTAACATGGTAACCACATGGCTGAAAAGAGAAGCCACATATATTGTACAATGGAAGAAGGAGAGCAGAGGATGACTTACGTTCCCCAGCTGTGCCTCTTGCATCACTACAAACATTACCCTTGAAGTAGAATCACAGAGCCACTGAATGGTTTGTGTTGGAAGGGATCTTAAAGACCATTTCATTCCAACTCTCTTTCCATGGTCAGGGACACCTTCCACTGTCCCAGGCTGCTCCAAGCTCCATCCAACCTGGCCTTGGACACTTCCAGGGATGGGGCACCCACAGCTTCTCTGGGCAACCTGTGCCAGGGCCTCACCACTCTCACAGGGAAGAATTTCTTCCTAATATCTAAACACACCCTGCCTTCTGTCAGCTTGAAGCCATTCCCCCTTGCCCTGTCACTCCATGCCCTTGTAAAATCTCTTGTAGGTTCCCTCTCCAGGTGCTCCTGCCTGACCCGGAGTATGAAAAGTGACCTAACCACAATATACAGCAATCCCCCTTAAGAACAACTGACAAAACACAACCACCAATTTATGTAGTGGGCAAGAACCAAAAGGGACCAGGATTTTTTAAATTTTGAAAGGAAAAAATGGACAATACCAAACCCAGGGAGTAAATTATGTTGTTATTATCTGATAGGCATCTTACTCAAGGACCAGGGTCAACAAGAAATGTTTGATAGCAGCCTCTTTCGGTTTATAACAGAATTTTGAATACCAAAGAGAAACAAAACATACTCCCTTAAAATACACCGGTATTATCCCATTTGATGTGTGCTTACATGTATGCACAGCTCTGTAGAAATCTATAAATAAGATCTTTTCTTTCTTCAGAATTTGTAGAGGTGTCTTGTTTTACAAAGTCCTTTAAAAAGCAACTGGGAAGGCTTCGACTGTTGTCAGAGTAATCTCAAGCTTGGAGAGCTTAATATATTTCTGCAATAACTGAAGTAATACATCAACAGAATGGATCAACTTCAGGGCATGCAGAGCCAACTAAAATACTTGGAAAGAAGTTTATCATCTGCGAACTGTAAGATCCTTGTATTTCTCAAGTATTCAGCAATGGAAGAAGCATCAGTTCCTTGTCAACAATCATGGATACATCAATAAATAACACTGATTAGTTTTATAATAACTTACTCATTCTACATAAATTCCTGCTGATATTCCTGCTGATTGGCATGTGTTCTGGTAATTTTCAGACAGACTTCCAGTCTGCATGTGAGCAGCCAATAGGAACGAGTTGGGGTTTGGTAGCAGTCCTGAGGTTTTTACCTCCAGAAACTGATCCCGAAGGATAAAGGTATACGATGGGTGGTCCTTAATCACTTCCTTTATGTGAAAATTGAGGTCAGAGTAGAAAAAGAGCCAAGGAAGGAAGTCTGCAGCACCCCTCAAACACACACACACACACACCTACACACCTTCCTGAACAGCTCCTTTAACAGTTGAGAGGGTTAACTCGTAGTTTAAATGAAGGAGTCAGAGGTTGGGATAGAAACAAACAGCTTGCACAAGCAAGATACTGTGCTATTAAGTTTTTATAAGTGACTTAAAAATTAGGTCAGTCTAATTTGTGGCTGATACTTTGTTCTTTCACTACTATGAACTCACAATGATGTCAGTCTCATGTTCAAACATGCCACATTTAGCAGCACACAGGCTTCCTGAGAGACTCTCTCAACCTTCCTTTGTGCAAAAGGCTTCTGCCAGATTCTTAGCTCATACTTCACTGACTCAGGCATGCCACTCCAGTTTCAAGGCAGTTACACTGGCTTCCCGTCAAATACTGCACAGTTTGGGTTTTTTTTTTTTTCTTCCTCTTCTATTTTTTAATTTTTCTCTAACTTTACTAACTAGAAGTTTAAGAATATGTGTCCATATTCAGGTTACCATTTTAGACCTCACCTTCCTCACAACATCCAGAAGAGAACCACCCACTAAAAAGTGTGGGAAACAGGTGTTTTTAACTAATTCAGCCCAATAATTTCGATAATTAAAAGGGGCCTACAAGAAAGTCAGAGAAGGGCTTTTTACAAGGGCATGTAGTGATAGGACAAGGGGGAATGGCTTCAAACTGAAAGAGAATAGGTTTAGATTAGATATTAAGAAGAAATAGAAATTCTTCCCCGTGAAGGTG
This sequence comes from Mohoua ochrocephala, assembly GCA_013398855.1. Classification (NCBI taxonomy): domain Eukaryota; kingdom Metazoa; phylum Chordata; class Aves; order Passeriformes; family Acanthizidae; genus Mohoua; species Mohoua ochrocephala. The sequence goes on from VZTA01028492.1 coordinate 109,494, forward strand.
GTGAGACCCTGGCACAGGCTGCGCAGAGGAGCTGTGGCTGCCCCATCCCTGGAAGTGTCCAAGGCCAGGTTGGACAGGGAACATTCTCTCAGATAGGCACAATCAGCTTTTTGTGTGAATATCCTCTTAAGATGAGGCACAAAAATTCTTAGGTGAGAGTAAAGGAAAGCCCTCTAGAAATACAGTGGTAGGTAAAAAAAAAACCCCAAACCCAAAGAGGTCACTGTTTAAAAATGGCCATCTGCAAGTTTGTTCTTAGCAATCCCAATTCCCACCATTTGACTCAAGTTTGTGCCTGTCACTAAATATCTGTACTAAACATTGACTGCCATGAAGATGCACACAGTCTGTGTTTCCCACTGCAGAGACTTCACCTCATACACACTAAGCTGGAGCAGAAGGAAAAGAGGAAAAAAAGGTGGCCATTTTTACGCTGCTAAAGCATTTCTCTTGGGGCTGCACTATGAGAGATGTAACACTAGCCCAGGCTCTCTCCCCCTCTCTCATTCACGACGTCATGTTTCACAACTTATACAGACATTTTTATTGGGGTTTTTTTGTGGATTTTAAAGTATCATGTTGGTATGTTCAAACCTGTATCACATATTCATGGAACAATGCTATTGCATGAACCCTTAACACGGTTAGAAAAGCATCCCACTCTGTCTCAGGAAAAGGCACATCATCCCACAGTCATTTCCAGCACCACATTAAATCCCAGGTACTCTATGAAAGAAAACATACAGATGTGGCCCACCAGAACTGCATATCCAACAGTTCCCCACCGTTCCTGCTGCATCTGCAAGTGCCCAAGGATACAGGAAAGGCAAGTCTTGCGGGGAGAGGCGATAGCTTTTATGAGAGAGGTTAATGTGAAGCGATAAAAAGAGAGAGGGCACGAACTCCAGAATGCACAAGCCCTTCCTCACATACACTGACGTGAAACAGAACCAAACTGTGACACAGAAGCAACAGCCGAGGCTTCCAAAACATCTCCACATCCAGCCTGTCCCTCTTCCCAAACAGGAAAGGAAGTCCAAAGCACATCCCGAAGCATGCAATAAATTACGCAGTGAATCATATTCCTTATGGAAACTGTCTGGCTGAAGTCGCACCACTGGAAATATGTGATAAAAGACAGAAAGAAACCTAAAAGATAGCCTCAAAGAAAGAACATTCCCCCCACCCAAATTCTTGGAGTTAATACCAAGACAAGAAAATCCTGGAGTCATCACGAAGTTACTAGAATTTTGGTAGATTTTTCCCATAAACAAACTTTTCCCTGGATTATAAAGTTGTTTATTGCTATTAACTGACACTTGACCTAGCTTTATATTCACTTCTTTTTTTTAAGATTTAAGTGAGGTTTGTGTTCCTGAAACCTTGCCTGTCTTCTCCAAATAAGTCAGTTTAAACTGAAAAAATTCTTCTCCTTACAAATGCTTCTTGCAGCCTGTTTGAAAAAAGTTTGTATTTTCTGAAAAATGAAACAAACAAAAATCTACCCAAACAAACAAAAGCCCCCACAAAAACACTACAGGAAAATTACTTTCCTTTAAAGTATTTTCCAGGTTACTGAAAAACTTTGACCATTTCCAGCTACAACTAAAAACGTATTGCATTACTCAAAGTTCTAGAACTAGAAGTTTCATCCTCGTTGCTGCAATGCAACGAGGAGGCAGTAACTTAGGTCTTTTAAAGCAAAACCAATTTTCTTTTCCTGGAGTTCCAAGCTGACTTAGGTAGCAGTGACAAAGACAGCAGGTGAGATTACGCACATTTGACAAAGACGGCAGGTGAGATTAAGCACATTTACCTTTATAAAGTCATGGCAGAGATAGATGTAGTTGATGTGTTTGTTACCTGGGGTCATTTTGCTTGTTTTTTTAACTTTATTTGAATTGCAAAGAAACGTTAGCTGGAGCTGGTTTGCCCCCGGGAATGGTGTGTGCAGTTAGGTTCTCCCCAGGAACACCCAGTGGCATGAAAAGATTAACCCTGGTGCTTTGAACCACAGTGTAAAAGGAGCCAACTCCTACCAATGAACACCAAAAACATTTCAGATGTGCAGACTTAGGCGAGAAATCTTTTCCAGCAAAGACTTCATTCCTGACTGCAACTGCCCTCTCTGATAGGATTCCAGCACGGGTCAAAATGTGCAGGAAGAGAGCTGAGCGCACGCACAGAAGCGGAGGTCACCAGGAAAGGGGGGAAGGAGAAGTGCTCCTCCCACCCTCTTCAAGCTTCTTCCTCTGCAGCCGCACCACCGGGCTCAAGTCAGAGCAGGAATGCCTGGGGCATGCGCTTCCAAAGGCAAGTAATCCATAACCCGGGAGATGGGAAAAATCAAGCCCAAATCCAAATAATTCCTTAGAACATCAAAGTTTTAATTTAGATTAGACTACCTTGGAAGAGGCAAAATAAATAAGACTTATGACTTAGACCTAGAAGCAAATATATCTAGGCTACCTGTGGCTACAGTGCCTATCCAGGACTAAAACATTCTTCCTAAACTTGTTCTCACCATCAGCTTAAGCACAGTCTTGCCAAGGTTTAGCTTTCTGGCACTCTATTGAAAGCATAACCACATAAGACCTTACTGAGAACCAGCTTTAGGTTTGGCAGGGAGACCACCTAGCATCAAAGGTATGCTTAAGGCCATATCCATGAATTTTAGTAAAAAGCAAGAGGCTGCAGGTTTTGGGAGGTTTTTTAATGCTTTTGGCAGCTAAATTATTCTGATATTCTATGCATGCTTCAGTGCAGGGACAGAGTGCAGGGGAGATGCTTAAATCTAAGACTCATGAGTTACCTCTGAGCCAAACCACCAGTGTGGTGCTCGAGCCTGCCTGATAAAAAGGAGGGTTTATTTGTGCAGGCTCACCTCATGGCACAGCTACAGAGCTTTCCATATCCAAGCTAAACCCTTCCTCCATGGCAATCCTCAGTGCAGGGCAGATGGACTAGGCTGCACTGTCCCAGAGTGCCACATCCAGAATGATTTGTTCAGCAATTGCTGCTGTGTGCCATTACAGTACCAAACACTGGACAAAGCAGAGATCTCTAAGCTTGGGTTATTACTCCTGCTCAGATACACAAAGAGTGTAAGGAATGGAAAATAAACTTGCCACCGGCACAAAGAGGTTGCTGCAGACAGCAGAAGCTGTGTATGGAACTGAGTGAGGAGTATGCTGGAATAACTGAAGGAGAGGAAAAATACCCTAGTGCTCCAAGAAGATGAACCCAGCCACCAGATATTAATCCATAAAACGTACAATATTCCCCAGGAGGTGATACATCTTTGGCTTTACACAAAGTATGCACTGCTTGGATGGGAAAGGCGAACTTGGCCACACAGAATTCCCACTCCACTGGTACAAATGGATGGCGCCTGGGCATGAAGGTCCAAAGTCCCACTGCACAGTCTGAAGCACAGTATTGTCCCATATGCTGGACTGCCATGGATTTTTGGTGTGTTTGAGGTAAAATTCAAGTTAATAGTACCTTTCAGCACCGGTCTGTAGAGTCAGGTGTGAGCCAGCCCCAGCGTGATGATTGCTCAGAGTCTTAGCACAGCGTCCTTGTTCTTACACAGCACAATAGGGACGCTCATTACATGAGCGCCTTCCTCGGAGCTCTTCACTCAATCAAGGAGTAATTATTTAACCGCAATCCCATCTCCTTTGCATTCCCGTTAAAGAAGATCTTATGCAAAAAGGTAAGAGCTTGGCTACGGGTCCTTGGCCCAAACATCCTCCTGCCAGCGCTGTACTGCTTGCCAAGCCCTCGCTGTTTGTACTTCAGAAGTTTGCAGCAGACAGACTGTGCCAAATCCAAAGAACTTTGTCATTAAAAGAAAAAACTAACAGTAGCAAGTGCTCTCCATGCTTTGCTAATCTTGTCAAACTGTACAGACAATTACAATTAATGAAAGTATTCTTAGGAAGCTTAATGACGGCTTTAGAGCCAGAGCCACTCTGCTTCAGGTAGACTGGTATGAAGAAAGCAGCAGGGAAGAAATCGTCTCTTGCTGTACCTTTAGCCCGTCACAAACAAGAAAAGAAGGACTCCCAAGGGAAACTGCCCTACTCCAGATAGCAATTTAAGTAGTAAGGAACCCAGGAACATCAGCTTCTCTCTCTGCCTGCCCATGAAAATACCTTTACTACCAGCACCTGAGCTTGTAACCACAGAAAAAGCATGATCCTTTTCTGCATGAGCTACTTAAAAGCATTTGAGGTCTTTCTTCCAAAAGGAATAAACAGACAAAGTTCACCAGCTCCAAGAAGAACATCTGAAAAAACACTCACCCTGTCCCAACTCAACAAAGATAGAGATGTGCAGTAAAATGGCCTGCTCCACTACACTTGGCACCTACTACTGCATGTAACACCTACGACTTAAAGCAGTGGCTCCCAGACAGGGCAGTGAATAGCCTAGGTAAGTATCTTTTAAGATGTCTAGCTTGAAAAAATCAGCCATATCCAACATTCTTTTGGTGAACAACTGACATCAAGTAAAAGATTTACTGACACAGAACTCACATTTCTTTTTAGGGATAAATGATCACAGAGGACCAGACTAAGAATTTAAATATGGGTGCCTTCTTCTAGTATTTTTAAGACAAGGTCAAATCCTCCCGAGGCCTTTCACAGGCTGTATAACCATCCAGCAAGGCTAAAGGCAATTCCCATGGTACTCCACCCAACCCTTGCGTTTTTCAGACATTCAAATGCATTCAGGTCTATCCACGAGAAAGCTTTTTCTAAGGAGCAAGTTCCCTGTCTGAACCCAGCAATTAGATTACCAGCAGCTTCAGACACAGACAAACTTGCAAAATCCACCTCTAGACTACTGATGCCCCAAGCAGGAATGGTAATGCATCCACCATGGCAGAAGCATTTGGAACTTCACAGAGAGAGCAGCCTGGAGGTAACAGTGCCATCAGGTTTGCTGAGATAGGCATCTTCTGATTGTCCCACAACAATTAAGAAAACCTTAAAGTTAAATAATTATGAAGGAGAAGAGCAACTCTGGGCCACCTTTTATGATTCACAGGTTTCAACTAAACCATAAAGAGCAAGAGATTAAGCCTCCTGGAAGGGCTGGTAATTTTATTACCCTATTTATATTGTCATCATGATCAACTGTGATTTGATTTCAATTTTTGAATCCAGAGGAGTTACTTAATCTGCTATAAAACTATAAATATAGCTAAACTGGGGTTGACATCCTCACTAAGAGATAAATAAATCTGTGGCATCATATACAAACAGTTCAGTGAACACCCAGCATTATTAGCACCTGAAAAGGCACAGTCAGATCTGAAAGTTCAGTCAGAAGACTTGGCCACTTGTTGTAGCTTTGAGTTTTCTAAGAAAACCAACACCCTGAAAATAAATCTCAATTCAGCACACACCACGTGCACAAAGTTCCCAAGATAACACAGCAACAACAGTGGTCAAGGGATTTGTCCTGATGGAGAAAAAAGAAGTTTACATGAAATGTTTTGGGGATTGTCAGGAACCATCAGGTGTAAACCCGTCACCTTGACAGCTCATCTCATCTTAGACCGGTGTCTCAAAATTTAGCTCTGTTAAAACCTCCACAGCAAACCTAATCACACATTACGAAAACTAGTACTGCTTATAATACAGTCTCAAGAGAAAAAGCAGAAAGAGAGAAATTTACACCAGAAGTTACAGAAAAAAATGTGGGTTATTTTTTAAAGACTTACTTTGAAAATGACATCTTGTGCATGTCAACTGTTGGCATCATCAACAAAAAGAAATTCTTGCTTTTAACAGAAGTAACTGAAAAGACAGGCAACTTAAAATGTCATTACACTTTCTCCTGGATTTTAACCACCACACGTTGCAATAAAAGCGGTGACAGAAAGAAAACACGATTAACTGACAGCCAGTCTAGAAACACACGGCACTAGGTAATGGTTTCACCTCCAAATCAAGTCAGTGCATGTTTAAAAAATTTCTAGTATCCTCCTGAAGGAATTCAACTACCTGCTACAGCCAACAGGCTCCCCTTTTTCAGTTTTCTTCTCTTACACCATCTTCTGTGATGGATTTCTCCCCACACTTCTACATCAAAGTTAGAGTTGTATCCTGCCCATTTTTCCACTTTCTACTAAGACACTTCAAACCACACGGAAGGATGAGAAATGCTCACCTAGGCACATGATCTCTTCTCTAATAGCACAGTAGTGTTTCTTTTGGCCTGAACTATGCTGCTCACACCTACACACTGCAGAAAATATAATTTTTCAGACCTGTTCTTTGACCAGATGCATCTTTATTTTCTTCTTAAGCCATATAACACAACACGAGACTGCCACCTCTATCACACTCCCTCCAAACCACTATTTGCTGAACTGTCTACAGGGACTTTGGCATCAGTACTAAGACTATCTGTGCTGACCAGAACTGCTTAGGAGAACACTTGGCCTCTGGGACCACCAAACGCAGCAGCCCATGGTCTGTGACTGGCCTCCTGGGTTCTGTAATAAATCTCTTTACTACTGCATGGAAGGGATACTCTAAAAAAAGTTTACACTAAGTAAAAATAAGCTGTGTCTTTGGTTTTACATGCCAAAGCAAACAAGATTAGTACTCCACAAAGAAAATAACCAAGTTATTTACCACTTTGGAGTTTTACCAAGTATTTGATACAGCCAAGCTAAAGCTGAGGATTTTAGGATATTTTCATTACAACTTGTTTTTGAATAATTGGGTCTCAAGACAGCACTGTTTTGCAGAAAAAAGATGCAAGCTCCAATACCTTTTCTCTACTTTTGGAGTAAAACTTCTTAATCATTCCATTTCACAACAGTGATCAAAACAAAATGAAGAAACCAGTATTTTGATAGCAAGGTCTCTGTGCTCAGCATTTCATAACGATTTTGTGGCTGCAGAGATGCCGTGTCATTCCGGACAGAGCCTATCTCAAAATGGAAACCTATCCAGAAGGAATTCAGAGAATCGTGCTCCCCAAATGAAATGAACACAGCTGACACAGAAGCAGAGAGTGCACTATCCTGTAGCCCAGCCTTCCTTACTTCCATCGGTAAAATGGCACTGAAGCCAACTAAAGCCCTCTGTACACAAGGAACCAGAAGCTGCCATGAAGACTGATGAGGAAACGTTTTCTCCTAGGGGAAAATAAGAACAAACCAACCCCCAAGAGAGTCCGTCAGGGGAGGAGGGGAGGAACAACAGGAAGGAGGAAGAAATCACTACGAATCTGGCATCTTTAATTCAGAAAAAACATCAGAGCTCTTGCAATTCCCACAAACTAAACAAGGAATCACACAGTTACTGTGGAAAAGGGGGAAGAGTCCAGCCAATTTTGTTTAGAGAAGGAAGTAAGGGGAATACCATGCCAAGCACAAGAGGAATTTCATTTGATGGAGAATCTACATTTCAATTTAGCCATTGAACCACTGCAGGTCATGCCAAGGGACATTTTTTGTTCTATGTTTGTTCTTTACCTGGCAATAAGAAAACAAGCTTTTCTCCTGCTCCTCACTAGAAGGATCTTATAATATGTTGGAAAGGTAGTTCACTGTTTGCACCAGCTCACTGCTGAATGACAGTGCCCATAACACCACTTTCACCACACTCCTGGAAGAGCTCCCACCAAAACCCCTGCCATGCTGCTGTGCTTCAGAAACAGTGGTTAAGACACCACTGGTCGGTCCAAAAGATCCTCAATTCAAGAAGGGAGAGGAAATGAAAAGCTGCGTGTTTAGCTCCCAGCTGAGTCTGGAAGCTGTGGAAGGTATACATACCACTTCACAAGGAAAGGGAACAGGAAGCCGTGAAAGAAAAGAGTCATTATGTTGAAATGGTAACATTTTCGTGAGGTTACACAGGCCAAATGAGCATATCCCAGAAAAATGTGAATCAAAGCCTGGGTAAAGAAACAGAAAGCAGTATAAGTGACAGCAGACAGAAAAAAAGGAAAAAAAACAACTTTAGAAGAGCAAAAAGTATCAGATCAAAAACCATACAAAATAAGAAAAATCCTAAGAGCCGATGCACAAAAACTGAAGAGTGCAATTACATTTGATATTAGTAACTAGATAATAATAACTGAGAAAGCAAAAATAGGTTTCTTTGCAAGGGCCTCTCCCACACAGGGTGCTGGCAAAAGGTAAGTTCAAGATGGATTAAGTCAGGACTGACACAGCAGAAGAAGAGGGGGAAAAAAATTGATTAACTAAGAGTAAGCCGCCATGTTCTCAACATTTATGAGGGGATTAAGTATTTAAGGGTTGAGCAGAAAACAGAAATACGTAACAGTCACTAAAGCAAGCTATTCCAGCATAGGTAAAAAGTGTTTGTAGAAAGTGCTATACATGACGGAAAAGAAGAAAAAGACAGACAGAAAGATTGCTGAACTTCAGAACCAGAACAAGTTAGTTAAAAGTAGCCACACAGAGCCTCTGGCAGACCTTATGACAGGCATAAAGGAGACAAGAAATGAGGGAGGACACAGAGCCACCCTTCTCTCCCAGACCCAAACCCACCATTAAATTCACTCATGTGTCTTCGAGCATATCAACTCAATTGCTTGAAGGAACTTCATGCAGACCTTCTAGAAAGCCCACTTTGTAATCTATAACACAAAGTTCCAAAGAATCTAAATTTTAAGATAAACATAGTATTTACAACCATATGCACCCATTCCCCACTGCCGTGGAGATGGGAAAAAAGCCTCAGAGGAGTAGTAGAGGGGAGAAAGAAACTCCAAAGGGATGTGTTTTTTGTATAGTAACAACACTGGATGAAGTCATTGGGAATTAACCACTGTAGTGCTGCACCTGGCTGAAGGGCAGAGCTGTGCTGACAGACAGGCTGCTTCAGTTGACTTGTTTGCACAAACCCACACGCAAATTTGGCACAAGTCAGCAAAACGCAGTCTTCACGGTCTGGCAAGGGGGAAAAAAAGTCTTTTCCCTGAATGACGAAAGCCTTCAGCTGACAAAATGTCACTAGTCCCAACGTGCTGTAGGGATGGCAGGTTCACCAGTAGGATGTTCTGGATTCCTATCTGCACAAGACAAGATCTTCTGCAACACCATCTGCTCCAGTGTGGATGCCATTCCATCACAGCAGTGCCATACAGACATCAGGAGCTCTGCAGAGCTCCAGCTGAACCTGCAGAACCCTTTTACTCCAGGCAAGACTCCAAGAACATGGTCCTGGTATCACCGTACTATTACTTAGAGTAAATGTAAGGAACACTCAAAAGCCCCGAACGATTGAGACTGAAAGTATATAAAAATACAGACAGCATTAGGATTCAAAAGAAACCAGACACCACCACTTGAAAAGGAATGGGAGTGCTAAATGGAGTTGTAGGTTTAATCAACACTTCCCCCAGAGCAGTGGGCAGAGATGACACAAGCTATTAACAAGTGAGAAAAATGACAACTCTGAACACACTGGCACCATTTAAGTTAATATGAGAAGGAAAAAAAAACCACAGGGTAAAAAACGAATAGACATTACTAGCTATCCATTCTCAAAGCAGAAAACAGATTTTTCATTTTACCTAATAAGTATGACATAAAAGAAATGCTTTCAAGTTTCCAGTAGGAAGAGATGAGGTTTTCATTTAACTTTCCTTTAAAAGACCAAGTAATGAATACATGATTTCTGCTTGTGATTTCTGATCGGACAGATACACCATAACCTACCAAATGTACAAAATTTACCTGCCTGCTTCAGATAGCTATGACCACTAAAACTACCTACCACATGAAGACCATACATCCAGATTTTCTCAATTCATTATCTCTAGAAAGAGCCTAAGAAGCCCTATCATCTGCAAGGCTATTTTGTTATGCTAGCCAATTAATTGTTTTTCTTATCATATAAGCCACCAAAAAAAAAAAAAAAAAAAAAAGGAAGTCACATTGAATGAAAGCTTTATAAGCTATAAGCTGCTCTGGAGAGAGTATATGTGTGTATATACACATGTGCATGTTCACGTATGTATAGATACACGGTTTGTACGTGGGTGTATCTATGAAAATACGCATACATACATGTGTATGTCCTGGCCCTGTTCTAAAGCAAAAGCATCCTGACAGAACCCAAGCTCTAAACTTGTCAGGTGGCAGACAAGAGTTTCCAATGGAGCACAAAGCTCCTGGAGCCCTGGGAAGCCAAGCCAAGCCAACTTGAATGCACAGCGGCAAACAAAGAGCAATCAGCTTAACAGCCTGAATCAATGGCTCCAGCCTTGGTTTCCAGTGGGTAAATCCATGCCATGAATATACTTCTTGCTGCCTCTGCAGAAGACAAGCTTGAGGGGGTACATTCCATGGCAGCTTAGAACAAGCTAAGTCAGGGCTACCAGTGAGCACCCGAGTCCCTCATGCCAGCTCACATGTTAATCCAGCGAGCTGACTCAAAGAGCTACATCAGTCACAAACCGACTGTACAACCAAGCAGAATAAATAAATGCAGCAGCAAACCACATCCAAACAATCTTCAGCCATTTCTGGTTCCCAGCTCTGGCTCACTGTGGGATCCTGACAGCCAGTAAAAGAGTGAGTTTGAAAAGACAGTGGCTGGGAAGACAAGAAAGAATCTCAGTACCTGCAAGCCTTTGGTGTTACTCGCCACAGAAATGCACGCCGTGTTATCCTCACGTGAGAGAGCTCCACTACTTTCAGCAGATCCATGCTAATGTTCTCCAATTCCACTTTTACTGTGACTGAACCCACTGCTTTTGGACAACAAAGGTAATAGCCAGTTGGGCAGAACACAGAAGAAATGAAAGGACAGTCTACAAAGTATTTTACTACTAAGCTTTTAAGAAGGCAGGTAATTTAAGGTCTGGCATGGAGCAAACGACCACCTAGAGTCTATGGAGCAAACAGTATGATGGATTTCTGGTCTGCTTCAAACCAAACACAAAGAAAATAGGCTACTTGTGAGTTTGTTCCCTGACTTGGCCTCGAGTGAAGTCATACAATCTACCCTAAGCAGCAGGCTTAGGGCAGTAGCTACAGGCAGAGGGACTGGGTCAAGCAGCCAGACGTGGTAACCTTTTCTACGTGCACAGCTGGAAAAAGACACTTTGTCAATAGCCTTTAGACCGCTGTTCTTCTGCTTTGTGTATTTAGGTTAAGGCTCCTTGGGGCACTGACTACTTGTACTTACAAAGCACTCACACCAATGGCAGCAGTTAACATAACCCCAAAATGACAGAAGACAAACGGCAAGGGCCTGGGGAAGCTGGCACATTGGTACTCGCAATGTATTTAGAGGATATCAGCCTCTTGAACTCAACATATTCTAGAAGCAAACACAAAATTTGCCACCTTTTTTCTCTAATATAAGTTTCTCTTCTGTCTAGAATAACTCCATACATACCAGAGCTTAAAAGAGTCAACAATAAATTGCTAACAGCATGAAGAAAAATAGCAACTCGCAATAGAAGTGTTCAGACAGAGCATTTTCCACACTTCTTCCCATCCTCTCAGTTGCACTGAAAGACATGTCTTTATGTGGACTCAGAAGCAAGCTATTTGAAGCTTAAGCCTCTGAAGCTTACAAATTTTCAACGTGAAGATATGGTCTATAATGAAAAGTTTTGAAATCAACCAATTCTTAAATATTTACAAATGCCCAGTGATAAAGACCAACTACACAAACCCATACAATGTTATTTTCTCAAAAGCCACCACATAATCTCACCCAACATGTCTAGTTTTTAAGGTGTATCTTCAGCTACATGAATTATAAATCAAAAAAACCTGTTTCACAATCTTCAGAAGATATTTTCTAGATGCACAAATAGTATTTACTATTACGAACCTATTAGAAGTCACACCTTCCCCTGTACTTCCTATAACTTAGACTTTATTTAGACAGCCTGTCAAAAGACTTCTCCTCATACACACAGAAAATAACTCTCCTGTTGCCTACTCCTACAAGCCTAGCATCACCAACCAAAGTGGAAAGATCCTATTCTGTTGTCAGACAGAATAGACATTAGAACCACAGTTTCTGTGATTTAAAGGAAATGTCATTTTCATGTGCAACTAATGCAGAACTTTTCTTCCTTCTTAAAAATACTTTTAGTCTCTGTTGACTCTACTTTCCTCTTTTCTTTTTCCTTTATTTAACCCACATAGGTATATTTTCTCAACATCTGATCAATACCTCTTCTTTCCATTGTGCCCTTTTCTTTCTCTCTCCAGTTCTGCTCCTTACACACATCTTCCTTTCCTAGTATTTTCACTATGACAGAAGTTGACCTTTTTAACACACAGCTTTTGAAACTGGATAAACTGTTTGAAACCTCAGCTTGAGAAAGTGATAAGCCTGAGTATTTTTCCACAGTAGTGCAATTTAACTGCATTTTGAGTAAAAGCAGAAGGATCACAGCTCTGTCCCCAGACATCAGAAGACAGAACTGCATTTCAAGTTAACCATTTAAACATAAATCAGAACAAAATGTTCAGAATTCGGAATTTAAGGAAGCCCATTTCACTGCTGTTGGAGAAGCTGAAGGATGTGGTTACATGTTGGTGGTTCAATTTCTTTATCTACCTCTTGTCCCAAAGCAGCTGATTGACTTAACGCCCATCCCACTTCACCTCAAAGAAAGAGTAATGCTGTTTTCTGCCAGTAGATAGGCTATTCCAGCTGTGCTTTCATGTATAACAACTGACATTTGAAAGGGAGAGACATTTCTAGGAGGAAGTTAAGCTTGCATATTCTCATTTTGCCGACATAAATTATAAAACAGGTAAATAAGTAATAAATAGGTAAGTAAGCATAAAGTGTGACCGTATAGAAAAGCAGTACCATAAGCTGAGCCAAATATTAAGCAGTCAATGGGAATGCCTTACTTTGGTGGATATAACAAGAAGATTTTTGTGAGTGTACTTAATAATTTAGTTAAGCAAAGACATATAAAAATGCTGCTACTGGATATCTACTGCAATATCAGGCAGGTTCTAGGTCAGGGAAAAAGCATATTAAGTGATGTCTCTTTTTTCCTCAGGATCTCTAGCATCTCCCTTATCCTGAAAGGTTTGTTTTCTTTCTTTTTTTTTTTTTAAACCAAAATTGAACTGAAGAGCACATGTCAATACTGAGGTGTACATACATATATATGTGTGTATATATATGCTGAGCATGTACATACACAAAAACTTATATGCCCAACATCCTTCCCAAGTTAATCCATGACATAAATTCTTGGCTTTGAAATACTGAAATACTTAAATCATCAACACAGTCTTACTTTTTTAAAAAAAATTATTCATCATGCCACGAAAGCCATTTTTCTGTCAAAGTGGACAGCCTCTTCAGGGGAAAAGGGGAAGGAAAATAAAATGAAAAAAAGTGGGAAAACCACCACCAAAGGGCTTGGCAGCCTTCAAAAATTTCACAAAACAACTGCATCTTTCTAAGCCAGCATTTGCTAACAGTGTCACTACATTCAGCTTTTTTCTGTGCCTGCCACTAAGCAGTACATTCAAAGAGATAGTCCCCAAGCCTTCTGAAAGGCCAAGACCTGAACCTTTACCCTGAAGCAGTCCCCTCTTCCCACCCACCCACCTCCCCTACTGCATTACCTCCTTACTGCTGACTTAAACAGTAGACAGTCAGTGACTGAAAAGAACATTCTACCTATTTTAAGTCTAAATCTTCAAAATCCTCACCACGACTCAATTAGAAAGATTAGATGATCACAGGTTGAACCCTCAATATCCTATAAGTAAAAGAAAAAGATTTAGGGTTAAACAGCAGCTGTATTTTCACTTAGCTATGCAGACATTTCGTAGCCACTTTGCCATACTCGCTTATGTCTGGGTGTTTGAATAAAAATAACTGATGTGCTTGCTTGTTACACCAAGAAATAAAGTGCACAAAGCAATTGCCAGGACTGGTTTTGCCCATGAAAGGCAATGGTCATTAATAGCTTGTATTTGCAGAAGGCTGTCAGAGGAGCTGCGTGCCTGTGCTTCCTCCACAGCTTTCTATAGGTTTAGCCATACATGAGGCAGAAGGGAAAAAGACACCACACATTTCCTCATTTCACAACAGGTCACACCTGCAGGAGAGCTGGCAAGTCATGCGAGCCTCAGATGCAGAAAAAGATTCAAATCCTGTAAATCTGAGAGGCTGGACAGATGTGTGTCTCTTCATGGAAACAGTATATTGGGAAAATGTGCAATGACAGTAATAGTTAATCAGTATTTCACCACTTTCTTTTGCTGTCCTGACCAGTATCTTGGAGATTTGAATTTGTACTCCTGTTCTTTTTCATCCCTTTTTTTCTTGAAGGAGTTAAATTTCTTTCAGTAATATTTAGACAGGCAACAAATGGACTACTCATACAATCATGCCTGGGCTGGATAGGCATGTTTTTCAGGCATCTTCAGATAGGTCTGCCTGGAAATCACAGCAGACCACACTGTGAGCCACACTGAGGAAACAAGCTTTGTCACCTGGATGGTAACCAAACATGGATCTGTATATTAAAAGTGTGGCATTATATCTCTAACATTATGAATTATCTAACAAGCAGAACAGAGGACTGAGAAACTGACAGCATGCCCACACTGTGTCAGCCATGAGAAGTCAGGGATTTTCACCAGCGAGACAAGAGACGTCACTCCACCGACCAGGAAAATCACACCTATTCAGCCGAAAGTTACATGCAAGAAAAACCAAAACAAAAAAAGAGAGATAGTGAGAAACAAACGAGGTAGCAGCAGAAAGTAAAGTACAAACAGCTCTCTTGGCTTTATGAGACTTTATTGTAAGTCTCCTACTAGTCAGGAGAACATGAAGTTTACCAGCTCTCATAAGGATGGTGCCCATCTGCCTTCAGCTGCCCTGTCTTCCTGAGGTACAGGACTATGAACACACAGACCGGTCGCTGGAGATTACCCTTCTTCAGTAAGGCCTCCCAACACCCACTGTGAAACAGCTTGAGAGCTTTTAGGAAACTGAAATGATGTGGGAGTAGCCTGGGAGAAAAGGGCAGAAGGTTTGGGGTCCTCTTGCTAGGAGAAGAGACTTACCATCAATGCAGAACTCCAAGCAGACTATGGGAAGAGAGGCTTTCACAGCCTGTCCTCAGTTTGGAGCACGCCTGCCTTACACACGAGGTCTTCTGACAGGTGGAGGGAGCCCTCCTAAAGTGGTGACACCATTTGCCTTCTGCTGATCTGGATTCAGTCTATTGCATATTTTGAAACTTATTAGAACCCAACAACATGTCAACCTAATGCACTGAGATTACTGCTGTTCTCCTTTTCTGGAATAGTTTTTCTTCTTGCTTAAAAATTTGCAAACATTTATGTATCTTTGTGGAAACCAAGCTGAAGTTTATTCTGTTTGCTCCCCAACTGCTCTTAGTAAGAGGCCTCTACCTAAATTGTCTTAATTTGGAAAGGCACTTCTAAGTATGACAGCGTTAGAAGAACGACATGTAACACAAAGTTTCTTCCCTCTCTACCTCTCTTCCCTCCCAGTTTTCCAGAGTTCAAACAGACTCCCACGAAAGTCAGGGAAAGCAAAACTGGAAAGCAAGAGAAAACACTGTGTCCCAAGCATGAATTTTCAAGTAGGGAGGTATGAAACCCCAACACCTAGGCACTTGTAACAAAACACCTGTGGGAAGTGGATAGGTGATAGGTGCTATACGCATTCCAGGTAGCATTAATAGAATGAGCGGAAAGTAACCCCATGCCTGTTCTTCAGGCAAACGTTCTTGGGGATTTCAACCCATCTCTGACATTAAGGCTTGTTTCAGTGGCAGGATGGCTGAGAGGAGCCCTCTGAATCGTAGTTCAGACTCTTTGCATGTGTCTGTAAGATGGTATTTAGAAGATGGGTGCCTGTCCTGCTTGAGGGACTGCACAAACTTAGTGAAATATGCACTATGGAGAAAGGCACTCCCCTGCAAGGACCCTCTTGGAGGTAAAAACCCAAGTTCTGGCATGGGATTTGAGTCTACAAAGTCTGAGGTGAATGATTCTTACAGCTAGCAATCAAGAAGCAAAAACAACACTCGGGCTATTAAAAGTGTGGCATTTATATCTCTAACACTATGAACTATTCAGCCTTTAAACATGCTTTACTAGGGGTTCAGTAGGAGCAAAATGGAGCACTGAATCAATTTTATCCGGAATAGTGTGGGAGGAGGGAGAGTTCCTTTCCTATTTTGAGAGCAACATCTATGCTACACATGCAGAGCCAAAGCCTTCTAATCCAGCAGGCTGAATACATACTAGTTATTCAAACTCAAGAACGTGTGCATAAAAGGAATTTCATACAATTAGTCCCCGTTGTCCTCCTCACTTTCTGCTCTCTGTAAAGTTCTCATTCCAGTGTTGCTACATTACACACTCAGACCCATCTTTTTGCCTCCCACAACGCCTTCAGTAATGCAAAAACATTAGACAAGCAGGCAGGGATATGTAAAAAGAGAGTATCTGTACAGCCACTGATCTAGCACTTAGTCAACAGGCTCAATTCATAGATCATTTCAGTAAAGCAAAAATCAAGTGAAGCACAATGAAAATGGGTAATGCTATTTAAGTCTCAATATTAGAAAATGCGACAATTTTCTGCCAAATTAATGCAATGGAACACAGTTCCATTATGATTTTCTGAATAATTTTTTCATGTTATTTTAGCAGCGTGCAAAAAGATCTTAAGGAGAAAAAAATTACATTTATTCTCAACTAATGAAATCTTCTGCACATCTCTACATTTGTATCTTTACCTGCTAAGCAAATGTCAGAAGTTTATCTCTTGAAAGCAAAGAAGAGTGCAAACGTACCTGAGGAGGTCTGTGCAAGGAACTGATCCTAGTTTATGAGGAACAGCATGAAAACTCATGTTGCACAGGGAAAAATTAGTTCCAAAACACACTTAAGAGAGAAGCTGTATAAGTCACTGGCAACATAAGTGTCCTATTGTAACCAGGAAGGAGCAGAGATAACTAAATTCCCCTCAAAGAAGAACCTTGTTTCAGGAGTTCCTTTCATACCTTACAGCTTGGGACAGTGAAAGCACAGAAAAGCAGCACCAGGGGAGCTTGGGAACGTCCCCACAGAATCCCTGCAGCCCCACCGGAAACCTCCCATCACTGAAACAACACTCCTTCCCCTCTTTCCTAGCTTGCCCAATTATTAATTTTGGTGGGGTTCTTTTCAGCTGCCGGAGCATTTCATAGGGACACAACGTGGAAGGCTGCCAGCCTTCCCAGAGCCAGCTCCGAGTAGGACACTCTTGGCTCAGCGGCAGAGCACATAGCGCAGCAAAAGGAAACACAGGGCCTTGAACTCACGCCCATCTTCGCTCTTGCCCTCCATACTCACACCCTACGTGCAGATTTGCTCCGAGCCCTGAGCAGTAATTCACTGGTGCCCAACACCATCTCCACTGGAGACCACGATACCTGCCACAGGCCCCAGCCATAGGCAAACCAAGAACTGCCCAGATTAAAACCAGGCAAATCTAGAAGTTAAGATGCCAAACTTGACCATTAACGTCTATTTTTTGCTTCCTTCAGGTGTTGCAGGAAGTTACAGAGTAACTATAAAAGAGATTTGCTATTTGGAGCTGACAAGACAAAACCAATGTAAAGATTGGACACGGTGGAGCAGAGAAGTGGTGATACGAGCCGTGACTGCCCTCAGACATCAGGAATACTGCAGGAACACCGGGCATCCCGGCCTCCTCTCTTGCTCCGCAGCTGGTCTGATCTCCATTAGCTTTGGTATTGGGGTGGGGATACTACTACACTAGTGATAAAACCCCAGGGAGAGGGTCCCCCAAGTAACGCCTACGAAGCAGCTTGAACTTATAGTGTTCACTTCACCTTCTTGCAAACGACCCCTGGTCTTCAGTCAATAGCTTTAGTCCAGAACAACATCCTGACACACATCACCAGGCCAGCCATCACCTGTGGCTTTTGATTTGTGCAGAAAGAAGAGGCCGTGTATGCAACTGGCAGCCCTAAAGGATGATACGTTACCCTTTGTTTATGAGGGGGATACCAAATAAACCGCAGAAATATTAGTGATACTGATACGTACTTGTTGATATTTAAAATATTCTGCAGAAACCCTCCATGTCCCAACACTCATTCTGGAAGCAATCCCTAAGGAATTGTAGGGAAAGTAAATATACCATTTGACACATTAGGGACATGCTTACTTTCCTATTACCAAGAAAACCAGCTTCCTGAAAATTCTTAAATAATCAAGGATGTAGCACTACACAGCCATGCACAAAATACTACAAGATTGCAAGAAGCATTTAGTCACTATCATAACAACAAATCCATGGGGGCAGATTCAGTGGAGTCACAGACCAAACCCACGTTTCTTTCAAAGGCTGAAAAAAAAGTGGAAAAGAAAAGGGAAGGGATGTGTCAATCCTTCCACACCTCATCCTTTGACAGTAACTACTCTATGCCATCTGGCTATTAAGGACTGTCAGCACTTGAAGAATATCCATGATGCTTTCCTGACTGCTTCTACAGAAAGGAAAAAGAAAAAAAAGCCCTAGAAAATTCAGCCGACATACTATAAGGTGAAAGCTATCATCCTGCTGCTGCCTCCTTTTTCTTGGGGAGATAAAACTGCTTCAGCTGCGCTTACTGTATTTCTTAGCAAAAATGTATTTTGAAAACAGTGAATATTGCTGAATCGGTGTGAGGATTATGGCATTTAAAAATCCAGGTGATGGAGCAAAGCCCTCACCCAGCACACACCTCTTGCTGCCCAACACTTTGGAGCAGAGCTCACTTGAAGATAAATGCAAGTAACAGAAGTCAACACCTAACTTGGCTATTTGACATTTCTTACGAAGGCCGAGAAGAGAGCCTGAATTGAGCCCCTGAGGGCTTCGGAAGGCCTGTGTGAATCTCTTATCTGATAGGCAGAAGAGCGACTGGCCCATCTCACATCCAGTTTCCAGTGACTCCGGATGACTTCACTCCCCCCTGCGAGCAGCAGCACAGAGCTCCCAGGGCAGAGTTGATTTGCCAAGGAAGGTGCACGGGCACATGGCAGATACAACCACAACTCCTCCCACGAGTTGAGGGCTGGCACTCCGCCGGGGCTGGCTTGGGAGACAGAGCTCCCAGCGAAATCCATTTAACACATTCCTGCACAGCTTCTGCCGATCCCGTCCCAATGGCCAGGCCAAGCTAACAGCAAACACCCCTGCCTGGCCAGCTGTCTTTGCTGAAAGAAGAGCATGCATTTTTACAAAAACAAAGATAACTGAGCTCACTATCTTCTACAGAAGCTTTTCTGGTGTGATTTTGTTCCATTACATCTGCTTAGGCAGCTAACAAAAGCAGAGCTACTGGAGCAGGAATGTACTCAGGTATCTTCAGACAACATTTTTAAATGCTTGGTTTGTTTTTCTGGACCTTTCCATATGTATTAAACCATACAGCATTTTGAAGCTACCATCTCTAGCACAGGAACTGACACCTTCTCTGCTGCTTTTACGTATTTGTTCATTTAAAAAGGGACTTTTAAATCGTATATTAAGATTTACTAAAGCACTAGTGTATTAAACAAGCATAACAACTGGAACTTACTACAACTCGGATATTTCTTATAGATTCCATCCTCAAAATATTAATAAGCATACTCAGTAAATGCAACATTTACTTGTGGATATCGCTACTCTTTGTAGCTTTTGTCATTAAAAATGAAAGCTAAAAATACATGTACACCTCCCCGTTGCATACTTCGCTCCACATTCAAGCAGAAACTCCCAGACAACCAACATAAACAACTGTGATGAATGTTTCAATCTCCAATGGGCAGTGGGATGAACACCATAAAAAGAAATTAAGACTTACTATTTTTCCACCTCCCCTCAAAACACAAGAGTCCAAACCAACTCCTGTTTGGTCAGTTGTGACTTTGTAAACTCAGTATCTACCAAACCACACGCCGCCAGGAATAGCATAAATCTCAGAGCAAGGATTACAAAATCATTCTGGGGTTTTGGTCGGGGTTTTCTCTTTCAAGAACCCCAACACACATCCTTGCAAAGAGAAACAGTTTAATCTGCTTTTAGGTTTCAAAACTAGCACAGATCTATTTATTCTGCTGGGTATACACCGAATGTTTGAACAAAAAAAGTTAGTCATAGGTCAGACAATACAGCTCGCTATGACTACACCCTTCATTTGAAGAAAAACAAAGAAATCGATTTTATATTTCAACCAGCTGAAACGACGGGAAAAGAAAGTAAATTCTCCTGGGTTTTCTTTTCTAAAAAAAAAAAAAAATTAAAAAATAAAATAATAATTTAAAAAACCCCAGCTTCTCATCTGACATCTAACCAAATGTTTTTTGGCCGCTGAAAAATCCTGCCATTGGTCAGACTCGGCAATAGGCACATCCCATACACCTGGTGATGCGCGCTCAGCCCCGCATCCCGGGCCGGGGGGGGACAAAGCCGGGAGCGGGGATCTGTCAGGCCGCGTCCCGGCGCCAGCCCCGGGCCGGGAGCTCAGGCGAGCGCGATGCCAGGTTAACAATTCGCAATTTGCCTCCCTCCTGGACGCCGCGGCAGCCCTCCATTTTGTCAGCCGCCTCAATTTAAACGTTTTCCAAGTCGAAGGCAGAACTTCAACATTTCTTCGGGAGCCGTCCGGGGCTTTAAAGCATCCCCGACCATTTTGCGCAGCCCGCTCGGAGCCAGCGCTCCGGGCTAAGTTTAGCAGGGCAGCCGCGCACGCCGCGGCTCCCGGGCAGCGCCGAGCCCCCCGCGGGGCAGCCCGCGGGCTCCTTCCCATCGCTTCTCCCAGGGGCGCCTCCTCCCGCCCCGCGCTCCGGCGGCGCCCGGCTTCCTCCCCG
>VZTA01028492.1:131683-164378 GCA_013398855.1 Mohoua ochrocephala
CCCGCCCGCGGCCCCTTCCCCGCGCGGCCCGGGGCCTGCCGTGCATGTGGCGCCGCGCGACGCCTCGGCCCCGCAGCCTCTGCCCCCTCAGCCTTGGCCGCTCGGCCGCCTCCTCTCCCCTCTGCCCTGCACCAGCTGAGGGGGCATCCCTAAATACCCTCCTGGCCTTCGCTTTTATAATGTGCCGCTGTGCGGTGCGATGCAGAACCACCTGGGTGTGAAGGCGTCACATCCTGCTGCGGTGGTGTTAGGGGATCGTGCAATCACAGAGTGTTTGAGGGAAGGGAGCTTAAAGTCATCCACTTCCAACCCCTGTCACTGAGGTGGGCAGAGCACCCTGTGGGCCATGTGGAACATTGGGGGCCTTTGCCCTTTAGATAACCTTGCTAAATAAATTTGAAAATCTGAAACCGCCCAGTGTAAATCTATGCAGGTACACAGAAGCAGATGTTACTTTTGCCTGACATGTCTCTGTTATGGCTAGTACCAATCTGAACTAGCGAGGTACATCCTTCAGAGGCTACATGGGTCCTGTCTGTCTTGTGTGTCCCTGTCTGTCTTGTGTGTCCCTGTTCCACGTATGACAGAATATTCTACAGTCCTCTTTCTCCCTCAGAGGCATCATTATTATGGGGAACCTGCCGGCACTGCTGGGTACGCAGGACAACTTGCACACCAAAATTCAAACTCCAATCCATCCATCACCTTTGATGGCTTTTGAATCCCTGTGCTAGAAGCCCTTAGAAGACAGCATGAGGAAGAGGATTAACTGCATGGGTTCTTACGTTCTTGGTGGCTGTCTCTTCAAACAAAGTGCCTTCGGAAAAGCACATGGCTGTCACTCACAGTAAAATGGTTTGGGTGGTTGGTGTTTCAGGAAGCAGGTAACTCGGAATAAATTGTATGGTGGTGGGCTCTGTCCTGGCAATATTGACCAAGAGCCACCTTGTTGTAGGGCCTTGTGTTAAGCAGTTGTGAGCTGTCTCATGAGAGAGCCTTGTTGGCACTCGTACTGAACAGTCACATCCTGTGCGAGGGAGTGCAGAGCATGCAGGAGAGAGAGAAGCCCAAGCTCCATGAGAGAGACAAAAGATCAAAAGCAGTGAACAAATTATGGTAAAGCAATTAACAGTGGGATGTTCACTATTTTGCACGTGTCCGTTTTCCAGTAGCTGAAAAGCAGTTTTGCCCTTGTGTCTCAATTAACCAGTGGCCCCAAAGATGCCTTTCCCAAACCCCCAAAGTGCCCACAGCATTAAAAATCTGCACAATTAACTGCTGGTTAACGGAGCTAGAACTGACCCATTTTGATGAAGGGGATCAGAGAGCGTGCCAGAGAAACTGGAGGTGACGGCCAGTGCCCCAGCTCTTTCATTCCAGAAAACTGCAGGAACAAATAGTTCCAGCACGGTTATCCTCACAAAGAGAAGTGAAGAGCAGCGGAGAGAGGTGCGTGGTGAGGAGGAAAGACATTTCAGTTCTCTCTTGCCTTTTGTCATCTCACCTCAGTAACACCTTATGTAACAGGTTTGGGCTTTGTTTAAATTGTGAGACTCTAAACGTTTCCTGACTGTAAAACTGTAGGAATAAGAAGTACTTGTGATCTTTTGAAAATATTTTTCTTTTTAGCTGAAAAAAAGGATATATGCAGAAAAGCCTGTACTAGAACAGCAAGTTTCAGTATCAAGTCAGGATTTCTTTTTCCTAATGTAATAAAAGGTGTGACAAAACCAGTGGTATCACAATTAATTCCTGCACGTTGAAATTATTACTAAGAACAACTTTTTCAGCTGAGCTTGAGCCGAAAGTCTGATCTGGGAGAACATTGCAGGGTGAAACTGGACAGGTTCATTGCTAACCTGAAGACACAAACAGGAGGATTCAGGAGGACTCAAACACAGCAGCATCAGACCTCGCCTCATTGAGAGTAGGAGCTGCATCCTTTACCTCCCGTTTGCAGTGGACAAAGTGTGAGCATGTTGGCAGCTGACATCCCTCAGCTGGCCGTGGCCACTCGTGTAGGAGCAGAAACTCCTTTGCATGTCAAACTCCAGCTTAACTCTTTTTTTTTTTCCCCCTCTGAGAGCCATTCATTCCTCCTTTCCACTTGCACAGCAGGCTCCTGGAAATGATCTGAACTGCAGGTGCAAACCAGGAGAGAGTCAGGCCTTAGTTTGGCAAACGCTTGAACCATCTGGGAGAGGGAGTGCCTGGCTTTGGTGGCGTCCCTGGCTGCTGACTTCCCCATCCCAACTTTTTAAAGTCCGTCAATTCTATGAAATGTATTTTGCTACGCTTCTGGTGATGGATTTTCTGGCCTAAGTTCACTGTTCCTTTTTTGAGAATGTGGTACTGAAAGAGTTAGTGTTCCTTTCTTGTGCCTCCCTATGAGGCTTATGAGATAAGAAGATCAGAAGTGTCTATATGGGGTAAAACAAGGGCAAAAGACATTATGGTGGCTATCCAACAGGCTATGCAACAGCCCTTGAACTTTGACATTCCCCCATGTGCTACCCGTTCGTGTCTCACTTCTGGCAGGAGTGGCTGCCACTGTGTCACCCCTCACTGCTCCTGTTCCTGGGGGCCAGAGAGGGGCAATAGCTGGGTACTTTCAAGAGCTGGAGGTCATGTACCTCGTTTACAAAGGTTTCTCTTTCTTTATTAGTAAAAGGTAGTGCAGCTTTTTGTTCCTTTTCCGGCTAATGGATTTTGTGGCACTTCATTTGGTTAATCAGTTAGCAGTGATTAAACAGGGGAAAGATGAATGACAGCCCGAGTAACGTCATCATGGTTTCTGCACAGTGGAGAGGAGCGGTTTGCCAGGGAAACCTCTTGCGCAATAAGTGAGAATTGCACTATAAGCACAGAATTTACCATGCTTTAAAATCCCCTCGTGGGTGCTCACTTCCTCCATAGGCTGAAGTGGAGTTGTTGAAGAGGCTATCATTCCCAGACGGCTCCCAGTCACCTTCATGGCTGTCTTCTGCCAAAGGCTACCACCTGCCCTCCCTACCTGCAAGCTGCTCACTCAATACCTCCCAAACTTGTTTTGGCCAAAGTCAACCAGAACAGCTTAAGCAGTTTAAATAGTAGAAGTCAGCTGCACTGGTTTGTTTTGGCTGAAACGGATTAGGGGAAGCCCAAGTCGCCAGATGGGAAGTGAGGTGATGACTTTTTCATGGACAGCTTAGGTTGGACCTAATCTGCTTTCAGAGCAGACTTTTGTACTGACAGTTCTTCAGGGTATTTAAAAGTAGAAGTGTTGCTGAGATACCCACATTGAAACATTCACAGCACTTTCAGATACTACTTGCTTTGTTGGCATGTAGAGCAGGGTACAGCAGTCAGAGCGGCAGAGGTTTGTGGGAGAGCAGCAATGGGAACATGAGGATTTGGAAACCAGTACCTATAAAAGATGTAGGACTGAGGGTGGGGAAAGAGCTGAAGAGAGAGAAAAGTTTGTGGCTGTAGATCAGTGGGAGATCACAGAGCTCAGTCCAGAGAGGAGGGATTTGAGCAGCATGGGAAATGCAGGCATCAGAGACGTGGGGTGGCGAGTAGCAATGCTCAGGCGCTAACAGTGAGCTGGGAACACCCAGTGTCTCCCCATTCTTCCCTTCCATGTGAGCATCAGACCTTGGAAGCTCTATCCCTCTGGAAAATGGTTAAATGAGGATAGACTCACTAGTCTGTCACTGCAGGTAGTTTTCACAGCTCTACTTCCCTGTAGCTTCTCTGGGACTGCCAGATTCACAGCCCATCCGACAAGCTGGGGTTGGTATGCAAGTGGAGGGGTCTAGGTTCGATGCAGATATGGGGTTTGGGCTGGGAATGTAAGACAAGATGAAGCAATATTCTTGTTCTCCGTAGGACAACAGTGGGTGATTTGGAGCAGTGAAACAGAGAAGAAGAATTACAGGAACTGGAGCAGCAGAAAGCACAGAGAAAAAAAGGAAGGAGAGCATCAGCTGTTTGCCTCCCTGTAACTCCTTACTTCATAAACCCTGTATCCATTACTCAATAGAAATGTACACTATTTCTATCTCTGCAGTCTTTGTAGAGATACCCTTTATTTTTGTAAGTCTTTTGTGGGACAGAGGAGCATCCTGAAACCATGTTTTATGGAGGTAAGACTGAGTTACTGAGATGAACTAACTCATCCAAGGCAGTATAGCAAGATGGTTACAGATCAGATAACTGAACCAAGTTCTCTTAAATTCCGAATCTAACCACTAATTCATCCTTTTCCCTCTCCTCTCTTGCATCTCAGAAAAGAAATAGTAACTTTTGTTTTTCTTACCTGCGCAGGCAATTATTAAAATTAAGCACTTGCACAAAAGCTTGTTGGCTTAGCTGCAGTTAAGAGACACACGCACACACACATAAAAAGGCTATAAGTGAGATCTATCACATAAGACAATGTGAAAAGACAAAGGAAGAAGTAACAGCAATTTCTGGTTCTATGGATGGCCTTTATGAAGGTTAGGGGGTTTTGATAAATTCTAATCATCTTAAACAGAAAAAGAAGTTACTATTTTGATGGTCAAGCCACTTCTCTATGAAACAGCAAGATGAAGTTTCGAGGAGGCATTTGAAATTGGAGATCATAATAAATATTATTTACAGAAAAGGAGCATAATAACATGTTGTCATCGGGAAACAGAATAATGAAATACTGTTCTCAAGAAACAGCAAGTTCAGACAAATCTACAGCAACTGAAAAACTTAACTAGTAACATTTCTCACTTTCCTACATATCCAAAGAGAGAATGTTTAAATAAAAACAACAAAAAAAGCTGATACATTAAAAAAAAAAATCACAAACACATTCCAGAAATTAAGATAGTTGTCACAATAAACACCCACCTCACTTACTTTTTGCTCTTACTCACTGTTAGTCACTTGTCTGTAGGCTGGTACATTTCTATTGAAATGAACTGGTAATGGGCTGTAAGCACAGATGGTGCAAATCATCATTGCTCAACTCACACTTCAGTTGCTATGCTAATTTATACTATCTGGAGAATGGCTTTGTGTGTTCATGTTTTGTTTGTGGCCAATGATGAATCAGAAGTAAAATGTATTTGCGTTTATTATGAGGGCAGCATAAAATGTATGAGGTCTTTGACTATTCATATCCTTCTTTTTAACTGCTTGAGTACTTCAAATTATGTGGGATATAGTAATTACCAGCCTTAAATAAATTTTAGACTTCCTGTTTTTCTAGTAATGAAATATTTTCTTAGGAATACCAAGGATATGATAAAAAAAGTACAGCATTCATAAAATGCTGTAAAGTTGTGATATGTGAAATGTCATCTGGGTCAATATAAACCATTAAGTACAAAGTTACTGTCTTGACAGCATGCTAAAGTGAGCTCACAATCAAGAAAATAGTTTAAAAGTCTGAATGTAGAAAGAAGATGTATAACCTGTGGTAATGAAGACCAGTTTATTGATATTTATTTATTTTAAAATACTTTTCAACATATGTACACAGGAAAGGAAATTTTCAGACAGTTTTAGAGTCTTTAGCATTTCTCGTAATCCATTTTGTTGTTTCTGCCAACCTTTAACATCTCCTGACACTTACAGGTGTGGATTTGATAGGTTGCTGTTTACTTAATTCTAAAGTGCAGTTTGGGTGCTGCAGTAATATGCAAGTGAAACTCCATTGTTATTCAAATGGATTGTGAAAGAGATTTCGATTCTGTGGGGTCTTTAAAATGTACTTAATAGATAAAAAGAGCCTAATATGAAAAAGGAAAAGACAGACAAACCCATAATGGACATGAAAAATAAAGTTGGGTTCTAAAAGGGGAAAGAAAACCCAGTTAATTACTATTTGTTGCTGTGGGAAAGAAGGGCATGAGCACCACAATGACCTGCATTTATAAGCTTTCATTCATATAAACTTTTAAGTGGATAACACCCAGAACATCAATATTTTGGCATTACAGTAAAAACATTCTTAGGATAAAAGACTGTTAACTCTGAACAGAGTCTTATTTTGTTGAATGCACTGCTCAGAAAATTGTCAGTCTGAGACTAGCTCAATTGTCCACAACAGAGAGCAGAATTTGTCGAGAAGGACAGGTGAAAATATCGGGTTACAGAGAAAAGAAGCATGTGAAAATTTCAGAGCGTGTCTTTTTCCTTTTTTTTTTTTTAGATGCAAGGTGGAGGTGAGGTGAAGGACTGCTGGTTTATTTTTACATTGCCTTCTTGACTACCCTTCCCCTGGTCAGGAACAAACTGGCTTCTGTGTGTTAGGTCTGGGTACAACTCTTAGCTCTGCAGAGGGGTTGAAAATCTTGCAAGAGCATACTTGCTTCAAAGCAGTTTGCCACTTCTTCTCCTTGTAGCCAGGGAAGAATCATGATTGTATTAAAGATGTTTAAAACCCTGGTTTATATTCAGCCTGCAAAAAGAAGGGGAGAAGATCTATGAGGGTGAAGCACAGGGCTGCAAATACAATGTTTTATTTTCTTTGTGAAGGTCTGCCTCAGACTTCTCATGACTTATTTGAAGCTGCTTGTGCTTACCTCAGATATAAATTTGGCTTGTTGACTCTCCAGTCACTAAAAATTGTTTCAAGCCATTGATCAAATGATGATGAGTTCCAGATAGTGTTCTGCTGAAGAATGTGCCTCTTCTTGACCATTTAAGATCTAAATGGGATATTACGAAATCAAATGGGGCAGAAGGTTTTTTAAGAGGGGGAATTTCAAGTAGAGGACGTGACTTTCCAAGACATTTTTTCTCGGCAGCTGTGAAAGCTCAGAAGAACTTCCTAGACAGGAACATATGAGGACACAGTCTTTTGTGAGCCAGTCAGTGGAGACATTTGTGGGAAAATGATAGATGCAATTTGAGTTCCAGAATATAAAAGGAAAAAGAAGCCCCTGTGAGAAGGGCCTGTCTAATTACTAAGTTGCAGAAATTATATGTTTATTCATCTGTTATTTTGTAGTAGGACCTACAATTAAATGATGTCAGGCACAGTTTAAGAGAAATGGCTGTTATAACTGATGATTCATTTAAAATACCTCCTTACCATCTAATGCCAG
This sequence comes from Mohoua ochrocephala, assembly GCA_013398855.1. Lineage (NCBI taxonomy): Eukaryota > Metazoa > Chordata > Aves > Passeriformes > Acanthizidae > Mohoua > Mohoua ochrocephala. Next base: position 138,754 of record VZTA01028492.1, read on the forward strand.
CAGGAGAGCAGGCTGCAGTTGTACTAATGCTGAAAGCTGAAAAGAGAGTACGGTCCCCCTTTGGTTAACAGCATGTGAACAAACACTTCAGCCACTGGAGAGGAGATGGCAAAATAGGAACAAGGCTGCCCAGCAAGGGGTAGGGAAAGAGTGAACCAACATCTGTCAGTGTACAGAGCTTGGGAAGATGCAGGCAGGTGCCTTGGCTGAACCCGTCTATCAGGTGATGCTCTGCCTCACAGTTTCCGACCCTCTGCTTCTTACTGTGTGGTCCTGACACTTCCCTTAACAACTTCCTGATCTGGCATTGTTATAATGCAGCATGAGGCAGTCCATCTTGCCAATCCAACAGAAGTAGAGCGAGCTACTCTTTTTGTCAGTCATTCAGTTGACATCTGTTGTCTGACAATGGAGAAAAGCTCTTTAGAATGGGAGTGCTCAAACACTGCAACAGGTGCCTAGAGAGGCTTCCCCATCCTTGGAGACAGTCAGTGCTGGAACGGACAAGGTCCTGAGCCACCTGATCTAACTTTGGAGCTGGATTAAATGTTGAGGTTGGCTCTGCTGTGAACAGGGAGTTAGACCAGCTGGCCTCCAGAGGTCCCTTCCAACCTGATTTGTTATATGGAGCAGTCATGATTTCTGTATCTTGTATTATTTTACATTGAGCATTCTGAGTGCATCAGTGTCCCTGGCTGAAACTTTGTCTGTCAAACATCAGGATAGTCCTGTCACTATTATGAAATTTCAGTGTATGTTTAAATTGTTATGAGCAAAGTAATTTCAGGAGGAAGTCAGTTCTTTAAAAATATAGATACTGTAAGGTTAATCCTATTATTGCTAAACCAAATATTCTAAAGTCAGGTTATTGAAGATGAATTTACACTGTAAAAATGACTAAAGTAACACGTACACAATTAAAGTTTACAAGCAAGCTTAACTTTATGTTAAAGAGAGACTCTGCAATAATCACACAATAATACACAATGTATTTTAACTGATTCATCTCAGTGGGTGTTAAAAACATACTCAGATCCTGTCTCTGCTTTGTCTCTCTGGGGCATGCCTGTGATGCAGTAAGGCTTTTGGATTTTATAGGACAGATAAAAGTTGTTGTTGTGCTTAGCAATTGGATATTTTTATGGTAGCAAATCACATTTATATCCATAGGGAGGCCCCTTGACATTGGTAGAGGTGTGAAAAAAGGCCCTGGAATAAAATGAGTCAAGGCCATAGATAGGTAATTTAAGGAATGAAGGTATGAAATCCTTCAACAACACCACCACCAAAATCCCTAGTAACAAATGGAAAAGCAAATATATCTTTAAAAAATCTCAGAGTCTTATTCTGAATTACATACTTCACTCTCTGTAGCTGTTCGTAAGTTGACAGTGTAGCTCCACAGGGTATATTTACTTCCAGTTAAATGTTTCTCAACACTTCTAGAGCGGTGCAAAAGGGCTGTATTGTCCTCGTTTCTTCTCAGTTGTGCAGCTGGATTGTGAAATATATAGGCCAAAACATGCAAAGACTAAGAAAAAAAGCCATCTAAATTGTTTATGAATTATCTATTATGCCAAGGAGCTTTGTAATTTTTTGAAATTATTTTCATTTATTTATGCAGACTGCCAGCATTACGGATTCAGGGACATCTGTCTTTTCTGCAATCCATAAGGGACCTGTTTTGTTTTCAGTAGTTTACACAGGTATGCTCAAGCAGTTTGATATTCTTGTGTTTCAAACAGACTTTTCAGTAGGTATTTGCTTCCTGATGGCACTTCAATGTATTTTGGTGGGAACACGGCTAGAGAATCCACATTGTGTTCAGAGAGGAGGGCAAACCACCCTGTAAATTGTCTGGCACCAGGGATTTGGGCCTGAGGGATGCTGAACAGAGCATGTGTGTGTCACCCTACAGTGCCTACCAAATACATGTGTTGCAGATAAATTTGCCTCGGAGTACTTGTGTGCAAAGATTGTGTCTACCCAGTGAGAATCCGCACCACACTGGTAGTGAGTGCAACCTGTCTGGCACTACGTGTTCTTTGCTGAGAGTTTTTTTCTATACTAAGTGAGTTGTTCCAGGAACGTACACAATGGCACTTTTTCTGGGATTCCCTGTGATTTCCTGTCTCAAAGGATGCCCTGTGACGCATCCATTAAAAGTTGTAGTCTGCTGCCAAAACTGATGAAAGATCATCAGGAACTGAGGCAGACGGGACCTCCAGTGTAACTCACAAATTCCAGTTTCATTCTTTGGATTGATGTGTAGGACACCAGTCAGTTCACAACCTCAGCTGTGAATCAACCATTCTTTCCTGCAACTAGGAATTAAAAAGTCATTTGTTTTGTTTGAACTTCATTTCCAAAATCCCAGTTGTCTCTAAAATATGCAGGGTCTAATCACTGGTTTAGAGCAACTAAAGATCTCATTTTTCAGGAGTGGATCTGTGCTGCCTCACAGCTTCTATACTCAGTTAAACACGATGTCTAATTGGGAGTCAAACGCTGGCACCGGCAAGTAGACAATTGCATCTTGGTGGTATTCTACATTTGTGAGTCTCTCTCGTGCCTGGCCAAAGCACGTGTGGAAGAGGAGTGAACTTGTGAGAGATTCTGCCCATAAGAATCAAGCTTGCTCTTTCAGTATACAGTATAGTACAAATAGACATAATAATCCAGTTTATTTTGGATGATTGATTAATGGGAACATTTTTCATATACCCAGTGCATGACATTTCCTATTACTTGTTCATATCATTTGAGAGTTAAAGGATATAAATACTTAGGAATTTCCCAGCAGTTGGGTTGCCACCTGTCTGCTGAACACATTAAAGGGGGAAAAGGGTGAGTTGTATTCCGTTTAAGAATGCTGTAGCTGTCTGAGGGACTCTGAATAACATTTCTGACACTGTCAAGGGAAAATTTTCCATAGCAGTCTCAATACAGATTCAGCAATAAGGTCTTTTCTCCCTGCCATAGCGAGACATTTAAAGGATGTTGATGAAGGCAGAGGTGGTGGGAAGGGAGTGATGGCACTGAAGGAAGTTTACAGCGCTCCGAAGCTGATGCTTCTTTCCATAAGCCAAGCCACGAGAAAGCTAAGGCCCCTATATATGCAATCAAAGTGAACATTTAGCAAACAGCTGTCAACCTCTGTACAGATTCATCACTTCCTCGGTTAATGTTTATACCCGGCATTGTAACAGTTAGTTAATAAATAGCTCATTTGCGTGAAGAACCGGAAATGGTAAAACCCAAAAAATATCTGTAACAAACACACATGCAAATCCCCCACCTGCATTTCTTTTTGCAAAACACCTGTCAAACTGATGGCAAAGCTATTCTGTGGCATGACATCATTCAGTTCTACGAAATGACTACCACTGGGTCTGCTCATAGCATCTATAATTAGCTCCTTACCTCTAAGTTTCAGTGATTTGAGCGGCACACTGATGTAAATGTTTTAAATCAGCTCCTGGAGATGCCTTCGAAACCAAGCAACACCTAACATGGGCATCAACACTACATATGCACGTCAGGCTTTCTCCTGCAGCTTAACCTGGGCCTTAAAATTGTAGAAAATACTTGGAGAAAACTCCTGAATGTCCTATCGGTAAACACATAGCTGTGGATCTCAAGGGATCCTGGAGAGGATGAAAGCTCCGCTTGCTCTAGGTTTACTACTCCTGAATTACCTCATGGCATCATTTAGCACTTCTGTAGAGATATGCCCCGGTAGATAAAAACCAGGAATGGTCTCCCATGGGGAGGGAGAGCCATTCAGGAACTGGTAAAGCTTTAATGTCCACTGCTCCTGGGTCTGACAGCAAAACTGCTGGAGACCGTGCAGGAAAGGGGCACAAACACCTTCTGCTGCATGCAGAAGCACCCAGCACAGCCTGACCAGGAGTGGTTTGTAACACCAGATTGCACAGACAAACATGAAGCAAAATATTTTGTATAGTTTCTAAAACTCTAGTCTTAGTTTCCAGTTCTGGGGGGACAATGTAGTCCCCAGTCGCAAACTCTAAAGGGAAATGCTGAGGTAGAAGTTCAAAAAACACCTCTTGCTTAAAAAACAGGTAACTTGATTTTAGTGCTAGTATTTCAGAGTCCATTTCCTTCTTACCCTGGGTCAATCTTGTCTGACATTTGTTTAGCAGTGTTGTAAAATTCAAAAGAAAAAAAAAGGAGTTCAATGTATGGGTTTTTATTATGGTCCTTTTAGACACAGGGGAAATCCATACACACCCGCCCCACCCCCGCCCCGATCTTGTACTTTGATGCTTTTTGCAAACTAGTCAATATTTTCTAATTTTGATCTTATAATTACAGGTAATCCTCCAAATCTTCAAGTAGTTGCCACAAATCAATTATGCTTTCAAGTCAGAGACAGTTTGGAGCTTACAGTTGTTTTGTGTATATATGTGCGTGTGAATGAGAGAACTAGATGCTTATGTGCATTTGTAGTCAATCGTCTTGGTTGTTAGATTTTTGATATGATAGTTTGAGAACTATCAGCAGTCTGACTTGCAAATTTCAATGCCATTTCTTCCAGTGATGCCAAGATCAAAGTGAGCAGACTTAGAGGCATATGCCTGACCGAGGAGTTTAACAGAACTTCTAAGTCTCTCATTTTAGTTGTTACCTAAATTACTCCAAATACCTGAGAAGCCATTCCAATTTGCTTTGAGTTACCAGGAGAGAAGCATGGGGGTATTTATATTCATTATTTAGGTGTCAATATTACTTTTCAAGGAATCTGACAAAGCATCAGGTTGTGTGAATGTAGAAAAAGAAATTCGGGAGTATCTGCACTTTTTTACTGGGTTGCACCTGGACCACCTGATAGGCAAATTTTTGCAACCTCAGTGAAGTAAAATGCAAAATTTCATCAGCATATTTTTTGAAATACATGCTTAAAAGTAATTTTCTCTAAAACCAACCTACCCATGTGAGTCAAACTATGGTAGCCCCAGTCACATTAAAAACAGTGTTACCTGTTATTGTTCTTCCCCTTTCATCTGACCCATGTTCACTGAGCATGACCATGCCCATCTGTGACTCCTTTAGGCACTGGAAGGCTGCTCTAAGGTCTACCTGGAGCCTTCTCCAGGCTGAACAACCCCAGCTCTCTCCAAAGGAAGGGAAAACTTGGTGGATTTTTTTTTCAGGAGATATTGGTGGACTGGGAGCTCTGGGACATGTCAGGAAGATTTTGGGAGCCATGGAGAAAGGAGCTGACTACAGGTTAAGGGGTGACTGTGCTTTTTTCAGTGTATTTCTGAAACAACCTACTTTTACTTCCCCTGTATGGATATGGATGGGTGAGGCAGGCAGCCTGTCAGCTCCCAGGAACCTGCTGCGTATTTTCCCTGTTGCATTGAAATTCCCTGTGAACAAATGTGTGTTATCCAGGAGTGTATCCTTCATTTACATTTATTACACATCAATGCAACGCTTTTTGTGGTGCAGATTTGGTCCTGTAAGTAAGTCCTGTTCACATGAGCAGTCTCATTAAATACGAACCTCATTAAGCACAAATACAAGGCTCATCAGCAGCTACAAGGTAGGAAATCCAATACACTTGAACACAGTTGCAAACCAGAAGTTAGCTGGTGTGATGCTGGCTTACGATGGGGTGAGCAGTGCAGACCAGGGCAAAGGGCTGTATATGATGCCCCAACCCTTCATATGAGGGACAGTGGCGTTTCTGAAAAGTAAAGGTCATCACGGAAGTCCTCTAACCCAGTTGCAGTGCAGATCCAGCTTGCCATACAAGTCCTTCAGTTTTTGCTCAGGCTATGCAGAAACCTTGTTTATGCCCTTGGACAAGACAACAGTATCAGACTTAGATTAGTAAATGTTTTGAATGTGAGCACAGCCCATGCCACAGAATCTGGGGCTGGACAAAACTGTTTAAAATGATTTTATGTGTTGTGGAAAGCGACCAGCAATGCTCTTACCAGAATAGCCAGCTACCGACAGCAGTTTTTGGCAGGCTCCATATGCAGGCGTATTTGTTTGTGTAGGCCAAAGGGGAGGAGCATGTTGCAAAATATCTAAAGAACCAAAAAGAGAGACACTGAGCTGAAGTGGATTTTTAAGTCTCTTGAGAATGAACAATATGCCTTTTTAGTAAACCAGTTGTGCATAGAGATCAATGTACACAATTAAAAGACTAATCCTGCTGTAAGTTCACCTCAAGTATTTCATGAATTTCACATGATCCACCCACTTTTTTTCTGTACCTCTGCAATTACCATATCAGCAGCAATAATTCTCTGTTGTTCGAGTGCCAGATACAACATGGCTCTCGCATTCCTGAACGTGGCATATTGTGCTGCTCTGTTTGTTTGTTGTTTCGGAGCAAGATTAAATTTTACTCGCTTGCACACCTCACTGAACTTTAACCCACTCTTTGTCAGCTTCTTAATCGGTGATTTGTCTGTCTCGATCCTTGCCTCTCAACTTCTTATATTTAGTTTAAATTTTGTATGAAATCCATGTTATTCAAATGACTTTTTGAACCATTCCTAGTTTTCCCCTCTGATCATATTTGGAACTACCAATCATACATGTGAAGCTTAGGATCATCTGACATCTTTTTCTCCCTTCCCCAAGCTAGAAAATATGAAGTAGCTCCTTTCCAAGTGCCCCATAAATATTTTCATGCAATATTTTAATTTACAGATAGTCTTCAGCAATATAAAAGCATCATGAGCACTGTCTCAAGATTTTGTTTATGTGGGAAAGTTAGTTTGGCTAGATAAAGCAGTAACTGTTCTGCCTGTGTGTATGCACAGGACAAGAGCTGGTTATTCCAAATTATCTTATTTCGAGTCCATTTTACTTGAGAAGTACATTTGCAATAGCTAAACAGGGAGAACTCCCCTTGCAGATGTGACTTCAGGCATTTGCAGCTACAGAAGGTGGTCATCTTGTCACAAAGTAGAATTTAGCAAATACAAGAGTAACCCCCCTTATCAACATTTCATTATACAGTGTATAGGAAGTAGTTGCAGATCAGGCTTCCAATGTGCTGTGCTTTGTTCAAATCCTGATTAGGTTTTAAAAATCAACTTTCAAAGAGCTTTTGTTTAAAACAGAATTTTCTTTTAATCAATCACTGTACTTGTGAGCATGTGCTGTTCATGTGTTTACCAGGTCTTTAGCATATACAGCTGATTTCTCTAACGTAAGAAAAAAATCCAAACCAACAACAAAGTGGTATACTTTTATCCTAGTTATATAAACAACAATAAGATATAGAATATTAGGTAAATAAACTTTTTTTCGGTCACTCCTCGGTGACAAATACTTTAAGTGGTGGGTTTAAATGACAAGTTAAAGGTGTTCTCTGTCTCAGTATGAACAGAGTCTACAAACCGAAAGACAGAGAATTTCTTGTATCTCCAGAAACATTTCTTGGGTATCATATTAAAGGGTGTAGAAAAGTGCAATTTCTCTATCGGTTCCACAAAAAAACCCCAAATCCCAAGGGATTGAAAGACAAGCTGTTCTTGCACAGTCTTTGCCCCATGGCAAATGAGTTAGCATCTCTATTAAAGCAATTAGGATCTCAGTGCATTTGGAAAACAAACAAGAGAATATCTTAGCTTTATCTTTGCCTTCATATCCACAAATGAACTCATCTCAAAGGCTCTGAATCTCTAAAGACTCCACAAATGTACAGTGGAGCAATTTCAGCAAAATGCTTGATACCAAAAGATTGCAAGATTTATCCTTATTTCAGGCAGGCTTTCAGAGGAACAGATTTCGAATTGCCCAAATTAACACATTTACAGTTCTAGGGAGAATAAACACCCTGTTGAGATGTGTTGAAATACGAGCACATGGTGCAAAATCACCCTGTGAGTTATATCTCTTTTTTAGTCACACTGACATAAGCAATGATTTTTAAGGGTACTGCCTGATTGCCGAACTCACTTTATTTATCTTCCTCAAAGTCTCTCTGGATCTCAGAAGCACAACCTTTCTTTTAACAAATATCATTAATTTCATCAAGGACCTGCCAATAGTTCCTGCACAAGATGATTTGTGACACCGAGTGTAACACAAGGTAGTATTTCCCTGGTGTACATCACGATGGTTCAGCAATGAAGCCATCAGGATGTCTCAGAGAATCACTTAGGAGTTACCACCAGTAACCTGCAGTTGGCAGGGATGAGTTGGTCTAGTAAAGAGATCATCTGCCTTTACTTTAACAAAGGAAGTTTTACTTAAAAAAAAAAAAAAGAAAAAAAAAGACCTGCTGAGTCAGACCATTGGTCCTCAAGATGTGAACTTGGCCTTTTACTGTCCTCTGCTCCTCTCATTCATCCCCAGTATCTCAAACTGTTGGATTAGGGGTGATGGAGAATACATGGTTCCCTTTATGAAACGTAAATCTACCTTATCCTTTTTTTGAACTTGCCGTACTCTCTGCCCTACAGTATCCTGTGGCAGTAAGCTCCAAGAGTTCACTACTTGCTGTGTAAAGTACTTCCTCTAGGTGTAAAGGACTTCCTCTAGCTGCAAAAATCAGTTAAAAATGTCATAATCTGTGCTCTCTCTATACGTGCATGTATATAAGATCCAGTCCCATTCACAATTGTTCCTTCTGACAGACTCCCACTGAACTCGCATATCCGAATTCATGCAGGAGGACAGCAGAGCCAGAGTGGAAAAGCAGACTGAAACGCATCGCTTGAGCTGTTTCCTGCTAACACACAGAAGCTCTTAAGCGCTGAGGCAGGGAACCTGTGCTGCTCCTGGTCAGAAGCTGGGAGCTCTGCTTCTTGTGTGACATAAAGCAGGATGGGTAGTGTGGGGCAATCTAGTGGGAAGAAAAGATGCAGCTATAACTTTAATTTGCTGGTTAAAAGGATTCTGGCCTTTCTGAATCAGCACCAGGGCTCTGTCTAATCTCCTTCCTCCACTCATGTTGCAACAGAGGGTTGCCTAAGTGAGCTATGTTGGCTCTTTGCCACTCAATATTTCCCTTCACCGGGGAAACCCCCAGCCGGCTTTTAAAGCCAGCTTTGTGGCCCCAGGAGAGTGCCAAAGGCAGTATGAGGCGCCTCACTACCTTGTGGAAGAATTTGAAGGCAAAGATGGGGGTGGGATCATAGGAGACAAGGTCATAGCAAGCTATTCCTTCCACTTCATTAGCTGATGCCTCTTGTTTAACACACCGATCATCCCTGCTTTTTCATTATTGTTATCTCAGGGGGGAGTTGCCAGAACTGATTCATTGTTTTTGGACAAGCAAATAGGAAGCAGTGTGCAAAGTGCCTTGTCTTTGACAACTGAGAAGCATATAAACTTATAGAGAAAAAAAAAAGCTTTGGAAAGTGCTTTGTCTCTGCCATCTAGCAAGTGTATCCCTCCAAGAGGAAGGTCTGTGATTCAGGGGGAAAATCCCATGACAAAGCCTTCAGCCCTAACAATTGCATGTAAGAGAGATTAAGTCATGGGAAACTCCTGTGAATAGAGTTGCATGAATAAAAAGAAACATGCAGCAACATGAAACACGCCAAGCGTCAGGTTTCACCACGAGCTCGAAACGTGGGCCACGCTTAAAGAACTGTGCACTGGAATACCTGTGTCTTTCCAGGCCTAATTTCAAGGGACAGGCACAGGACGGTGCATGGCCGGGCTTTGCATCAAGCATTCAACATTAAATCTCTGCCATGTGTCAACATGGAGACGGGAGGGAACCGGGTATTCCCAAAGGATTACAGGGACTGCTTCTCCAGGCTTGGGGGAGCTCAGTACAGTGTCCCGGTAGCCTGGAAAACTCGGCTCTGTCTTCAGGAACTCTTAGGGCAAAGCAGGGAAAACAACAGCAGAAAACTTAAATTTGTTGTTTTGTTGGTTTGTTTCTGTTTTTTCCATCTAGCTGGAAACAGCCCGTGCGCAGGGTCGGAGCCGACAGCCCTGGCCCCACCAGCCCCAGGTCATCGTTCCGGAGCCATTGGGGTTGCAGCAGAGCAGCCGTGGAATGACGCGAACGTTAGAAACAAACAAACAGACAGACAGACAAACAAACAGCCAGAAAAAAAACCCCAAAACACCAACAAAACAACAAATTCAGTTGTTGCGGCGAGACAGGGGAGCGCCCGCAGCCTCCTGGGAAATGTAGTTCGCCCGGCCGGCGAGGCGAGGACCAATCACCGCGCGCTCACCGGCTGGGCCTGCTGGGAGTTGTAGTTTTTCCCGTCGCCATCAGGGCAGCGGCCAATGGCGGCAGGGCCGAAGCAGACTATAGTTCCCAGCGTGTACCGCTCTGCCGGCGCTGCCGCGCCCCTCGGCTGTAAACAAACATGGCGGCGGGTGATGGCGGCGGCCGCGGGCGGCCCTGAGGTTCTGTGAGCGCCGGTGTCCGCCGGGGCTGCGGGCGGGAGGGCGGCTCCGCCTGCTCCTCGTGCAGGGGCTGCGGCGAGGCGGATCGGGGCTGGCGGCACACATGGATGACAGCAAGGTAAGAAGCTGCGGGGCCCACGCGGGAGCTGGAGCCGAGGGCAGCCGGTGAGGCTCTTGGTGCAGGGAGCCTTTTGAAATCTGCTCTTGAAGGGCTGTGCTCGCTGCAGCCGCCAGAAAGGAGGGGTTGCCCCCTTCGTTCTTGCTTGCAGCGCTTCGGTGCTGCCTCTGGCCTTTCCTTGAAGCTCCAGGCATGGGCCAAGGGCTGGATACCACCAGTGGTGTGGTGCAGTGGCTCATGCTCCCAATTGCACCCCGAATTTATTAGATAAATAGCAACTGTGCACAAATGGTGAGGTACGAGGACAGCAGGATGGGTCGCAGCCTTGTACTGGGTGCTGGAGCTTGGATTCTTCCAGCATTGTCTCATGAGAGCAGCGCAGTGGCATCCCTGAAGGTGCAGGGCTCCCACCTGAGCAGAGCCGAACGTGGGAAGGTGCTCAGGGAATGCACCGCTCGTACCGGGCTGTCCCTGAAGCAGGGCCGGCAGGGACCGCTGCTGTGCCCGCTCAGTGCAGCTCAGACTCTCGGCTGAGCTTGGGGATTTCAGCTCACTGGAGTGCTGCCTATGGGCCATCCTGGGCGTCGTGCTGGAGACACCACTTGGATTTTACCAGAACAATATTACACAGCCTATGCTGATCTGCCTTATTCAGAGGGGAAAAGTACTCGATACAATTTCTTAGGGAATAAAGACATTTCGAAACTATCAGTAATTTGGCAATCCGCAATCCACAGAATGGGTCTTAAAGGTTTATCTATATATTAAAGGTTTATAGTGATCTGCTATTTTAACAGGTATACTATTTTATTTTATTTTATTTTATTTTATTTAGGCCTTGTCTGAAAGCTGTGAAAGAGGTTGGGGAAAATTTGCATCACTGATGTTTCACAACTCTGAGAACTGCATAAAGTTTTTTGTAATTGGGGCAGTAGTTTAGAAGATCCAGAAGATTTAGTTCTGGAGGCATATATAGTTCACGAGTATTACCTGATTTTTATTTCTTTTTGTGTTTTTCTCTATCAGACTTGGGTTGTTTGTGCTACCCAACTGACAGATTTTCATGTGAAAATAATTTTTGATCTACCATTGTGTCATGTGGAGTCCTGATAGTCTGCATTTTTTTTCCTGAAACATTTTTGACACATTTGCTAAATAAAATAAATCTATTTACCCAGTCAGTAAGTCAAATCTTTGGTTTTTTTTTTTTTTTTTTTTTTTTTTTTTTTTTTTTTTTAAACTTACATTGAGTTGAATAGGAAAAAACCCAAAAAACAACAGAGTGGAATATTCACTCTTCTTCCTATCTTCACTCCCAAGTACAGTTTTTATAGCTCATGAGTGTGCAGGTCACCCTGAGGGTTTGGTGACTCCGTTCAAGAGATGCCGTTTCCCTTGGGGGGCTCTGCCCGTTGCAGGTTGCTGTGTCAGGATGAGGCAAGCACTATTTATACCTCATCTTCTGGCTGCTGTGGTTACAGCTGGAGCCAGCATGTCCTTGAAATCTCCCAAAAATTCCACTGAGTCATGCTTTCCTCCTTGCTGAGGGGGTTGGCCTGTGAAAGGACTTTCCCTGCAAAAACTCAATCAGCCAAATTGTGTTGGTAGTGTAGTGGCCATTCTACAGCTGCCTGCAGCCAAGTTCAGTGTTTGCCTTCATCTACGTGGCATAAAGAATTTAGAATTGATTGCAGGCTGTAATGTCTTCCCTAATTCATAGTGAACTTTAATTTAGCCTTATCTGGTTTAAGAGAGCATTAGAAGAATGGTTCCTGTTAACACGTTCCTCAAAATTGGAAGGAAATAGTAAGAAATAAAGGGAGAAGTGGAATATCCTAACATCAGATCTAGAAAAATTTCATGTTTCATTTCAGAAGGATGTTCTTAAATTATTCACACACACAAAAAAAAAAAAACCACCCTAAACCCAAAATATGACCTTCTTTTCTTCTATAGAACTGCTTTTAAAGTAGGGGTTGTTCAGGTACTGGCCTCACTTCTTGCTGTGGTTTGAGCTATTGGGTATGTAAGGGAAAGAATTTAGTGATGTAGCAGTTCCTTGGCAATTAATTCCTGTTAAAACAACACTTGTGCATCTCTGAAGTATTTAGGCAGAGGAAAAAGGAGAAGCTCTGTTACAGTGGTTTCAGCCTTTATAGGTGAAATTTCTTGGTTAGTTTACAAGACTACATTTAACATGTTATGTGTTTGTTATATGCGTTGGGAAGCAGAGAATAGGGACTAGGGGGAGAAGTTGATAACCCTTGCTCGTAAATATTCAAACACAGTTTTATACAGCCAACTGTGATCTTTTGTAATAATTACAGAGGTTTTTATAGAGGACACTGACAAGTCTTACTTGGGTAATGAACTTTTCAGTTTACAGCTAGAAGTGAGAAATAAAAGTTTTTAACATCAGATCACTTTTGTTATTCCAGCAAAGTTCAAAACAAGCAAACAAAAACCAGACTGCCACCAAAAAAGGTTGGGGTTGCTCTCTTTTATTACAAACATTCTTGCCTTGCACAAAAAAGATATTATATTACTATATTTATGGATTCAGCAACTGTTGATGTCTTGCTCTGGTGTTCATGCAGCTTCCCTTTTTGAGGGAACACTTGGTGTTAGAGCAGGGGAAGACTCTCAGCAAAGGGCTGCACTCAAGGAGTTGGGTTGCTTTCCACACAGCCTGTCTGTGAGACATCAAATACTCAGTCCTGCGTGGTCCTGAGTCATAATTATGGGGTTGCAGGTGTCCCTTGGAGGGAGTGTGGGAGCAAGCCAGGTGTGAAATCTTGTGTTTAAAATAGAGAGCTTGAGGGGTCTTCTTGTAGCCTGTGACCCTTGCTGGTGTGGCTGACTGGGATCAGGGAGATCTCTATCTCCCAGGCAATCCTGGGTAATGCTTTGAGTGCCACAGCAGGGCCAGAGCTACTGTGGAGATGAGCTCAGTTGTTTAGGAGGTGGGCTGCTATGTTTTCACCCTTCAGGGCCTTTTCAGAGTATGCAGGTTCTCAATGTGCTAGAGAAGTCTTCCACCCAGGATCATGTCCAAATATACAGCATTCTCATTGCTGCTTGCTTGGAAATATAAAACCTTAACAGTTTTGGTTATAATTTGATATGAGCAATTTCAAATCATTAAATGTTTTAAGAAGCTGCTGCTCAGCATTGCTCAGATGACACATCTGCTCATATTTGCAAGGAGTGAGTAAAATGGAGGAGCTTAAAGCCTCTAAACCAGCTAGAACAGTTTTATTTCATTGTTACAGTGGGCTGGGAGGATACACATGGTAGAGTTAGCTGACCACCCCTGAGCCTGAGTTCTAACAGAGACAGATTTAGGAAAGTGCCTGGTTTGTGTTAGTGTGAACTGAGAGAATGTGTAGGGCACAGTGGTGGACATAATTCCCTGTCCGAGGCTGTAAGTCCTTCTGGGGGGGAAGAGGAGGGCTGTTGCCGCTGGAGTGATAAGGTGGCATCTGAGTGACTGCTGCCCTGAACATTAGCACTTACCCATCTGGGGGCCTGCATAACACTTTATGAAAACTTGATATTTAGTCCTAGCTCATGCCTTTTCAAAGCAGACGTTGCAGCAAAGACAGACAGTGTTCTTTATGCATCTGTGCTGAACATGGCGTTCTTAGTACGTGAAGCACTTTGTATGGTGAGAGTTTTAGGATGAATTTCTATTGACACGTCTCCTTAAGACTTAGATCGTGTTTGCTCACTAAATAGTGTCCTATGTTTTTGGATCATTATCAGATGCATTTTGTCTGCCAGTGAAAGTAAAATAATTGTGTTGGGCATATAAAATGTCATGCAATGGAGGAGTAACGAGCACGCTCTCTAGCTGGGTTTTGTGCTGCTGCTGTGAGTGGTATGCTTTGAATTGGAAGATCAGAAAACTTCATTTTTATTAGGAGACTTGTGTCTGGCTTCATTTGCTTTCTGATTTTGTGAAAATGTTTGCAAGTGGGAATAGATTTTTCCCCCCTCTGCTGTAACACAGCACTTGGGTTTTATTTCTTACTAATCATTTTTATAGCTTTATATAAATTCTGTAGATGCTCAGCAGTTCCATGCTAAGTTCTGCAGGCCTATACCTTCAGCTGCCAATGCAATGAAGAGTCTGCTTAAGATGATTCCTTGAGCTGGATCTCAAGTACTGGTTGATGGAGCTGCTTGTTTATTGGTTGTACTAGTTTGAAAGCAAATCAGTGAGAGATTCCAAGTCAGAACTACAACCTAATAGGAAAATTAAAATAAATGCAATAGTACAGAAACACTGACAGAGTCAGAGTACAGCCTGACACCCTGTCGGTCAGAGTGGGGGTAGCAGCCCAGTTAAATGATGGCTGCAGTCCTTGTTGGAGTGATGGATGTGGTGCTGTCAAAGCAGTGATCCTATAGAAAGTTCTGGTCCTTCTCCAGTGGTGGTTGTCAAGCTCTTATCCTCTGGGAATCCAGTGGTAGATGCTCCCATGGTGTTCCAAACCTCAGATTATATCCAGGTAGGAATGTTTGGTTCCTCCCCCTGCACAGAGCATCTCACAATGGGATGATGTAATTTAATGAGTCGTGGTGGGTCCTTGGTGGCCCATTAGCAGAAGATATCCTCCTGGAGGGAGTTATCAGGGATGAGCCATGAAGGAGATAAGGAACACTGCCCCACCTGTTTTCAACTGCTTCTGAAGATGGTGTTAGAATACATGCTTTTGGTTACATTTTACATTGTAACCTCAGACATTGGTAAATGAACTCGGAGCTTCTGTGAGGTGCTGAGCTGGTCACTGTGATCAGCACTGCTGGGCAATGGTGCTGAGCAGTGCCTAGGATAGCGTGGCTTTAATCTGCTAAATTGATTCAAACCTGCAGATGTCATGATGAGGCCAACTTTATCACAATCTTCTGTCTGAGGGGCTCAGCTCCTCAGGGCTGTGCATGCCCGTGGCTGTATTATGTGTACATCTCCTTCCTGAGGAAGACCTCTCTGCTGTGCATTCTGGCAAGGATTTTGGAGAGATCTGCTGCATCCTTGTAATAAAAAAAAATCCAGAAGTGTGAGGGATTTTCTATATCAGGTGAAGTAATTGCAGCTATTTCCAATTCCAGGTCAAATAACCTTGTGCCTGAACACTAACGGGAGGCAAGAATGAGGTTATGATCTAAGCAGTATATGAAAAGGAAATCGTGGAATCCCAGAATAGGCTGAGTTGGAAGGGACCCATCGGGATCATCGAGTCCCTGGCCCTGCGCAGGACACCCCAAGAATTACACCATGTGCCTAGAAAAGAGTTATGTTCTTCTGTTTTCTGAAGTCTGAGTGAACTGAAATGGGAGCTGGGTCGGATCTCTAACTAATGCGTGCCTTTATTAATATTTCTATGAAAAGTTTTATGGTTAATGTTGTTCTGAGTCTTGATTACGTATGACTCCCTGAAAAAAACCCAAATCTCCACTGCTGAATGCTAATAGATCACATCCCTTTATAAACTCCAGAGGAATACAAAGGGACAAAAAATGTTTGCTTGGTCTGTTGCCATGTTCAACATCAACTATCACTTCTGCTTTGTCTTCTTTCTGTCACATCAGCATAGCAACTGAGTAGGCAAACATGACTAGAAGCCAGGGACATGCAGTAATGCTGGATGGGGGCAAAGGATTTCTCAGGCCTTTTTTTCCCCAGCTGGGTTGCTTAAGGTTACAGCAGGAGCTTCTAAATATTGGTGAGACAAAACTGATGAGGATGCAGGATTCGATTGAATTGCTTACCATTGCTGCCTTTGCAGGGTGGTGTGTAATTGTGTGGTGAACTCCAGGAGCCATGAAGACAGTATGAGCCTTTGGGGATGGTGTGAAGGCAGATCATTAGGGTGTTAGTGCTTAGAGTCAAAGGGAAGGAAGCTTTTCATTATTTCTGTAGTCCTGGTGGTTAGAGCGTTGGCAAGCAACAGTGATTGAATGGTTGAAGAGGTACAAGCCTTTTTCCTGCCCTGAGGGAGCTTGTGTGCAGGGCTGCTGCAGTGGTAAAAGATCTTGGAGGGAGAGCAATTGGCACACCTGTCTGTAGAAAGCTCTCTGGAGTGACCAAAGGGAAAGGAATTTCTGGATAATGGTGGATCCAGGATGCATTTGCCATGTGCTGAGCAGTCTTTCACTTGCTGTTGGTGAGAAGCGGTGTGGTGGGAACCATTCACCTGCGTGAGGCCGAGGGCAGAGGGCATGGCTGTCAGTGCTCCTGTGCAGGACTAGGACTCGAGGTACTGTTTGTTCACACAGCAGTGTGGGGTGTGCTGGGGCCCCAGCCTTGAGTGCCAGCTCACTCTAGTTCTAGAGGGTCAGAACCCAGAGTGGCCAAGGTTTTTTAAGAGAGCTGCAGTGTGTGTCTCTACAAGACCTTATCTAGCTCTTGAATTCAAAGATTTACTTTGAACTACCTTGCATTGGCACAGAAAAGCCTCAGGTGCTAAAAGTCTTGGAGAACTGAAGTACTTTGGCTGTAGTGTGTATAATGTAATCCCATCAATCTTCCAAGTGCAAGTAGTAATAGATAGCGAATTGTGAGTGCCTACAGCCCCACCTGGGAAGATTCTGTGTAGTTCTGCATTCTGCTGAACTGGGAATATGCACACCATGCATAGCTAGGAGTGTGTTTCCGTGAGAGGACAGACCTTGTCATGCCTGAAAGAGGACTGTCACTTTCCCTTCTTTAGAGCTCCTGCCCCCTGCCTTGGTCACATCTGGTTAGTTTTCTCTTACTTTGAACTACGCTAGATTTTCTGAACTAAAAAATTTTAAGGGGAACACTTTGATGGAGTAAAGAATTATTCAAACTGTATTCAGCAGTTCAAGTGTAAAAGAGCTTCATTTTTTTTCTTTGTTCTTCTGAATGTATTGTGTTTGTTTCATTATCATAGATGTCCATTAAGTACTTTCTGTTCTTTCATTTGCTTATGGTAGGCAGCTACTCCTGAATAAATTAGGAGGGACAATACAGAGAGGGTAGGATTATGTTGGCATGTGATTGTTGATTCACTTTCCAAAGAAAGAATAGGCTCAATTGTATAATCCTTTTTTTTCCTCTTCATTCTGGCACATCAATTCACTATGTTATTGTTTTTATTGCAGCTTGCTAAGTTTGCAGAACAAGTGACTTCTTTGAATGTTAAAAATGACTTATTTTTTAGCTTTTCACAGTAAAAGTGCCTTTTTTTAAATGATGAACTCTGATATTTTGAACACCGCCTATTGGAAAAAGTCCTGTCTGTATACAGGATGGTGAAATACTAAGGCAGCAGTGAAATTCTTGTATGCAGGTGTGTGTGTTAGGTGTATTTCTCCACACCCCCTCCAGTCAAACAGTGTGGTCAGAATGCAAATAAAGACAAATCCTCACTTCAGAGGGGAGCTGGGGTGTGTGGCTGATGTAATGCTTACAGGGTGATACTGCCCAATGACCAGTGAACTAAGCTTCAGACCATATTTAAGACTTTCTTGTGCCATGCCCCCATGTTAAGAGGAAAATATTTGGGTGGGGAAGCACAGAGTAAACACAGAGGAAACTGTTCTTTCTTTTTTTTTCTTTTTTTTTTTTTTCTTTGTTTGTAGCAGGAGGAGCTCTCAGACCTGTAAAAAAGGAGCCACAAAGAAAAGGGGAAAGTGATTGAGTGATTGCAAAACCTGCATTCCATAGGGCAAGAAACTAGGGAGTTACATTTCTGCAAGGGAGATCTAAATTAGGAACAGGGAGAGTTCAACACTGACAGGTTGTGTGAGGAGGTGTGAGGAGACTCACCAGGCTGTGTAGTAATGTTTTGAGGGTGAACATGGCCAGAGTGGTAATGTACTACTGGAGCAGAGACAGCAGAGATAGGGCTCGGCGTGACTGAGTTCCCTGCTTAGTAAAACTCAAGATTCCTTTGAAAGAAATCTAGCCCAGGGAAGCTCAGATGGCTAGTGAATAATTCTGAATCTAGAGTAGGCTGAAACTGTTGACTGCAGCAAAACTAAGTTTTGCATTATATTGGTAGAAACAATTTTTTTTTTTTTTCTAAATTGAAGTGTTAAACTCTATAATGTAATATAATACTTCCAGACCTGGCAATAAGTAGAGCAGGGGCTGTTGGTGATATGAATGCAGTTTCACTACAAGCTGACTATGCCTCTTTGATGCCCAGATACCCTCATAGATACCTGCAGTAGTGTGTTCAGTTCTGGGCTCCCCAGTATGAGAGAGAAAAGGAGCCACTGGAGAGAGTCCTGAAAACTTCACCGCTCAGCATTCTTACTTCCTCTGTTGCTCCAGAATGTCTATGCAAGATTTTATACTTGGGACTCCTCGTAGTTACAATCACATGGTTCCTGCGTTACCTTTGCAGAACAGGATCTTTATTGTGTCCTTCCTTTCCAGGTGGTTGGAGGCAAGGTAAAGAAACCAGGCAAACGGGGTCGTAAACCAGCCAAAATAGACTTGAAGGCAAAACTTGAAAGAAGTCGTCAGAGTGCGAGAGAGTGCAGAGCCAGGAAGAAGCTGAGGTACCAGTACCTGGAAGAGCTGGTTTCAAGCAGAGAGCGAGCCATCTGTGCTCTCAGAGAAGAGCTTGAAATGGTAAGGAGCTATCATTTAACCTAAGCCTCAGTATTGTCTGGGATCTGTCCTCGTGAACACTTGTTCTCGTCACCACGGTGACTGACAGTGGCATTTGGCTGGCCAGGAGTCATCAAAACATCAGATGCATCCAGCTGTTTGCCTGCTTTGGTGTGTAGAATATGAATTCATGTCACAAGTTATCTGCTGGTTCCGAACTGGAAGCAAGCGAAGAAAGTGCCTTTGCATTTGAGTCTGTTGTCTTTGAAATGTTTGGTTTTGAAAAACCTTTGACAGAGGTAGATTGTGGGAAGTGGTGTTAAAATATCAAAGGGGAAACATATATCCACAGGGTGTCATTGCTTCTCTGTTGGAGAGGTGGATCCTTGCAGCATATTCTCTGTGTAGATGGTTCCAGCCTGTGTAAGATGGGGTCTTGGCCAAATAAGCAGCATTAACCAAAGAGAATGTTTCATCTGGAGGTACAGACACAGCTCCTCAGGGCTGCCATTGAAACGTCAGCAGCGCTGAGGACACTGCCTTGCCCTGGCTTTAGGTTTGTTTGAATGGGCAGGGCTAATCACTGCAAGGCAGTAGGTTTAGGATCAGGTGAAAAGCCAGCCAACCGTCCACGGGTTTTTTGATGTGCTTCAGGGTTTGGCAATGAAGAATTTAAGATGAGGGGAGCAGGAATAAGGCACATGTGCTTCCACTGGGCCTTGCGCAATGGGAAAGGACCTCTTAATAGTCCATCAGCCCCAGAGTCATGTGAAATATTTGTTTTTAATAGGCCATGAACTGGAACGGTATTCTTGCATGCCAGCAGCGAGAAATTGCACAGAGTGTTCCATGTTGTTTAATAATTACAGTATTCTGTCTAGTGCTGCCTCTGAGTAGCAGTTTATTGACTGAAAGAGGCTTTGCTGAGGCCAGGTATGCAGCCACGGACACGTGCTCAGCTCATTAGTGCTCTGCAGTTTCGTAAGAGGCTTCAGCTCAGTAAATTCAGACCTTAAATGAATATACCGGAAGGTAAAGATTACAGCCCTGTTTTGTCTGCTAATGTGATCCTGGCAGTTTGCTAAGGCCTAATGTGTTTGCATATTTCAGTACAAGCAGTGGTGCATGGCCATGGACCAAGGGAAAATCCCCTCGGAAATAAAAGCCCTGCTAACTGGAGAGGAGCAAGGCAAAGCACAGCAGAACTCAACCAAACTTGCCAAGGCTGCGAAGACAGAAGCAAACAGCAGCAATCCCTGTAAGTATCCAGCCTATGATTAATTCCTGTTTTGTTACATCTTTTGTGGTGTGGGAGGATGGCTGTGGTGTAGGAAGAAACATAAGGATGTGCTTTTGGGCACAAATAGTTGATTGAAGCAAAGGGCTTCGTGGGTGGTACAAAGACTCTGTGTAATGTTTACATGGACAACACAGAAATTACACTACAGAGGAAGCTGGGCAGTTATTTTAAAAGAAGACTCTTTGTGTTTCACCAAAGCCTGTGGAGACCTGTGAAGACCTTAATTTCTTACAGCATATTCTGTTTTTTTAATGCAAGCTAAATGGAGCACATAAAACATAATTGAATTTTAAAAACTCCACCAAGAAAACATTATTCTAGCTGCAAGTACTCCAGGAGAGAAGTGCTGGACTTGGTTTCCTATGGAGTCTTCTTTTTGACTCCTTTGTGCTTGTGCAGGGAATGGAATAGGGTTCTTCTGCGAACTGGAAGGTGAAAAGACCATGTGAGATGAAGTCATATTCCTGATATGTTCATGCAAAAGGAGAGTTAAGGTGTAGCATAGGCACTTCTAATTTTGTAATAGTTCATGCTACGGGCTAAATTATACTTTACGGAAAATTTTTTGAAAACAGGAGTTTCTAGCTTTATAAGATTGAACATGAAAACCACTTTTTGAACCATAACAATCTTTCCTGGTGCATCATTCTCAGGAGGCCGATGCAGAACCTTCCGCGCTGCAGCAGAGGTGGCCCGGGAGCTCACGGAAGGAAGAATGCCGTTCCGAAGAGTGGATGCATCCCCAGGTGCAGGGGAAAGGATGCCAGTGCTCTCTTCTCTTTGCTCCTCCCCACATGAAATTCTTTGATTATGGTGTTCCTAAGGCTTCGTGGAGTGGGGCTTTTGGGGCAGCGGGTGTTTGTGTAAGTGGAGCCTTGTTCTTCCTTTTGCTACACTGCCCTCCCCAAATACAGCTATGGCAGTTTTGGGACATTCCCAGCGCAAGAGTGGGGCTGCTTTTGTATCAGAGCCCAGAATTAGGCTGGCTTTGTGTTTGGTGGTTTTGTGGTTGTTAACTGTTGTGGGAGTCTGGGAGGTTCTGTAAAAGAAAAGCAAGAGAAGGATCTTGTAACAGCTTTGCTAAAGCCAAACCCGCTACTGTAGGTTGAGGAGAAGGAGCTGGATCAAAAGCTCGCAGTAAGAAGATGGATAGCAATGTCATTTGTAACCTGAATGAAGGTGTTGCTCTCGGCATCCATCTGTAACGCAGCGTGTGTTATGCGTGACTGGGATTCTTAAAAGAGAAGTACTAGATCTGTTTCCTGCTTCTGCCCACACTTCTTCCACCGGGTGCATTTTCCACCCGCCGTGCTCCCGGGAAGACAGTCAAGGCATGTCCCCACATCCTGCTTCCAGCAGGGGAGCAGCAGCCATTCCCTCTCACCCACTGGGTCCTGATACCTTTCTGCAGCTACTTACATTTTGGGCCCTAGTACCTCTCTGGACAGCAACTTAATGTGAATTCTGCTGCGCTAGCCTGGTTTCCCAGCCAAAGACAATGCCAGGAACTGGTAGCAAGGAAAGCAGGTTGCATCAGTTTGGTTTTGTGGTAAGAGAGGCGATGGCAGAACTCTTGTGGGCTGATGTACTCATCCCCGTTATTGACAGATAACCTGCCACTTTCCTCAGACTGCTCTTTCTCCTGGATGTGCTTTTTGTATTCATATGATACAGTGTGGAGAGTGGAGCTCAGGATTTTCAGAGGGGGTTTGGCTTGCTTATTCTGTTTTGTTTATGACAGTGTCTTTCTCTGTATTTTATGAAATGCATGGAACATTTTTTAATCTTATGTTTTCAGCATTGTTTCATAGAATAAATATTATGATGAATGACTTTGCTAGATTGAATGTTGCCTTCTTTTTATTGAACTAATTGGGTCTGCTTAGTGTGATCTCAATTCAGGAGGGGTCAAAAGCACTGAAAATAATCAAGTGCCATATTGCAGTGTACAGCACAATTGTTTTGATTCCATTCATTGTTTCAGAATTAATGAATTGTTTCAGATTCCATTCTGAGCACCTGTATGTTGAACCTTAACAAATGGTTTTAAGTTGATTCTTTAGACCCTGCAACCATGTACTTAGTCGGCAATTGCTAGAAATGTTGCACAGACACACAAGACTGTTAAGAGAGGTCAAGTGACGCTGAAGTAGAGATGGGGGGGATATGAGGGTTCATGTGTTGTCCGTGTCCTATCCCGCCCACCCCCATCCCCATCATCCCCCTTCTGTATCTGAAGTTCTGCACTGCAGTTTGTCTTGAAAGATAGCAATAAAGCCAACCCATAAGTTTGGGGATTTTTGTCGATGTTGAATCCTTACCTGTTCCTTTACCTGGATTTTCTGGAGGAAGAAAAACCCTAGGCCAAATGTTCAGAACTATACTCTGCCAACATTGTAGTTGGACTTTATAACGTGATCATACCAGAAGTGTAATGGATTATTTTGTGTTAGAATTAGTCTTACACAGTCCACTTTCAGATGTACACAATGTATTGTAATAAGACACATACTGCAAATGTTATGCATATGTTTAAGTGTCTTTCAGAATCAGGGATGTAGAAAACATGCAGAGGAGTTATGGTATGTGACCAGAACAGCTCTGCCCAGCACTAGATAACGTGACAAACGCAGCTCTGATCTTGCCAGAAATACCCTGCTTGCTTTCTTCCCTCTCTCTGTTTCACGTGCTGCGATACCAAACAAGAAGCCTCTCAGCAGAAAGGTTTCTTTTCTGGAGGAAATGAAGAGTTGGAATTTCTCATTGTGGTAAGCAACAGTTTCTTCTGTTCCTTGTCATGGTGGCTCCTCCTTCTTGGCTTAGTCAGCACTTGACATTACATGGCTGTGTTTGGCAAGCCTGGGCCCAGCTCTGTGGCACAAATAGTGATATCCGTGTCCTGACAGGTTTCTTGTGCTTTGTGCAGATGGACGGGAGGCCTGTTACAGCCTCCATCATCCCCGATAGTCCTGCAAGCACAAATCTGTGACATGCAGCTTTTCCATCTGCTCTAGATGCTGTAGTCCATTCCAAAATGTAGGATTCCCAGCAGGAGTCATTCATTAAAGTTCTGTGGCTTCCATCCCATAGCAGATCGTGCTGTGTTATACATTTTTTGGCCTTAACTGTATCTCTGGGAGTCCTTTACTTTGGAGCTTGAAGTTTAGCAGTTCCCCTTGAAAACCAGCAAGTGTTTGTGGTTCATGCTTGTTTGCTGCTCTAATGCTTCTACTCTTCATCCTCGTTGGGGTGGCTCCTAGAAGTGATACAGCCAAGTTCTCTGGCCAGGAGTCTCATCTAGTTCCCTAAATAATGGAGAGTGGTATAGTCTTACCCTCTCTTTGTGTAGGCTGGGTACAGCCTTTCACATGCTCCTCCTCCAGTGAGTGAGCACAGCTGGTTCTCTCTCACAAGTACTGAAGAAAGGAAATGAGCCTGGAAATGCCTCATTTTCCCACTTGCCATGGAAATCTAATGCTCAGCCAGACCCATTTGCCCAGTTAAAGGTGGGTATCTCTTGGAAACTGTCCACAGTCTTAAAAAAGTGCTGTCTGTATTATTTGGTGTTAACACCAACACTAGAACTCCTGTTAGGGTTGAGTGTAGTAAGACTGAACTCTGGATGATGATGGACTAAGCACTGTGCAGTTGCACCAATCCTTTCGGAGAGTGTAACCCAAGGATGGACCAGATAGTGGCAGCTTCATAAGAAAAACATGCAGTAGGTCTTGTCTTTTTATATGCTGTGTATGTGCTGCATGTACAGAACCCTGCAGTGAAGTGGACACATTTAACTGACTCATCACTTAACTGAGAACATTTTGTAATTATGTGTAAAAAAAAAGAAAAATAATCACAGTCTGCTTTCATAATCTGATAATAAGTGTTTGTCAAAGAATCGGTGTCCTGTTAAGTGCTTTTCAAATACTATCTTAACTTGTATCAGGGTTTTTCTTAATGTATTAGACAAAATACAAAAAAGCTTTTCTCTTTCTTGACAGCTGAAATCTGGCCAACATTGAGAGTGCCTGTGACTGACTGTTTTTCCTTTTCTTTCCTGTTTACATTTTAAGGTGAAGAAATATCTCTATCAATAATGAATCTAGTTTTTCCTGAAGAGCTGGAGAAGGTTTGGGATCACAGCTCCATTTGCTACTTTCCAAGAAATTATAATCTCTATAATTACCTATAAAATTACTGCTAATATAAGAAGCAAATGTTTGAGACCAGTCTCAAAATGCAGAGAAAGCAGAGGAAAAGCTGAAGTAAGTACCATAGTCCTCCTCATCGTGCTCAAGAGTTACAGCATGGGTGACAGGGGATGGGCTGAAGAAATCAGGGAACTTGAAAACAATAATTCCTATGGACAACAACTTTCTTCCGAGTCAGAAAAAAAGAAAAAGTGAAGACACGTGAGGAGAACAACATGGTGGCACCGAGGTCAGTGAAAAGAAGGAGAGGAAGGAGGTGCCCCAGGGGATGGGCTGTAGAAATCCCTGTTGGAGGTAAGCAGGGCGAAATATCAGTTTGTGAGTTCCTGCTCTTTGCGCCACTGAGCATTAATTTCTCCATAAGTTATGTCAGTAACTGAATTTCTTACATGACTCCGTTGTGAATTTGTATGAGAAAACATAAGCTTCTAATCCACAGTACAATCTGAGGTATCCCACACTGAAGAGCACATCAGTGGACTAAAATTCAACTGATGCTGTATTTACGGAATGTACAGATTTTTGTATGTAGGATCTGTCGTGGCCCTCCTGTGCCTGAGGGGAACCTGCAGGAAAGGTGGAGAGGGACTGTTGACAAGGGCCTGGAGTGGCAGGACAAGGGGGAATGGCTTCAAACTGAGAGAGAAGGTTCAGATTAGATATTAAGAAAAAATTCTTTACTGTGAGCACTGTAAAAGATTGCCCAGAGAAGCTGTGGATGCCCCATCCCTGGAGATGTTCAAGACCAGGTTGGATGGGGCTCTGAACAGTCTTTAAAGTGCAACTAGAAAATGCTGTCATTGGTCAGCTAATGATTTTCAGAGGCACTTCATGAAAAAAAACAAACTAAAAAACCTAAACTGCTTTTCAGTTTATTTTTTTCCTCCATAAAAAGCACTTGGGAGGCAGGAGTTTTGCTTCCATAACTAGTACAAGATTGTTGAGGTCTGACACTGACTAGAAACTGGGCATCCACGAAAAACTATCTACTTATTTTCTTCTGCTATAGCTGAACAGAGGAGGGGAAATTAAAAC
>VZTA01028493.1:0-46011 GCA_013398855.1 Mohoua ochrocephala
CCAGGGATGAGGCATCTACCACCAGCCCAACTTCAGTCAAAAAATATAAAGTAAAGCCAGCAGAAATATGCTGAGAAATCATAATTAGGCATCCAAATTTGGCTTGGTATTCCTGTGTCTATTGGAGGTAGTAGGATCAGGCTGTGTCTGCACTAATGGTATTAGGAAGAGTAAAAATAAATACATTTTGGCACAGATGACTTGTGGAGGAAATGTTCTAACTTTCTTTTCCTGGTGGTCTCCACATGCTAAGGGTTAACCCCTTGCATGTGGAAACGAAGATCTCTGGTCTCAAAAGAGTCTGTAATAAAAAAAGGAGAGATCTGTGACTTTAATTAAATATTATTAAGAAGCTGCTGACCCTACTGTAGTAAAGAGCATTTGGCCATTGAGGTGGATGGAATTAGGATTTTAGCCAAGGAATACTCAGGAAAAGGTTAAAGTCTTTGAGTGTTTAAAATTTTGGGGGGTCCAAAGTAGCCCAGTGGGTGGTCAACACCAGCACATGAAATACAGCAGCAGCCTGCAGAGCACTTCTCAGCTGGAGCGTTTCTCGTGCTCGTTGTGCGTTCACACTCGAGGAGGTTAATGGAGCTGGGGTTTTCCCTGGGGACAAGGGCAGTGGGGTTTTCCCTGGGGACAAGGGCAGTGGGGGTTTCCCTGGATCGGGAAGTGGAGACAGGCATGTGGGTGTGTGCGTTGTGTGTGTCCCTCCCAAAATCACCGCTTCCCCAAAAGCTGGAATGCTCACCCAAACTAACCCCACTGCGGCGCCTTGGCCGACCGCGGCATGCGCTGGCGGAGTGTGGCTCCCCAAAAAAGTCTCGTCTTCCCGCCAACTCCACCCCTTTCTGCCATCAGAGAGGAGACCATAACCACGGTGGTGAAGAGCCCGAGACAAAGGGGAAGGGTTTCTCCTGCACGTTCTCCTTCAGGTCATTCTCCTTCCCGCTCCCCGCGGGCGGAGCCGACTCCGGAGCCCGTTTATGTCTCCAAGATCAGGCAGCCTGTCCATAGACAAGACGAGGAGGCAGCACCAAAGTCTGCTGCTGTTCCCAGACTTTATGTCACAGAGCACGAGGACATGCAAGGGGCAGCGGCGAGAGATGTCGTCGTGGAGAGCACAGCGGAAGAGAAAAAGCCCAAGTGGGTCGAAGTGGAAGAAATAATTGAATTCAAGGTGAAAAAATCACCGAAGCCCACAAGGAAAAGAGGCTCTTCCCCAGCAAAACAAGAAAAAGATGACTCAGGGGTGTTAACGTTCACTTTTCCCAGCTCAAGGCCGAAGCGCTCCCCGGAAGATGATCCAAACACAAACAACTCCAACAATAAATTGGTGGAACAGTCAAAATCTCTGCCAAATGAGGGTCTCTCTGAGGGTGACATCCAGCCTCTGGTGTATACAACCGAGCAGGAAGGGCCTCAAGTCAGCAGTGAAGAGAGAAACTCCCCGTGTGGGTCTGAACAATTAGGAAGTGATTCATTTATGGATTATGGAACTGAAGGAAAGAGCTGCCCGCAGGAATCGAGTGCTGGCTACGGGTCAGACACCGCCTCGCCACTGCTTGCCTGCGGGGGTGAGCCTCTGGTCTTCAGTTTTGGGACAGCTGGTGGAGACAAACACGAAGTTCTGTTCTCCCTGGTGAGCCCGGAGGATAAGGAAGGGGTGGATGAAGTGGATGTGTCTTGGCCTGGTGGAGAGGAGGTACCCGAAGTAATGCAGGACATCCTTCCCGAAGAGGACAGTGTCATAGTGGATGAGCCAGAGGAGCTACACACAGATGACATCAGCACCCGGGACCGCAAGATTTTAACCCACAACGGCAAACTCTTAACTCTGGAGGACCTGGAGGATTACGTCCCTCAAGAAGGCGAGACCTACAGGTGCGAGGATCAGAAGCACACGGCGGAGAAGCCCTGCGAGATCTCCGTGCTGCAGACGGAGATCAACGAG
Source organism: Mohoua ochrocephala (assembly GCA_013398855.1). Taxonomy (NCBI): domain Eukaryota; kingdom Metazoa; phylum Chordata; class Aves; order Passeriformes; family Acanthizidae; genus Mohoua; species Mohoua ochrocephala. The sequence goes on from VZTA01028493.1 coordinate 1,955, forward strand.
CCGACCATCGGGAAGCCGGTGCTGCTGAACCTGGTCAGGCCCGTGGTGCCCGAGCCCAGGCAGAGGTTCTTCAGCCAGTACGAGGAGCACGTTCCCGGGGGCGTGTTCGTGTCGGCCTCTCGGGTGAGCGGCGTGCAGTCCGTGGGCCCCTCCAACATCTCCTTCCGCGTCAGCGATTCCCGCGTGGCTTCTCCCGGCCCCTCCTTCACGGTGAAACCCTCGTTCTGCACCGAGGTCCAGCGCTCGGCAGACAACGGGCAGTCCAGCTTTAAAACTGAAGTCTCCACCAGGACCCTCAGCTACGGGACTGTCGGCGAGCCTGTCACCTTGCACATCAGCACAGAAGACCTCTCCCAGAGCTGAGCGGATGCAAGCATAGTTTTTAACACCAAAGAAAGCAGCTTTTTAAAAAAAAATATAAATAATCAAAATTGTTGTAGGTGAGGGGAATTGGTGGCAAAGTAACAAGTACGAGGGAATACCTTAGAGGGAAGTGTATTTAAATATGATATGTCAAGCTTTTCCAGTCTTAAAGGGAACAGTCTGTCAGAACAGTTTGTAACTTTAAAAGCTTTGATCTAGGTGAACATGTATCATTCCATAGTGGAGCAGTGATGGGAGGTTTAGGAAAAGCCTGATTCTTCTACCTATTACAGAAATATAGATGAAAAAGTGCTTTTTTGTCCATGAACTTAACAATTGTTTTGTGTGCCAGTTTCTGGTGTGGCAGGGAGGTGAAAGTATCCAAGCTTTTCAGCATCCTTCAGCAGCCCAGGGCAGGAGGTGTCTCCTGTCACCGTGCGGGCCCAAAGGTCATGAAGCTTCACACTGCTTTGACTCTGCTCTACACTTGTGACACCAATTAGCTCTACCAAAATTTCTTCATAAACCTTTCAACATGCACAGTCTGGTTGCATTATTTTTAACCTTCTGCCATATAATGAGATATAGAGTAAATATTACAAATACCAGGGATTCAAAAGGGCTGCCAGGCCTTTTGGTTGAAATCCCAGATTGACTCCAGTCAGTGGTAAAGTCCCACTGTTGTGAGGAAGCAAGAATTTTGTTGTTCTCTTCTGCTTTACATGAAAAAGACTATCTTTTCTAAATGACTGATATTTTCAAATTCACTTCCTAGTTGTCTGATAATGTAGCTTTCATTATTCTGCATTCTAGTGTGGTGGATTTATAAACCATGTCTTTTAAAATATAATTTACTCAACGTGCACTGAAAGATTAAAGTGCTGCACAAAATGATTTCTGCATCTGCGATCAAACATTAACACCTACAAGGAACTACAAATGTGGTCCTCGTCACTAAATATGACTGGATGAGTATTTGTTCTCCTGAACATGCCAGTGGTGAAACATTCCTGCTAAAACATTGATCCATGATGTCCCTTACACGTGATAAGAGGAATTTACCACTGAGCTACGGCAAAGCAGCAGGAGCACAAAGATTAAAAAAAAAACAAAGAGAAAAGAGATCTTTACCATAAATATTCGGTTGAAACACAGATCTGTTCCACATGGATTGGGCTGCCAGTTGCAATTGCACTGTGTCACTGTAACCAGGAAGGTCGAGATGCCTCGAGGAGGGACTGACTGTGGGGTTCCTCTGGAGCTTTGCAGGGGAATGCTGTGAGGGGAAGGCTGAGGTGCACTGAGAGCAGCCCATCCCTGTTGGCTTCACCAAAAATGGATGTTACCCAGACCTTCAACAAGCTGCTCTGAGAAGAGATGAGTTCCCAGGCCCAAATCCTGGCGCCAGTTGGAGTCAGATGGAGTTTGTCATTGATGGCAGCAGGAACCAGCACTGGCCCTCTCTGGTGACAGAGGCGTGGGGTGAAAAGTCCCCACACCCTGTCCCAGCTGAGCTCTGTAGAAATGTTCAGTAGAAACTGTTTTCATTCATGGTGTAGGGAAACCAGAAATGCTCAGGCACAGCTGAATTTCTAAGCAGCATGAAGAGAGAGGGCGGAGTGAGTTTCTGCCTTGGGAACGAATGGATGATGTTGGCTCAGTGTTTCCCAGCCAGGTGATAACAGGGGAGCTTGTTCTGGAGGCTTGGGGCAATATTCCTGCCAACAGGGGCTGAATTCACAAAAGGTGCTTGTAGAAAAGTCATTTTCCCCTTCTGCAGCTGCACCTTGTGCTGACTAAAATGAACATGTTGATTTCACAGCCTTTCACTTTCACCATCCGCTCAGGATGTCGTGTGCACTACCTTCATAATATGGGATGCTTTTCCAGTGGTGAAGGAAATCAAGCTTCCTTTATGGTACTATCCCGTTTTTTATAACATCTCCTTGGTTTATACTGTTTGTTTTATAATGAAGCGATACGATGGATATATATATTAGTGCTTTTTTCATATATTGCACTGTACATTGGAAAGTAACAGACACACAACGGGGAAATGCTTTCGAAGCTAAAAATATGTCTTTTATTTTGAGCCTGACTCTGATCTCAGTTATTCCAGTATCGATCTGGAATAATTCCACAGAAGGAAGTGGATTTGATTCAGATTTACGAAGATACTGCTGAGAAGAGAATTTGCCCTGCGATAGTCTTCAAAAATTGTAATATTCAAGCCAAAGATAATGAGGATGTGTAAAGTAATGTGGAGGTTTCCTCCTGTTGGGTCGAACTCAGGCTTTTTTAAAGAAGCTCTAAGGCTGCACTTCAGATGGTCATATAAGAAATAATTATACCTTGATTCATTAGCTCAAAGCAATTAACATCTGTTTACATCTTCTTTTGAAATTTAAGCAAAAGACAATCAATCGAAGGGAATTCTTAAAATCCTATGCAGGGCTCTGTTCAAAAAGTGAAAGGTTTATGAGAAGTTCATTACATATACTTTCAAAATGTTTTCCTAGAGGTTAAAATTTATGCTTGTAAGTGATTAAACTGTGTAGATAACTAATGAGATGTGTGGGGATTTATTTCCTGTAGATGAAAAGAGATACGGCTGTACGAAAGATTTTAATACAATGAATGTTTTACTGAAATTCCTGGAGGTAAATGGGTATTGACAAAGTGGAAACTTCCGTTTGCTTGAGATACAAAAAGAAAAAAAAACCACACACCAAAAAAAGTCAAGTGCAAGATATGCTGTTAGATGCTGAGTTTATATCAATAAATGTCTTGCATCAGCTGTCACTGAACTCGTTGGGTTTCTGTGTTCTTTGTTGCAGCACTTGATGTTCCATCAACTCATCCTCTTCTCCCGCTGACTTCAGCAGGAGCTGAGTTGCAATCCAAGAATATTAATGCAGTTGGGCTCTGGCTCCTTTTTTACGGAGAGTTTCAGGAGTGTTGAAGTGAAAAAAACTGGTTTTAGGGATATTTCCAACTCAGGAATCTTAAATGATTCACATCCTCTTGGATCCTTCTCTGAGACCAAACTGGAGCTTCAAAATAAGCGTCAGTCTTGAGTTCCCAGGGATGGACTGAAGGAGATGTGGGGTGGAAAGGTTCAAGGTTGAGATTTTAGAGCTAGGAAAGAGGTTGTCCATCACAGGCTGCCATCACTGTGGTGTTTGTTAGTTCTATTTATCTTGGGGCATATCAAAGTTCCTCAGCCTGAATCAGTGTCCTAAAGAAGGAAGAAAGTGGTATAATGGCCCTAATCAGGGAGGAAAGTGGTGGTGTTAGAGCATGGGGGAGACCTGTGATTATACATAACCTCTGTATCTACAGCTATACACCTGGGAATATATTTCCTAATCGAGTGTTTCACACCTTTCCAATCATTTCACTCATTGGCAGCTGCCCAGCTCACAGGACATCACCAGTTGGCAGCAATCACAGCAGGAACACCAGAGAATCCAGGTATTTCTCTAGGAAAATATTTATTATCTTCCACCCAGCCCAGTGCTGATGAACACTGATGGGCAGTCTGGGACACCATGTGAGCAAATCTTGCTTTTTTTCCATCAACAAATTCAGGAAAGAAATATTTTGTCACCATTGTGATCATTGAAAACAAAAATCAAGTGAGATGTCTTCATCCACACGTAGCCTTCTACGTTACCTGCTCAGGCCTCTCATGGGAATTGGACTTTCCTAAGGCTAGGAAGGGAGCAGAAGCAAAACCCCTACAGGACATGCTCATTAATGTCATTGGCATCAAACAACTCAGAGCTGTTTGTTCCAAATGCTCTTATTTTCTTCTCAAACCACATCATGGTTTGAGTTTTCTCTCTGGCTTGGCAGTCGCATCATGAAAGTGATCAATGGTCTTAACCTGACCTGCATGTTCCCTGTCTCCTTGGGGGCTTCCCCAGGTACCATCCATCCCTTTGTTGTGCCTCTTCAGGGTTTGTGGCAGGTTTATCAGGAAGGAGATGGGGTGAGATGAGCTCCTGCAGTCCGTGGTCCCATCCCAGCCTTCTACATCCAAACCCAGCAGAAATATTCCGATATCATGAAGTAGGACAAATACATCACCTTGGAGCAAAGAGTGGCTTTTCTGCCAGACTTTGATGAGAAAGAACAGCCCTCCTTTCTTTCCCCTGCCCTTCTCCAGAGTCACTGCTGAGGCTGATTCCTGTCCACTCCTTTTCCTTCCCTGTGAGATAACGTCTTCCTTGCACATGGGGTCTGTATCAGTGCAATGAGTTCATTTCACTGGTCTTTTCCAGTGATTGGCTCTTCTTCCAGAGGGTGCTGGGACACTGAACAGGCTCCCCAGGGAATGGGCACAGCCCTAAAGCTGCCAGAACTGCAGGAGTGTTTGGGTAACACTCCCAGAAACAGAGTGGGATTGTTGAAATGACTGCGTAGGGCCAGGAGTGGGACTGGATGATCCTTGTGGACCCGTTCCAGTTGATGATATTCTGATTTTATGATTAATAAAGGTATTTTTGACAGACCAACCAATGTCGGGTTCAGCTGAGAGATGGATCCTCTGTTCCACTGTCTGGGAACAGGCCAGGGGTGCACACAGTGTGGCACAGTGTCCCCAGCCTGCTGAGATACAACTTTCCAAAGCATTTTGTGCCAGCTTTCTTATTTGAACTCGTAGCTGTGCTCCCTCTTGCTGGAATAAGCATTTCTTCATCAGCTCCCTGCTCTAGGAGGGGAAAGTGATACGGGTGCAAATATTTCCACGGGTTGGGTGGTGCTGCTGTTTTCTTTTTTGCCCTGAAGAGAGAAAGTTGTTGTTCTTGTCTGTAGGAATGAGTTCCCCCCAGTCAGAGACGGAGACTACCGTGCAGGCCTCGCTCCAGCGCGCCGATAAGGAGATCAAGACAGCTCTGAGAAAGCTCATGGACTCGGCGTCACTGCTGGTGACACTTCCCCCGGGCGTGCGAGCAGATGGTGGCCTTGGCCTTGGCCCTCCCGGGTCTGTTCCTTCAGAGCACTCAGGGACGGCAGCCGGGCCCTCTGTGGCGGTTCATGAAGCCAGTACCCAAACCCAGACTGCCGGAGGCCATGGTAGGTTTGGCATGAATGTGGGAGATGTCCCCAGGGAGTCGAGAGACAGGAAAATATTGAACATGCCAGTAATGATATTTTTAACCCCATATTTCTGTGTCATTGTGTTCTGAGCAGATGAAGATTAAGAGGGGGCATTCAGACCCAAAGAAACATGGAGGGGTGGGTTGGGGTTAGGTTGGATCTAAGTTTGGGGCAGATCTTTCTGGAAACAGGAGGTGTTTGAAAACCATGTCTGAAGTAGAGTTTGGTTCACCACCTGCCCAAAATTAAGGAAGAGGGGATTTTTTTCCACTTTTGGGGTTTTGTCCCTGGTCTTGCTTCAAGTACTTTTTGGAGGAGAAGGCGGGGTGAGATCCCTCCTTTACATTCGGAGAAGTCATTTGGGTTTTGATTTGGTGGGGTGGGTGCTTGCTTTTATTTTATTGTTTGCCATAAACAAGCTGGAAATGTCTTTAATATCCTACACCAACTGTCAGAGACCTTTCCAGGGGGTTGGGTGCATCAAGTTCACCTGCATTTCACTGACCCTGGAGCCCGGACAGACTCCTTGCAGCTCCTGTGTGACTAAACCCAACCGTGTGTGTGGCTGTGTCTTGCCAGGAGAACAACTCCTTTGTCTTTCTGTTGTTTTTAAAAAACCAGGGATGAGCGACAACCCTTCCACTCTTCCTCTGCTTCTGCCATAACAACTTGTCTAAGCTGTCTCTGTGTCAAGTCAGAATAACTGTTCTCCACCAGTGTTAACTTAAGGGACAATGCCAAGTAGCCTTCAGCCCTCAAACTCCAGATAATTCTTTAAAAAATAAGTATTCTTGTTTAAAACCTTACAAGGATAAAAGCTGTTCATGGACTCAGACCCAAAATAACAGCATAAAAAAAAATGTCAGGGCTTTAAAACCTTTTTTCCTTTCTAGTAGGAAATCATCTTTGAAAATAATCCTCTGGCGAAGCAGGAGGACTCAAAAATCCTAAGTAAAATGTCACCTAGCAGATTATTTCCTCAGTCACAGCTACAGAGAAAACACAACAGTGAAGGAGATGGTTTGGCAGGTCTTTCATCTGAGCAAAACTAAACATGGTATGGGAATTAATCAGATGGAGACTTGACACCTCTCTCTATGATCACATGCCTTAAATAAAAAGGAGGTAAATATGTCAATAGTGCTGGTGACAGGAAAGCACAATCCCAGAACCTGGGATCTCTGACCCAGTAATGCCTTCAACAACCACGTTTTCCACCCCAACAGAGCTGCTTCATGTGATTTCTAGAAACAGCTGTTCTTTTCCAAAACCAGCCAGCACCAAACATCCCCAGAGCGCTCCCTAAAATATTCCTACCTGCTGGGTACAAAACTCCTCTGGATTTAACCTTTTCTCCTTAAACGAAAAAGAGATGATGCACTTTATCCTACGGTGTAATTCCAATGGTGAATATCAAAAGACAACCAGGTACTTTTGGAACGTGAGATCAAACCAGGTTTTGAAGCTATAGCTGATAAAATAATTAATAATAAAAGAAGAAAAATAACTGAAACGGCCATCAAGCTGCACCATCTTTTGGTTTCCTCAAGCCCCAGATGCCAAACGTTGTTCTGGTGTAAGTTAGAGCTGTACAAGGACATTTTCCAGGGAAGGTGCAGCAATACTGATGCTGAAACATCACCGGGTCCCCTGTAAGAGTCCACGTTACCTCCATATCAGTCATATCCCCAGGCAGGACCTGCTTTGACCACCAGTTTACACCAATGTGAGCTCAGCCATGTCCCTGATGCCATCTGTGATCATGGCAGTGAGTCAGGAACTGTCCTAATGCCAGGTTTAAGGGGAGAATTCATGTGTACAAAGGTAACAATGGGTTTCCCTGGAATGCATTTCAGTGATGGACTTGCAGTGCTGGGTTCATGGTTGGACTTGTTTTTAAAGCTCTTTTTCAACCTGAATGATTCTGTGATTCCATGATTTCCTCACAGCCGTGAGCCAGAACTCAAACACAGTTAAATTATCCCCTGTAGAGGCTGTGTGAACCCATGCTGTCTGTCCAGCTGACCTATTTTTCCCTGTCCCTCCTGCCTTTCCCACCTTTGTGTGTGTTCCCTTACAGAAAAGTCAGTTTAGCCCAGTCAGCCACGTGCCACCATTCTGGTGTTGTCCAGCCCCTCTGCTTCCTGTGCTCTTTGCAGAAGTGCCAAATTCTCTTCTAACCTTCAGTGACTGCACCCAGCTGAGGTCAGGTGGACTCGGCTCTGGCACAAGGAACACCAGAGATGGCTCCAAAGGCTGGCTCTGGGTTTCGGGTGTGCTCTCATGTCTAACTTGCCCAATTTCTGCTGCCAGCCAAAGCACAAAGGCAGGTTCCAGCTGAAGAACTGGGAGTGCCAAAGCCCAGCCCTGCTCCTTCCCGGGAAGAGGCGGCTGCTGGAGGCGAAAGCGCTCGGGAACGCACTGTTCCAATTGACAGGTAAATACCCACCTCAATATTTCCATGTAATCCGTGTGGATTTCTGAATTCCTGAAGAGCAAGTCCTCTGTGGTGCACCTGAACAGATCCTTGTAGGTTTGTCATTATTTTCAGAATCCTGGTGGCAATGCTTTTTCAAAGAAGGGTAAAAAAAGGTTGGAGAGAAATAATCCCCCCCAAAACAAAATTCTTCTTGTAGTAATTTTAAGCAAATAACTCTTTGTCTGTGGTTGAACAGATCAATGGCAGGGTGTAATCCTGCACCTCTCGTATGTGGCTGTGCCATGATGTTTTCTCTTGGGTTTCTTGAAAGAACGTCTCCAGATGCAGGGGAAGGAGGCTGGTACAGGAGAGAAGGAGACGTGGTCTGGGATGTGCGCAGCGAAGTTTACATTGAGACCACGGAAAGAACTCGTGTGTATAAGACTGAGGAGAAGACTCCAACAAGTAAGACCAAACCCTGTTTCCCTTTCCCAATCCCATGATTGTCACTGTCTTCTCTTTTGGTAACAACTCCTGAGGACTATTTTTTTAAATATTCCAATTTTTTGAGTGCTAACTGTTTATTAAACAAAAAGTAATAGATAAGTGTGAAGATAAGAAGCCTGAAAGAAATGCCAGCATAAAGAACCCCAAATATATTGCTGCTTTAGCTCTTGATTTGACTTTAAACTACAGTTACATCCTAAATGGCCCATCCTATAAATCCCATTTGAGTAACTCCACCTCTGTCAGCACACTGGGAATGAAGTTGATGCCTTAAGTGGCCACCTAAAACACAGAGACCAGACAAGAATAAGAGAATAAAAGGAGGGATTTATTTGAAGGCCTTCAAAGGCTCACCCTGGGCAGTCCAGAGGCTCCACCCCAGATGGACCCTGGGTCACGGGTTCTTCACCCTTTGATCAGTTTGGTTCATTTGCATCTCAGGGTTCATTCTCCAATGATCACCTCAGTTCATGATGGAATCACCCCAAGTTTTCCCCCCTTTAGAGGCTTTAAGTTGACACATTTGGGGCCCGGTGTCCTTGGAGTGGAACCTGCAGAGGTTTGTTGTGTGTGAGCAGCAGGAGAGAACAGCAGCTCCCAGGGCACAAGGAACTGCAGAGTCACACACCAGGCAGGGCAGGGTTTGAAAAATACAGAAGTTAAAACCTCAGGCATCAAAGTTGCAGAGTCGTGCATGCAGCAAACCCTTGTGTCTCACCAGGTCCTCCCTACATGCAAGTGACAATAGAGGATGTGCAGGTGAACGCTGGGGAATGTGCCAAATTCCAAGCAGTCATTGAAGGAACCCCTCAGCCCATAGTTCTGTGGTTTAAGGTGAGTGCAGACTCTTCTCTGGCTGAGAGTGAGGACCATGGGAGGGACTGTAGTGCACTACTTCACAGGGAATTTCTTCTGTTCTTTCCTGCCACACCTCTCACACTGACTCTGGATCATGTCTGTAGTTTGTGGTACCAGCTGCTCTCACTGCACCACCACCGGTGCATCTCACCCTGTGCTGTCACCGTGTCACCCTGGATCCTTTTGCAGAGAGGGCAACCAACGTGGTTTTGGGGACCAAAAAGAGCTGGAAGAGAAATTGTTTCTACCTGAGTGCCACTGAGATGTGTGCTGCAGGTTGGGGCAGGGATGGGATTGAGGGGCTCATTCCCATTGTCAGTGTGACTTCCAGGCTCTGTATCTTTCCTGCAACTACTTGGTAAAATCAGTGTGACTAAGGACAATGAATATCCCATAGAGAGGAGGGAAATAATTTATTTTTCCTTAGAATATCATTGTCATATCTTGCTAGAGCCTCCCTTCCAGGCTGAAGAGCCCTGATCTGCTGTCCATTCTCATCTGGAAGCTCTTACAGAGGACACTGATGATGAGGTACCAAAGAGTACCACGCCATGGGCAAACCAAGGATTGATCAAATGATGCTTTGTGCCTTATCCTTCATTTCTTCTCTAATAATTTCTAGTATCTGGTACCTTTTAGCTCCCACCAAGCATTGAGCTGTGCTGCTGTGGAGTGATTTGCTCTAACTTAAGTTTTTGTTACAGTTTAAAAAGGAAAAGCTCAGAAGCAGAGATTTTATGTGGGAAAACAGGATTGCATCACTTCACATTTGTGGTATTCTATATACATATGTATCTATTGCATTAAATATTTCTATCTTGCATTTTACTGCCATAAATCCTTTTGCAAATGCTCACAGTCTGCTCTGTCCCACACACTCCATCCTGCCCCTCTCTTCATAGCATTTATGAATAGACAGAATCACAGAACCATTAAGGTTGGAAAAGACCTCCAAGACTGTCGAGTCCCACCTCTGACAGAACACCACCTTGTCAACCAGATCCACATCCAGACCTTTCTTGAACGCTTCCAGGGATGGTGACTCCACCACTTCCCTGGGCAGCGTTTTGTCCATGAGGTTTGCTCACGTAAACAGTCTGTGTTGCAGCTCTGCTCCCGTATCTTGTTTCCTGAAGAGCGGAAACATCTGTTTCCATCTTGGCTTTTCCAGTGCCAAAGTGTCATTTCCTTCCCTCAGGGCACTTCACTGCTGACAGACAGCGACAGGGTCCATCAGGGGAAGGAAGGAACAACGTATTTCTTAGTGGTGGACAATGCTGCCTTGGAAGATGGTGGTGTTTATACCTGCGTTGCCAAAAATGCAGGAGGGGAGGTTTTGTGCAAAGCAGAGCTCGTCGTACGTGAAGGTAACGTCACCCCCACAGCTGGGAGGGCAATGCCACCTTCTCAGCTGGGAGGGCAATGCCACCCTCTCAGCTGGGAAGGCAGTGCCACCCTCTCAGATGGGAAGGCAATGCCATCCTCTCAGATGGGAGGGCAATGCCACCCTCTCAGCTGGGAAGGCAGTGCCACCCTCTCAGATGGGAAGGCAATGCCATCCTCTCAGATGGGAGGGCAATGCCACCCTCTCAGCTGGGAAGGCAGTGCCACCCTCTCAGATGGGAAGGCAATGCCATCCTCTCAGATGGGAGGGCAATGCCACCCTCTCAGCTGGGAAGGCAATGCCACCTTCTCAGCTGGGAGGGCAATGCCACCCTCACAGATGGGAAGGCAATGCCATCCTCTCAGATGGGAGGGCAATGCCACCCTCTCAGCTGCAGGAGTGGCCCCCACTGCCACGGCAACATGTAATTTGTTGCAGTCATGTTCTGGTACCCCTATGGAATCTGCTCTGTATTCCTGTATAGCATTTATACATGGCCAGTATGGCAGGATCCAGGACAAAAGCAAATCACAGAATCCTGTAATGATTTGGGTTGGAAAGGACCTTAAAGATCCTCTAATTCCAACCCCCTGCCATGAGCAGGGACACCTTCCACTATCCCAGATTGCTCCAGATCCCATCCAACCTGGCCTTGAACACTTCCATGGATGGGCCAGCCACAGCTTCTCTGGGCAACTCTAAAGTTCATTTTGACACATTCTGTTATCAAACAATTCCACTTAATTCTCTGTAGAAGTTTAGAAGATCCCTCTAATTTTTCCTGCCTTAAATTGTCTTGTAATAACTTTGCACACTATTAGCAAGGCATTGTTGTCTGAATAGTTATCCTTATGTTTTCCTCTATTTCCAAAGCTAAGAAAGACCAAGAAGGAAAGAAAGTGACCACCAGGAGAAAGCTCCACTCCCATTATGAGGTTAAGCAGGAGATTGGAAGGTAAATGAATTTTCCAACTCTACAGCATCACTGCCAGGGAATGTCTCATCTGAGCTGCTGAGGCAGGGGTGGCTCCCGAAAAGTCTGGAAAGGTGGAAGTAAAGGCAGAAGTGGGAGGTCACTCCCAGGTGTGCCGGGAATGTGTTCCTGTGGTTTCTGATAGAGGACTGGACAGTCCAGGCAGCTCCAACCAGAAAAAAACCATCCAAAGGCTCACAAATTAGTGCCTGGGCATGGCTTCTCGGCAGTGGGAGCATCCCAATCCCATCCCATCGGGTCTGTCCCAGGGATCCCAGAGCATCAGCCTCCACCAGCACGAGCCTGCACCACCTGCAACAGCTTTTCCCTTGATGGGAACACGTTGCTTCCCTCTGGAGACAGCCAGGAGAGGGCAACAGCACCTCACACACAGCAAAATGAGCTTCTCGTGCTGGAGAATTGAAGCACTGAGCAGCAGGCAGCTGCCAAAGGCCAGGGTGTGGGAAACTCTCTGCCCAGGTCTGATCAGGGCTTGTCCTTCTGTTCCTGCACAGGGGCTGCTTCAGCTTCGTGAAACGGGTGGTGCACAAAGGGAACAGGGTGTCCTGTGCTGCCAAATTCATCCCTCTGCGGAGCAAAACCAAGTCTCGAGTGCATCAGGAGAGGGACATTCTTGCCTCTCTGTCCCACGACAGAATTACCAGGCTCCTGGATGATTTTGAAACACGAAAAACGCTGATTTTGATTCTGGAGCTGTATCCTTTTCTGTGCAGTTGTCTGAGGAGGCTGGGAAGTACTGGGTAGAGCTCATTTATTAAATATCTAAGCAATTAACTGCTTTTTGGGGTTTTTTCCTGAGACAAAAGGACTCACAATCCTTCTCTGCACTGCAGGATAGCACAGCTCCGTGAGAGCTCCACTGCAGTCCTGGGTGAGAAAAATCAGACTTGTGAATACAAGTGTGAATGAGTTATTAAGACAGAAATTCTTTTCTGAAACATCTGGAAGTTATGGGCTCCGTTTCCACGAGATTCAGCCTGGGTGAGCATGAGGGAAATACCCAGCAGAAACTCCAAAATCAGCAGGTAGATTTTAGCAGAAGCGACGCCAGGTTTAGAGCAGCCCAGCTCTGCAAGGAGGACTCTGCTGCAGTAGAAACTTTCCTGACCCTCACAGCACCTGAGATCACCTCCTGAATTCTGCTGTTGGCTGGATGGAGGTGGTTCCACAATAAAAATGAGCTTTTCCACGTGGTTCTGTTGTGCCTTAATGCTGCTGTCAGATGCTCCAATGAAGAGCTCCTGGACCGTTTATTCAAGAAGAGCGTGGTCACTGAAGCTGAGGTAATTCCTCGTTTGAAAGCCCAGAGCTGGTTCTTTCTGCATTTTCCTTTTGGAATATGAGAGATGTCTTTGAAGCAGTGATTACCTGTCAAAGCAGAATCAGCCCTTGTGTTCCTACCAACTTTCATCCCTAAGTTGGGTTTCTTTGGGGAACAACTAGAAACAGCCAGGGGGTTTGACCACCAGCATTGCATCCAGCCTAAAAAAAGAGATTATATTTGCTCTACTATCATCATTTCTTTGCTTTCTGTTGTCTGGAGCTCCTGTATCTCCACTTGCTTAATACCACTTTATCCCTTTGTAATTGTGTTCTGTCTACTCCCTTTCTGTCTTTAAAAGAAAAGCTGAAATTATGGTTTCTAAGGGATATTTTTTTTTACATCCTTAGTACTAAAAGTTCAAAATGTTTCGCATCTCCCATCTAGTAGCCAGGTGTCCCATATTTATTGGTAAAATTGATTTTTTTTTATTTTTAGAAATACTCTGAAGGAAACATCATAGAATCACAGAATGGTTTGGGTTGTGAGGGACCTTTAAAGATCAAATCTTGGTGAAATCAGGGGCCCTCCTATTTACTCTCACTGTTTAATAATTGATTATTTAATAATTGTTTAATAACTGACTCAATTCTTAGGTCAAACTGTATATCAAGCAAATTTTGGAAGGAATCAAATATCTTCATGACAACAACATCCTTCATTTGGACATCAAGGTAACGTGCAAGGGGAGGTCTGGCTTTTCCCAGCCTCTTGCTGGCCAGGGAATGGGTGTTCTCTGAGTTAATCTTACAACTGAAAATACTCCCTGCTCTCAAGAAAAATTCCCCCCTTTTATTTTTTTTTTCATTCAATAGCCACTGAATATCCTCATGGTTTATCCTGAGAGGGAAGACCTGAAGATCTGTGACTTTGGGTTTGCCCAGAGGATCACACCCGTGGAGCCTCAGTACAGCAAATACGGCTCTCCAGAGTTTGTTGCCCCAGAAATTGTTTCCCAGTCACCAGTGTCAAAAGCAACTGATATCTGGTAATCTCTCATTTTCTTAAAAAGCTTTTCCAGGCCCTTAATGGCCTGAATTTCTATTAGCTGTTAATTAGTAAATGGAGCAGTGATAATAACACAGGAAACTGCAAACAAACGCTGACAATCCAAAAGCCATCAGGGCTCTTTAAAGCTCCTTCTGTCTAATTTTTTTCAGCCATAATTGACCTGTGACTGCTAATTAATGCAAAGGAGCATCTTAGAGGAGATGATCTCTATTCCAGGCAGCAACTAGAGGGAATGATCCTAAAGGGCTTTCTAGAAAAGGCAAACAAACTCCAAAAAACCCACTTATTTTTGGTCTTTTCCTCTATCTGTGCTTTAAAAATGGGAGGATTGCTTTAGAACAATTTTAAAAAATATTGAAGGGGGGAAATGAATGGAGAAAAACAGTAGCTTTTGGGATTTATGATCCTTGAAAGGTGAGGAGAAGGTGATCTTGCTGTTCCAGGGTGTCTAGTGGCAGGAAGAGGGGCTTGAGAAGGATGGATAAATAGTGACAAACATGACACTTGTGTTCCCTCTCTCCTCAGGGCTGTTGGAGTCATCACATATTTAAGGTAAATAAATCTTGGAAACACTCCCTCAATAACCCTTTGTCCATCAGAGCCCTCTGGTACTTTCAAATGAGGGATTTGAGTGGAGCATTCAGTCCTTCCATAAAAAGGACGATTTATTTTGTGGTTTCCCCCTTTCCTGATTGCTCCTCATGAACATTCCAAGTCCCAGGCATGGAGTCCCTCAAGTATTTAAGAGCCCCGTGTAAGCATTTGTGCTTCTGTCATTTGTCAGGAAACAGAAGTCTAAAACCTGTCTCCTCTCATTTCATGGTGCTCAATAAATAAGCCTCACGTGCAAGTCTCCATTTGCTGGGGAGAACGACAGGAAAACTCTCCTAAATATCCAGAACGGGGAAATTTCATGGACCATTCCTGATGTTGTTCACTTGAGTGAAGATGCAAAGGACTTCATGAAAGGGATCCTGCAGCAGCACCCCAAGTGAGTGCCCTCCCGTGCCTCCCTCTGTGCAGAGCTGTTGGTGTCTCAGCAGGCACATCCCAGCTCATCACTTGGTTTGAAAAGTAGAAAGCTGAGTGAGATGTGGTGCATTTTCCCCTAATTCTTCTTTATTATTCCCCATTACCCAACCCACAAGTCGGATATTTGCCAAATTGGCCTGTCTCTGGTGTGGTGATGTCCTTACTCCCTGCCTCCTCCAGGCAGAGGAGTTTCTGGAATGACACAGACGAGTGGGAAGAGCACGGAGTGGTACGGAGGGAATTATGCAAGAATTAAATAACATTGACCACATTCATTAAGCAATTTCCAGTACAAAAGTTGGCTTGAAGGCGTGTTTACAGGCACTCGATTTTAATTTCATTTCTACTCTTTCTGCCTGCTGCCAAAGCTATTTTCACTCTGGCCACCTAAAGAGGCAAAGGCACACTCAGGGCTGCTCAGGACACACTTGAACCCCTGCAGAGAGCCATGAGCTCCTCCTGAGGATCTGTGGGGAGGGTCAGACTGAAAAAGGAGGATGTTTTCACCTCCAGGGAAGGAAAGCTTGGGTTGGAAGCTGCTGTGTCTTGTTGGCTTCTCAGCTCTCAACCAGCATCCTAAGGACACAGCCCAGAGCGTACGGGGGTGTCCACGTGCAGCAGCACCTTCAGGAAGATCAGTGGTTGCTGTTGGAGGTGATTTCCTACTAAAATGTTCATCTGTTCTCTTACCAGAGCCAGGCCGAGTGCTTTGGACTGTCTTTCCCACAAGTGGTTCATGGTAAGTTTGTCCTGGTCCTTCATCAGTCGATTTTCCCCAATATCCAATTGAGGAATTCCCTAAACCTCCCCGGTGCAACCCGAGGCCATCTCCTCTTGTTCTGTCACTGCAGTACATAAAGGAAACTGGCTTTGCACACCAAAGTTATGGTTTATATTCCAAAGAATATAAAGGAAAAGAGTTAAAAATTAACAACAGCAAAAAGGATTTAACGACATGTATTGAACAGGGCTTGCTTTGATCACTGAAAAGATGATTTTGTCTGCATTTAACTGTGAAAGGACTGCAGCATTTGATCCTAAACTTTCCTAAATTAAACAATTGTGTAGAGATAATTCTAAAAAAAACCACAAAAACTTCTCAAGAAATGAAGTCAGGATTTTTTTAACCAAAGATTTTCCTCTCATTCTACCTGGCAGCATAATGTCCCTCTTGAAGCAGCTCATTTCATTAATACCAAACAGCTCAAATTCATTGTGGCTCGGAGCAAGTGGCAGGTGAGTTGCCCTTAATCTGTGTTGGTTCTGTTTAGTTGTATCTATTTTTAATTGTATCCAAATCTTTGAAAATCTTTCGGGCTAGGACAGTGAGCTCAGCAGAGATCTGACATGGCTGTGAGTTGGGAATAAAGCCCAGGAGAGATGGATGTGTCAGGAATGAATTATCTAGGCTTTTACTGCCTGGAAACCCGTGCAGGTGCCTGTAAGACACAAGGTTGTGTCTAAGTTAGGTGTCCTCAGCTGCCTTTGCAATCAGAGCTGAATTACACACAGGGGCTGAGAAAATGCCTCTTTTCCTGAAGTTTTCTAAAATAATTGGATTGATTGCCTTCTGAACATGCCAGTTTCCCTCTGATGGCTGGAAGGAGAGGCCCAGCTTCAAGTGAGATGCCCCACATGGCAGAATTTAGAGCAGAGGAATCCCATCTCCTACACTGTGGTAGGTCTTCTGCTGGCTTAAGTCACTGTAGGTTGTGTTGCAGTCGATGGATTTAAGGCCATTTACTCCAGTGAGTCTCTCATCTGAGGTTTCCCATCAAAAACTCCTTTCCATCTGCTTTGAGTGGCCAGAGTGACTCTGGAAATCCCAGAGTCCTGTTTCCCCCAGTCACAGGAGCATGTGTGTCCCCTGAGGTCAATTTAGTTTCACATCTGTGAAGGAGGGAAGAGGAAGATTTGGAGAGCAAATGAGGCCTGGATTGGTGCCATGTCCAGAGGGTTGCAGACCAGACTCATGGTGTGGTATTTAGGGGTGCAGGAGTTCATTTTGGTGTGTTTGCTTTACCATACTCCCACCATGTTCCCATCTCCTTGTGCTGTGTCTCGTTTTCCTTCTCAGCGCTCCCTGATGTGCTACAAATCCATCCTGGTGATGAGGTCCATCCCAGAAATCCTCGAAAGGACCCACGACAACACCTCCCTGGCCATCTCCCGACACCTCATTGAGGAAAGCACCTCATCCAGCACCAGCGGCTCCTCTTCAGACAACGAGAACTCGAATTTCCCCAAAAAGAGGCACTTTGGCTCCACCCCCGAACTGCACTTGCCCGTATTTGATGCCCCGAGCTATCCCGAGCCTCTGAAATGTGCAAGTGGACGGGAGCACTCCAAAGCCTCCATCCCTCCAGTAAAACCCATGAGGAGGAAATATGCTTCAATGGGAGCTGAGGTGGGGGACAAATCACCCACGGAAAGCAAAGAGCTCATGGCGAGTATCTTACAGGAGAAAGAGGAGGGGCTCCAGCCCAGCCTTCGAGCAGAGCCGTCCCAAAGAAGTGGTGCTGCTGAGCCTTCATCCCTGAGGGCTTCCATGGAAAGCACGTCGCTTCTGCATCAGAAAGAAAAACCAGACACATCTTCATCTGAAAAGGACAGAGTTGAAGAGGCAGGGGATGGGACAGAAAAGCCATCTGCCTGTGTTCCCAGGCAGAGTGTCATCAAAAGCACTTTCTACAGCCAAGCAACTGAGCTGCCCGCAAGGCCGCCTTCCTCACCAGGCAGGGAGTTCAGGAGGCACCTGGACAGAGCCAGAAGGACTTTCAGGAAGGCTGGATATTCAAAGGTGCCCCTCAGTGGCCTCCGTGAACCCCTCCTTGAGCACTTTGAACTGGAAGAAGAAGAAGAAGAAGGAGGAGATGATCGCAGGGAAAGTCTGCTGGGATCCTTGACCAAATCCGCATCATTTGACACCGCCAGGAAGCCACCGCACCCTGCCATTGCTGGTGCCAGCCGCAGCCGTTCCCTGGATGACTACAGGCTGAGAGCCTCCAGATCCTTGATGGAACAGGATATTTTGGAGGAGGACTGTGATGTATTGTCCCAGGAGAGCTGCCCTGAAGGCAGCGATCACTGCGACATTTCCGCAGGGCCTGGCAAGGGATGTTCTGCGGACACAACGGAGCAAAGGGACATCAGGAGAGCCAGCAAGGACTGCTCAGGAGAGAAGCCCTCTCCCTCCACACAGTGTGAGGGGAATGGGTGCCCAGCTGCTTTTATACAACAGGTAGAGGGACTTCCAGTGTCACCTCATAGGAGTGAGAACAGGAAACGTTTACTGAAGAAGTCAAAAGCCACTGAGATTGAGGAGGATGTTGAATGTTTGGAAGGCAAAAGCCCCATTCCAGCTGCCCAGTGCTCAGATGTAACAGCATCATCAGCTCCAAAACG
This sequence comes from Mohoua ochrocephala, assembly GCA_013398855.1. NCBI lineage: Eukaryota > Metazoa > Chordata > Aves > Passeriformes > Acanthizidae > Mohoua > Mohoua ochrocephala. The sequence goes on from VZTA01028493.1 coordinate 20,355, forward strand.
TGAGAGCACGGAGGATAAATCTGCCTCTGGCCGTGCCTCTGGCTCTGCTTCTCAGGAGGGCAAAGAGTCCATTTCAACCCTCACACAGTCAGAGACCACCTCCAAGTCATCTCCTCCAAGTAAGGGAGGGGTGTGTCTGCCCCAGGAGTCTGCTCCCCCCGACACCCACCCAGATCTAACAGGTGGAAGCTTGCTTATCAAAAGGGCAGCCCCGGCCCCACCTTGGAAAGACAAAAGGCAGAAACATTCAGATGAAAAGACTTCTGCTCCTTGCATTGCTGAATCTGAACTCATGGAGCATGAAAGCTCCGCTGTTCCAACAGAACAAACAGAAACCGATTCACTGCCAGTATGTAAAGACAAAAGTCAGGAAATTTCTGGGAAAAGTGTTCCAGCAGCTACTGTCGTGGTGGGCAAACGGCCAGGTACCTTCACAGCTGGTGAAGGTGCTCCTCAGAAGCTGAAGATCCGTAAAGAGGTGAGATCTGTCCTGGAAGATGCAGGAGCGGGTGTTACAGGAATCACTCCACCATCAGCCCACAGTGGTGAAAGCCAAGCACACAAGAAGGCTCTTGTTCATTTAGACACAGCATCAGCTGTCCTGAAGGGAGAGCAACTCGCTGTTCCCAAAATCCCACCACCAGGATCAGTGCCAGCTCCGGTCTCCGATGGAGCACAGCAGGTTCTCAGCAAAGAGAAGCTTGCTGCTCTGAGGAGCAGAAGCCCAGCTGTCACAGAGGTCGTTCCCAGTTTGGCCCATGAAGGAGCTGAGCCCCAGAAGGTTCCTGAAGGCCATGGCTCAGAGCCTGCTGTTCTGGAGAGCAGACACCCAGCCAGAGCTGTGTCCTCCCAAAGCACTGTCCTCCCTCAGGTCTGGGAGAGTGACAATCAGGAACATCCAGAGGTGTCACTTCACAGTGAGATGAGATCTGTTGCGACAGCAAGTGGAAGCCGAGCAACTGGACAGGCTGTGGCTGCTCCTTTCCCCAAGGCTGGACATGGGGTGTTTGAGGAGGACAGGATTTTGGATGGTCTGGAGAGTGGGAGCCCAGGTGCATTAAGTGCTTCACAACCAGAAGTTGGCCCAGCTTCAGCCTATGAACTGGTATATGAGGAATATCCAGAGGTTTATGGTGAGGATGGAGGCGTTGCCTTGGAAAGTGGAAGAGCTGATGCTGGAAAAGCCGTCCCAGCGCTGCTCCGCAGGGATCACGGTCAGGAGCTGTCACATCACAGATCTTCTTTCTACAGTGACGAGGAGTCTGCTGCGCTGGAGGGCTTAGTGGACGAGATGGTTTCCCTCTCTGAAGAGATGAATGTTTGGGCAGAGACAGTTTCTGGAGAGAAGGAAATCAGGAAGCACATTTCTCCCCGCAGAGAGACGTTCTACAAAGGCAGCCAAGCACACATGGACACCTCGTTCCCTTCCATCCAACAGGGTGGAAGAGGAGAAGTCTCTGAGCAGGATGACCTTGCAGAGCCCTACCTTGCCCTGAGTGAGGAGCCAGGAGTCCTGGAAGGGCAGAGAGCACAGACAGTTCCTCATGAGTGTGAGCACCTGGAGGACTTGGCATTTGAGACCCCCCCTTCCAGCCGAGAGAGCATTTCCTCAACAGAGAGCTTGGACACTGGAAAAAGACCCGTCCACGTGCCAGTGATCAAGGACACTGGCAAACACCCGGAAGTTTCTTTGGTGAAGATCAAAGACCTGTCAGATGAAACACCCAGTGTTGGCAGGGGCCCTCAAAAATTTGACATCTCCGAGGTGGAGCCTGCCTACTTGAATTTCTCGGATTTGTACGACATTGTCTATTTCCCGTTCGAGTTTCTGAGCTATAAGAAGCCTTCACCCAAACCAGTTCCTAGGCGGTTTATGCTTCTTGAAAGGGCGAGGTCCCCTCCCTCAGGACATCTCCATAAGGATAAAAGACTGTGCATCAGGGAACAGGAAGACAAGAACAGGAAGAACCGTTCGGAAATATCCGAGGATTCAAAGGCAACCAACTTATCAGCCATGGGGAAAGGGGCAGAGAGCCATAAGGAAATGTACAGCTCCCAAAAGGACTCCAGTGGGAAGCAGAAAAGCTCCTTCTACACCAAGCCTGGACTCTTTAAGCCATACGCAAGGTCTCATTCAGTGGAGCAGTCGGTGGAGCAGAGTCTGAAGAAGAAAGTAAAAGCTTCTGTTGCCCATATTTCAAGAATCCTGAAAGGAAAGACGTCTCCTGAGCCAGAGGAAGGTAATTCTTTCCCTCTGTTCCTTCACAGATTTGCTGCTCTAACTGGGCTCTGTTAAATCTGCCTTTTTCTTTTTCCCCTGTATATTTGAGGCCGTGGTTAGACTGGGATTGCAAATCTGGCTGTGGCAGGACATGAAATCAGCAGTCTCCACTTCACCATCAGCTCTCTATTAGTGGCTGCCTTCAGTGCAGAGTCAGCTGGGTTAATGCACTGATGGAAGGGGCTCAAATTCCCTGTTTGAGGTTGCACAGAAGCAGTTCAGGGCTGGGTGATGCTTTCCTCGCTGCAGTTGTCATCTGACAATGGCAAATCTCTAAGGTTAAAGTGACTGGGAGAAGCTGGGGAAGTCACCCTGGCCACTGGACATGGGAATCTGTCCTTTCTTCCCTGCCATCCCTGGATGTTCCCTGTTCCTCCAGGACACTGTTCTGTTTGCAGCAGCTGTCACAGCCTTCCCTGTTAATCAAAGGCGGGTTAATAAGGGAACCTGTGACTGTTTATGTGTGAAGGCAGAACTGTCACTGCAAATGGATGCCACGGGGAGAAGGATGGCCTTGAATGACTTCTCATCCTTTCTCACAACAGAGTTTGGTGAGCTGGGAAGTGAGGCAGCAGAAAAGGAGCTGTTGATAGGGGCTGAAGGATCTCTGAAGAGGAAATCAGCACTGCCTTCATTCAAGTTACCAAGCCTCATCCCAAAGGAGAAAGGTATTGCTGTGGCAGGAGTAACTGGTTTGTTTTACGCCCAGAGGGTGATTCAGCAAAGCTGAACTTGCTTTTTCCCTGGCGAGTCTCCCCTTGACTCCATCAGGAGCATTTTCCAAGGTCAGGTTACTGCCCCAGCATCCAGCAGAGCCCAGACAAACACTGGGAAGGGCAGGTGTGAGGGGCTGGCAGCCCCTGGCCACTGTGGAGAAAAACCCCAGGGAAACACAGAAGAAAACCTGAGTTCCTCCTTTCCCATGGAGACAGGAGCAGATTTGATGCTCTGTGGGGTTTTTCCTTCTTCAATATCCATCTTTCATGTCTCCTCTCTTCTCGTGTTGCCTTGACCATAGAATCATTTAGGTTGGCAAAGACCTCTAAGATCATTGAGTCCAACCATTAACCCAGCACTGTCAGGGCCACCACTAAACCCTGTCCCCAGGTGCCACACATCTGTTAAATCTCTCCAGGGATGGTGACTCCCTGGGCACCCTCTTCCAATCCTTGACAACATTTTCCATGAAGGTATTTTCCCTAATATCCAATCTAAATCTCCCTTGGTGCAACTGGAGGCCATTTCCTCTGGTCCTATTAGATCCCCTCATCTCTGAAATTCCATAATTTAGTCTTGCCCCCACATTTAGGCTCAGCCAGAGGAGCACCCTTGCTGTGACAGGGTCTGTCTCTGCTCTGAGCTGTTCTGCTGCTTTAGCTGTACCAGGGCTGGGCAGTGCAGATATTCCCCATGGATTTTCCAAGATCCATCTGGATCTGTCCCACTACACCCATAGGTGAACAGGGTTCCTGCACCTGTGTGCTCAGTCCCCAAGGAATTTTCCAATTAGTGGCCAAAGGAATGACAGACCATGAACCAGAAAAGTTCTTGACCCCATTAAAAATGCTTTCTGATGTCCTGCAGGGATTTGTTTTCCACAAAGCTCTCCTGGCTATTCTGAATCACCATTTTTCCTCCTCTCTGCAGCCCCGTCGTTCGTTGAGGAGCTCGTGGACCAGGCTGCGGCCGCCGGACAGTGCGTGACGCTCTCGTGCCGGACGGCAGCTCCCTCCTCCCTGCACATCAACTGGTTCAGAGGTGACACTGCCATCCCTCCAGAGAGTCCCTGACCCCGGGGACAGGGCTGCACGGAGAGCTTTAAACACCTTGGTATCAATCTGCAGGGTACTTATCTCTCCCATCTCCTGCTTTCCAGATGGGATACCTGTCCAGGGCAGCAGCCGGATCCTCATCTCATCCACCCTCAAGCACTTCCAGCTGTTAACGATTCTCTCTGTTAATGCTGAGGATTTTGGTATTTACACCTGCGTAGCCACAAACTCCCTGGGCTCAGCATCCACCTCTTGTGTCATAAGGAAAGCAGGTGAGAGAAGGAGTAGCTACAGAAATAGGTATTTAAATACTTCTGCCCCAAAATGTGACATGTGAATACCTCTGAGGTGAGATTTCTGCACATGGGTGCAGAGGAAAATCTCTCCCTTGCTGTGGTCCACAGCCTGTGCAGGATTAATTCCCTCTTCTTCACTCTTTATTTTCTCTCCTGGATTAAGAGCCACTCCAAGACAAACTCTTAGTACTGAGTTTAAATTAGGGTTGGTTAGATTGCTGTTCCATTAGGTGTGGTATTATATATATAAAAAACATATACATGTTTTACACAGATATATAAAAATAATATCTGTAGCTGAGACATGCTGGGCGTAGAGTTTTGTATCACAGCAGTGCTGCTGTTGACACTCATGGGGTTTGTGCCTCCTCTCCACAGAGGTTCCCCCCAGCCCTCCACCCCCTGACATCGTGGAGGTCTACAAGGATGGAGTGCAGATGGTTTGGAAACCCGTGGAAACCAACACCCCTGTCCATTACACTGTCCAGTGCAAGACTGAAGGTAAAGTGCTGTCCTTATGCTTGGCAAGGAACATCTTGGTTTGTATGATCCCTTCACCAGCTGGATATTTTATTTTTATTCAGAAACAGCCTGATTTAACTCCCTAGTTTAGCGTTAGGAATGGGATTCACACAGCCATCATTTAGCCATCTAAAAGTTAGGGGTTGTGCTGGTTAAACCAGCCTGGAATTTGCATATTCATACCAAGGCTTTGCTAAAGTGACTCAAACAAGACTGCGTGGAAGCTACAACCAAAAAGTGAGCAGCTACAGGTGAAAATGCCTGGTCTGATGTGCAGCTCTGAGTAATCTGACAAAATCAGACACTAATGAGACATCATCATCCCAGGCTCAGGCTTTCTGTACAGTCTTGTTTAGCAAGCAGGCAATGTATCCTCTGCTGAACAGCTGTGCTTTCTCTTCCCATTGGCTGTGGAGGGAGCTTAGGACAAAGAGCCAGGACACGAGAACCAAAGTTTGGCAAAACTGCATCACCTCTTTGAGATTCTCTTTTGAGGCTTGGTCCAGAAGCTGATGAAAGTCAGTGGATCATTTAGTCATGGAAGGGGTTGGGTTGGAAGGGACCTTAAAAATCATCTAATTCCAGCCCTCCTGCCATGGGCAGGGACACCTTCCACTATCCCAGGTTGCTCCAAGCCCCGTCCAACCTGGCCTTGGACACTGCCAGGGATCCAGGGGCAGCCACAGCTGCTCTGGGCAACTTGTGCAAGGGCCTCCCCACCCTCAGAGTAAATAAATTCTTCCTGAGATCTAATCTAACCCTTTCCTCTTACAGTTAAAAGCTGTTCCCACTCATCCTGTCACTATCCGCCCTTGTCAAAAGTGGATGTTTTCCTGTTTAGTTACAAAAGCTTTGTATCAAATCCCCAAGGCTGTTCTGCCTCTCCTGGGACGGCTTTGCTGTTGTTATTATCAGTGTGATGTCTGATAGCAATTCCTGCTGCAGCCACACAAACGCAGCCCTTTGGATGCAGCTGCTCCATGCTCCTGCACTTAATTCTCCAAACAAGCAAACAAACAAACACACAGACACTCCTTTCTGGATTGGCATGGGCATGGGCAGCAGCTTTCTGCCTATTCCCTCTGGAGCTGGTGTGAGTCACTTTTCCTCCAGCACCACTTTCTTTATCATTTTTCCTTTTGACACAACTGTAGGAGAGATTTTGGGGAGGATCCAAACACAAGTCCTTCCAATTAGGAAGAAAAATGGGAAACAGCATCTACAATCTTCCACTGTGTTCTGTGTATTTGGCAGGAACGTGCAAAGTCCTGCTCTCCTGAACACAGGAGGATTAAGATAATCAGGAATAAATTCCTTGTTTTATCCATTATTTGACAACAGGCTTTCGCACGCCGCTTCTGCAGATCTTTATTTCTAAGCTGTGTCTGCTCCTTCTCGCACAAACAGCACCCAATTCAACCAGCACCCTGCAAAGTCACTGATACCTCGGGTTTGGGTGGGCAATTGCTGCTTTTGCAATGGTTTGAGGCTCTTTGCCAAAATTTATTTGAATGGATGGGTTTAATCTCAGGCAGTTGCAGGGAGTTGGGTTCAGCCTTGAGCACAGCAGCAAAATACGGGACACAGCATCATGTGGAAGGAATGCTGATTAAATGTTCGCTGGTGATTTTCTCCTTCCTAACCTAGTCCCATGAATAATGAGCCCAGAACGTACCTACAATTCCGGTTCCATGAGGAATCAGCTGAGTTTCATAAAAGCTGGGTAAAACTGCCCATGTTTCAAACGCTGGGTTTGCTGGGATGGTGTCAGTGGATGGTTCTCTCCATGAATCCTGCACCTCATGGTCTCAGCTGGATTCAAGACAGGCCAACAGGAAAAAAAATCAAATCTCAAAACTTAGTTTGGAGTTCTTGATGTGTATTTCCAGTAGAGTTTGGAGGCCTGAACTAGACAAAAACAAAAACAAAACAGGAAAGTTTCACCACTCCTCTGGAACAATATTGGCACAACTTGGAATTATTAGCTATTAACCAGCTGATTTTAGAGAAGAATAACACAGGTACAGCCCAAAATTTGGCCATGGTAAGTTGGTTTCTCCATATTCCAGCACATAAATGAAATTGGTGGAAAAGAAAAACCCCACAACAAAACCCCAAATCTCAAAAAACCTCCAACCTGTTGTGACCACCCGAAATGAGCCCTGATCTCTTTTCTCTCTTCCCTTGGTTAAGATGGGGAGTGGACAACTCTTGCTTCTGACATCACCGACTGCTGCTTCTATGCCAGAAATCTCCCCCAGGGGTTCATCTACCACTTCAGGACAGCCTGCACCAGCAAGGCAGGGATGGGCCCCTACAGCGACCCCTCTGCCAAAGTGAAAATCACTGGGAAGGATCAGATGGGTAAGATCAAAAGCCAAGAAACCGTTGGGATTTTCCTACATCAAACTCACTGCATCCTTTCAAATGTGGGCCCAGAAGCCAAGAGCAAGTGAATCAAGGCCAATTCCACTTGGCTCAGGGTTGTTCGGGGCTTTTGTATCTAAAAGTAAACTATTTTCTAATTATTTTCTGATTCTGGACACAGGGAAATAGGTGTAAACATATTAAAAACCCCAATAAGATAACAACATCATGTAAATATAAACAATGTGTAAATATATATAAAATTGAATAATAAAACAAAAACCTGGGGACTGTAGATTACCTATTGAAGACACACAGTTTTGATTTGAAATCATGAGAAAATAGTACAGTAAATGTGTTACTGGAGACATTTATCTATTGATATAGATCTTGCAGATCTTTCTTCTGGTGAAAACTCTGGACTTGTTTACATTACGGACTTAATCTTAAATTCAGTAGTTAACTTCTCTATCCTGGTGTTTTCCATTGGGAATCATTGTCCTTCTGTGGTGAATTTTCCAGCTGTGTTTTGTCTCTGAAGTAAAGAAAGCTCGATTTACTATTTTTTTCACCTGTCTGACTACTTTGTACTGCACACATGTTTTTAAAATTAAGAGATCCATAACCCCACAGCAAACGTATCCTCCTAGCAAAGGAAGTGCCCTTTCTGTGAAGCAACAGAAGGATGATCTAGCTGGAATTTCCTCCCAATGGAGAGGATTGCTCTGTAAAAATCGGTTCACAGAGATATTTTTAACTCACCCTGAGTCCTCTGCCTTCCCTTTTCTCAGGATTTGTTATCATAGCTCAGTGTGTCCAGCTTTTCCAAGCAGATGCTTTAAAGGGATGCTTTAGTATTTCAGGGAGTGCTTGGACACAACCACAACCAGAGCAACGAGTCCCAGCTGCTGCCCTGAAATGTCCAGCCACAAGAAGTTTCTAATTTTGTGTCCGTTTTCACCATGTCCTGAGAACTTGTCGCGTGAGAAGACAAAAACCAGCAGCTAAGATGTTTGATACCATAGCACAGAACATAGAATCCATCTCATTCTGCCTGCAGTGGCCACACCAGGGAATTTTTGGGGGGACAGAGCAGAATCTGTTGCATTCCAATAGCACTGGGTGCCACAGCTGGAACACAGAGCCACCTGGAGAAAGCTCTGCTTGTTGTTGTTCATAGGTAGCAGAGGAGACTCAGAGAGGCTCCAGTTTCCACACAGAGCTGTTTTCCCACGTAACCCCTGTCCCTTTTTCCCTGCAGAGCTTCGTGCTGCCACGCAGGAGCTCCCATCAGCTGCTTCTGAAGAAGAGAGTGAAATGATCACACCTCCTGAGCCCTTCCCAACCTACCAGACCTACGCCTTCCAAACTGAGATCAAAAGGTAGAGAACCCAACTGAGCTTTCAGGGAAATCCCACACGTGAAGGAGCAGCTCTCCTATGAGGAAAGGCTGAGAAAATTGGGGTTGTTCAGCCTGGAGAAGAGAAGCTTTGGGGTGACCTAATTGCACCTCCCAGGACCTGAAAGGAGCCTACAAGAAAGATGGAAAAAGACTTTCTATAAGGGGATGTAGTAGCAGGACAAGGGGATGGCTTCAAACTGCAAGAGAGGAGGTTTAGATTAGATATTAGGAAAAAATTCTTCCCTGTGAGGGTGGTCCCTGGCACAGGTTGTCCAGAGAAGCTGTGGCTGCCCCATTCCTGGAAGTGTTCAAGGCCAGGTTGTTTCACCACCCTTATTGCAAATAAACTTCTTCCTCCTATCTAGTCTAAATCCACCCTCTTTTAGTTTAAAACCATCACCCCTTGTCCTGTCACAACAGATGTGCTGGGCAGCAGGGCAGCCACTTGATTTATCATGAAGCGAGCCCAGGGCTAACAAAGTTTCCTGTCCTTGCTGCATCAACCTTGGCAGGCACCATTTCAGTCGGGGAGCTGGGATTCCACTTTCTCTGCCTAGAAGAGGGACACTGACTTCTGCTGCCAACAAGGAGTAGTTCTCTTGCTCTCTCCTCTCTCTCCAGAGGAGTTAAGCTCTCACTCCTGTAATTTAAAGTTACTGTACAGTTTAAAGACACAGGAGGATGTGAAAGCTGTGACAATAGATGCAATAACTCCCCACTAGGCACAGACGAAAAAATCAAATCCTGGTGGTTTTAAAGGACAGAAGAGAAGCCTAACGTGCCTTTGTGTCCCTTTGTGCCAGGGGCCGATTCAGCATCGTCCGGCAGTGCCGGGAGAAGGTGAGCGGCAAGACTCTGGCTGCTAAAATCATCCCTTACTGGCAAGAGGACAAGCAGGCCGTGCTGCTGGAGTACCAGCTGCTGAGGAAGCTTCACCACACAAACATAGCCCAGCTGAAGGGCGCCTACGTCAGCCCCCGGCACTTGGTGCTGATCCAAGAGATGTGTGTGGGACCAGAGCTGCTCCACTCCTTGGCGTTACGGTGAGAGCAAGAGGGAAGGGTTTTCCAGTCAGGGCTGGTGTTGGGAGGAAAACGCCTGTTGCTGTCTCCTGACAAAATGGATCATCCCCCTCCATCTGTTCCAGTGTGGTATCATTGCACACGGGATTTGTAAAACGTTTGTTCTGCATCTTCTTGTGAGATAGGAAATTACTTGGGTTCCCTACAATGGGACAACTCAGGGCCACCCAGCTGAGATGTTGAAAGCAGTTACAGTGGTTGATACGAAACCCCATCTCCCATAACGTGGGACTGTGAGTCAGGAAGAGTCATTGTTTCTTACAGTGGCACAAAACGGATCTGCTGAAATCCTGTGGTTAAAAGAGAGGGAATGGTGGGCATCAAATCTGCTTTCTCTCTTTCAGCTCTGCAAAACCCTAAACTTCTTGCACCTGTAAACCTGACTCACAGGATGGACTGGCCTCTCCACACACAGCAGATTTGCTAAACTAGAGTTGTTTCTTCTTGACTCTCAAGGGCCTGATGGGCTCAGACACCCAGGGGAGGGTGATAGTGGGTGTAGAAAGGCATTTTTGGACACGCAGACAGGACACCTCTGTTTTCTATCCCCTTTCTCCCGCCAGGACATCGTACTCAGAGGTGGAGGTCCGAGACTACCTGTGGCAGATCCTCAGTGCCACCGAGTACCTCCACGCACACAACATCCTGCACCTGGACCTCAGGTCTGAGAACATGATCATCACCGAGCCCAACCTGCTGAAACTCCTGGATTTTGGGAACGCACAGTTCTACACACAAGATAAATTTATTACCATGGACAAATGCTCGGACTATGTCGAAACCATGGGTGAGTAGAGCTCAGTCACAGCGACTTGGGGCTTATCTGCAATCTGTGATAAACACAAAGACACGAGCATTGGTCAAGGCAGCAGCTGGTCCCAGCAAGAAAACCCTTCCAGGTGCTGCTCCCCAGTGACAGTGGGAGTTTGTGGGAGCAGCGGGTGGTGACAGCTGTCCCACTGCAGACCACAGGGGACAGAGCTCACAGCAGTGCCACTCTGGCTGGCATCCACGTGTCCATTTATCCAGGGGTAAAGCATTGCTGCCATCTGCCCAGAGGTCCTCATGGTTTCACAGCAATCAGAATCCACATGGGTCTGCCACCCCAATCAGCTCCCCTTCCTGGGAGCTGCCTCTGCTTCCCTCCTGGGAAGGCAGCAAAGCATAAAAGTACCCACTGCTTTTGTGCTGCTCTCAGTGTGTTGGAGAAGAGCTTGGCTCACACCAGCTTACTTTTCCAGCTCCAGAGCTGCTGACAGAGCAAGGAGCCCTTCCCCAGACTGATATCTGGTCCGTCGGAATCACAGCCTTCATCATGTGAGTCAGTTGATTGTTCCCTGCCCTGTGAGTGGCTTTAAAACCACAATTTCAGAGAGTTCATCTCAGCTGTGCCCCGCCTTTGGCAATGCCATGGAAAGCTGGGGGATGGAGAGGATGGATGGGCAACCTGTGGCAGGGGCTCACCACCCCCAGAGAGAAGAATTTCCTACCAATATCTAAAGCTCTCCTTTTTTCATTTAAAACTGTTCACCCTTGTCCTACCTCTACAAGCCCTTATCCAAAGTCCCTCTCCAGCTCTCTTGGAGCCCCTTTAGGCACTGGAAGGGGCTCTAAGGTCTCCCTGGAGCCTTCTCTTCTCCAGGATGAACAATCCCAACTCTCCCAGCCTTTCCTCGTAGCAGAGGGGCTCCATCCCTCTGCTCACCTTGGTGGCCTCCTCTGGACTCGCTCCAACAGCTCCATATCCTCCTTATGCTGGGAGCCCCAGAACAGGAAGCAGCTTCATGTTTTCAATTCTCTCCTTCTGGGGCAGGTTGAGCGCCAACTACCCCATCAGCTCGGACGCACCCTGCGAATTCCTGAGAACAGCCAGGAAGGGCAAACTGAAGCTCACGCGGTGCTACGCGGGTCTCTCCGGGGGAGCAGTGTCCTTCCTCCAGAGCACTCTGTGTGCAAACCCTTGGTAAGATGCTGGCTGTCCTCCCAGCAGCACGGCAGCTGCAGATCTTGGGTATTGCCCCTTCATTTGCAAGGAGCCTCCTCACCCAGNACAGGAAGCAGCTTCATGTTTTCAATTCTCTCCTTCTGGGGCAGGTTGAGTGCCAACTACCCCATCAGCTCGGATGCACCCTGCGAATTCCTGAGAACAGCCAGGAAGGGCAAACTGAAGCTCACGCGGTGCTACGCGGGTCTCTCCGGGGGAGCAGTGTCCTTCCTCCAGAGCACTCTGTGTGCAAACCCTTGGTAAGATGCTGGCTGTCCTCCCAGCAGCACGGCAGCTGCAGATCTTGGGTATTGCCCCTTCATTTGCAAGGAGCCTCCTCACCCAGCACGGATCCCTGACTGAGCCCTCACCTTTGTCTGTCCTAGGGGAAGGCCGTCAGCCTCCGAGTGCCTTCAGAGCCCATGGCTCCAGGAGACAGGTTTGGACAACAGGCAGCAGGCACTGGTCACCTTCCCCACCACCAAACTGAGGAATTTCCTCATGGAACGGGAAAAGAAGAGGGGCCTGCTGTGCTCCAAGTACGGCCTCATGGTTGCACAGTGATGTGGATGGGGTGACAGATGGGAATTGCCTCCCTGTGCCCTCTGGCACTGAGTGTTTGGTACCAAACCCTCCTGCCAAGCTGCTGTGCAGCAGCTGAGCTGGGGGAGCTGCTCTCTGCCCGGCCCCGCTGTGTTTTATCCGTGTGTCCTGTGTGCCACGGGCTGTCTCTGTGTATGTGTGACTCGTGGGGGAACTGGGCCATGGGACAGCGAAGGCAGCAAACCCAACAGCGACCTTGTAACATGCGGATTTTGTACCACTATGAGACTTGGCCACTTTGAAGCTGAGCTGCTCTTCCCTGGGGAGCAGGGACACATCTACCCAGAAGTGTGGCAGCAGTGTCCCTGGCAAAGGCTCCGTGTTTTAATTCTTTTAAAAAATCCTGAAATGTCACGTTCCTGTTTGAGCTTCAAACCCTGCTTTCCTCTGCAAAGGATGGTGTTGGCTGTGTCGTTGCTTTGTACTCATAACCTCAGTGTTCCTTCGAGTTTCTCTGCAGTGATTGATGTATCTGTTGGTTCCCTCAATTTCCCATACAAGCAGCAGTAAGTGGAGGCTTTCTCAGAGCTGTGTCTGGCCGTGTTTAGAGGAAGGAGAACAGAAAAACAGTTCCTAATGCATTACAGTTCAATACTAGAAGTGAGGCTGTTTATCCAGGGATGCTCTTTCCCAACAAGTTTAACCCACGTTGTTCCAAACCTGAAAGATGGAGCATTCTGACTCCCTCCCTTGCTGAGCACGCAGAGCAGGAATTGTGACTGAGAGCAGAGGAGCTTTCCCCGTGCTGTGGAGAGCAGGCACCGACTCAATAGATTGTAAAACTGGGAATGTTGAAATGATATTGTCTTCACTGTGTGCTACAGGAGAGAAACCCAAGGGCTTAGGGCCAGACTCCGTGCTCAGTTCTCTGGGGGGACAGACACTGCCCCCCAGGAAACCTTTCAAGACTCTGGACTCCGTCCAATTTAACTTCTTTTACAAATCCAGTCAGGCTTTTGTTGGCACAGGCTGGTTCTTTGCTCTTGCTGATGCACTTTGGCATGGAAAGCTCAGTGCCAGTGAAAAACCTATCTAAACATAAAACTTAATTGTAGATTAACTCATTTGGAGCTTTCACGCTCTTCCATATATGACTTCTTTTTTTTTTTTTGCTTCTCACAACTGCATGCATTTGAGCATGTCTGAGGTCTTTTATAGACTCAACATTGTTTGGTTAAATAAACCATTCTGATGAGCAAGTAAAGCCAGATTTTTCTGCTGAATCATTGTCATTATTTTCACATCCCTTCCCCAGTCCCAGCCCATATTTGTGCAGCACACATCCCCCACCCCTCAACTGTGACCTGGAGTCTTTGTGATAACCAGCATACACTGCCTATGAGCAGGGAACAACTTCCATGCAAGACATCCACATGAAAAATCCTTTTCCTAGAGGCTTGGAAGGAGGACATCACTTGGTCAGGATGTGACGATGGCTCTGAGCTGCCCAGTTATCCCAAGGCATTCCTGGGCATGGTTTGGAGCTTGCGCTGACCAGAATGTGAGAAGGGCTTCAGAGGAATGAACCCATGGGTGACCAAAAAATAGGTGAGAGCTGTTGATGGAGCATGGAAGGAGTGAAAAGGTGTTGGAATTGCTAATGGAAATATCAGCTGTCACAATCAAGCCTCACAGGTAGTTTTTGTTTTCCTTGGTTCTGCCACAACTGCTTGATAGTTTCTGCCTGGATTTCCTCCACCACCACCAAGAGGTCAGGACTAATGACCAGTCTGGCAGGCTGGGATAGTTGGCTCTTAACATGCAGTTACAACATCACCCTGCCCTTTGCAGAACAAAGCAGAATCTGGATGTGATGTTTGGATATGCGTGAAAATATTTGAGTTTCATTCCTCGACCATAAACAATCTCCAAAGTCCAAGGTTAGTGTCAGCATTCAAAGCAATCCACTGTTCTCTGCTCAGGAGAGGCTGGGATTTAACTTCTGTAAGAAAGCGGTCAGAGCCCTAATTATTGAAGGGTAATAAAGCAAAGCAGAGCTTGTGGAGCAAAGTTTTACCCTGCATTGATCCAGCAGATCAGTTTGAGGGCTATAAGGTCCCAGTGGCTGTAGCCCATAAGGGATTGAGGTTGCTCCCTTTGGGGGCCTCATCAGAAACAAGATGGGGATCATAGACAAGACAATTTTAAAACCCCAAGGAAATTCTTACATCTCTGGAGAGGCTGTTTGCTGCTCTCTGACCTTTCAGGGGTTCGCCGTGAGCTGATGCCATCCTGCCAATGATACTTCATGTGGAAAATAAATGATCAGGTGCAGGGTGTCACCAGACAAATGTATGGACCAGTCACCTATTTGCACTCAACCAGCCCTTCTTATCCCCTTACCCCAAATCACCTAAATCCATCCTTTATCCCCCTTTGGTTCATCCCCAAAACACTCTGCTGTAAGTCCTGTGCAGTCCCAAAATGCTCTTCCCCTACACCCCATAGGATGTCTCCCCTGCCTTGACACAATCCCCCTTATCCCGGGTGCTGATCCAGAGAGCTGTTCTCAGTGACACATCTCCATGGGAGACATGCCGGGACCGTGGGGCTGATGGCTCTGCTTTTGCAGCCCTGGGAGGGACCTGGACAAAACCCTTGTTCCTTGGAAACATAATTTGGGTTCCCACCTGCCAATATGACCCTGGGCTCCTCTTGGCTTTCAGTGGGCTGATGGCCCCCGGGATGGGGCTGGAGTAGCCTGGCAGGGCACGTTTTATCTCTCTGTGCAGATTAACTTCTATCCCATAACCAACACAACAACAGAGCAGCAGCACGTGAGGAGGAGGTAAAAACAAAAGCCATGATAAACATGAAGCAAACAAGATCATATCAATGTTGCCACCGCACAGATCTGATAACCACGGGATCAGGCAGTTTGTCTCACAGGTGACACCAGAACAAACACCACCACCAGGACTCCTCAAGTTAAAAGCGTGGCCGGTATCTGAAGCGAACGTCGCGGACAGGCTGCATCATCCCGAACCCCCAGCGGCTGATGTCTATGGCTGGGATCTCCTCCTCCTCATTGACCAGCTCCAGGTCAAAGTGACTCAGCATCAAGAATACAAACAGTTTAATTTCAGCCGTGGCAAAGAACCTCCCAGGACAGGTGGACACTCCTGCCCCCCACGGCATGTTGACAAATTTCAGCTTCTTCCCGTTTCTGTAGAAATCTTTCTTGGTGCCGTCTGGGTTTACAAAACGGTCGTACTTAAATTTGTGAGGCTCCTCGTGGATTTCTGGGTTCATCTGCACGGAGATGTGTGGGAACAGAGCCACCCTGTCTCCCTTGCGGAGGGTGAGCTCTGCCCCACTGCTTGTCCTCAGACTGGTGTCCTCGAGGACAGCTCTGACCAGCATTGGGGCCGCCACCAGCCTCAGAGTCTCTTCCAAGGCACTGTCCAGCAGAGGAGTCCGGTTCAGCATATCCCTAGTGACGGTAACTGGGGGGCTCCCTGCCTTCACCTCCTGCCCGCTCTCCCTTGAGACTTTATCCACCTCATCTCTCACAGCCTTCAGAGCCTCTGGATGTTTCAGCAGATACAAGAGGAGCCAGAAAGCAGTTGGGCCCGTGTTGCCTTGGGATGCCCAGAGGAGCATGAACATGAAACGATCCCGCATGTACTCGGGGACACCGTTTTCTGCCAGAAGCTGGTCTTGATCACTTATCCAGCCACTGATATTGTCCTTCTGCCAGGCCTTCTTCACAGACAGCATGTTCCAGAAGTGTCTCTTAAGCCGCTCAGCTTCTCTTTTGTCCTTGAGAGGCAACACAGTAAAGGCCAGGCGAGGGAAGAGGCGGTCGTACTTCCGAAACTCCTGGAAGAGCTGGTTGGAGTGGAGGCGATCCTGCTCTTCAGCTTTCTCTTTGTTCCCTGCCCCTCGGAGTGGCTCAGTGCCATACAGAGCCAGGTACCCAGCTCTGAAGACAATGTTGTAGCAGTAGTGGAAGAGGTTTCCCTCCTGCCACACTGGCTTCTCTCCCGAGCTCAGGTTGAAAAGCAGCAGCTTCCGAAAGCTCTCCATGGTGGCTTGTATGAGGACAGTGAGGCCATCTCCCATCAGGTGCTTTGTGCTCGATGTATGAACTACGCTATGAGTGGCTTTGGTGGGCTTGTAGCCAAAAACCCGCACGACCAGCTGAGTTGCAGAAGTCCTGAAGTCCAGTTTAGAGCGTGATTCCTTCACAATGGTGCCAAAGCAGAAGGGATCCATCACGAAGGTGAAGTAATAGCCACCGATCAGCGCCGTGAAAACATCCCCGTGTTTCCTCTGCATCCTTTTGAGAAACTCTGAGCTGTCCTTTCTGAATTCCAGCAGGTGGCCCAGCCAGGGAATGGTACCTTTGTCCAGGGGCGGCTCATTGGGTTTCCGTCTCCGAAACACACCCAGGACATAGAGCCCACCGAGCAGCGATGACACCAAGGTACAGAGGAGAGTCACCCAGAGCACCATTAGAGCTCTGTGCCCGTTCGGGAGCTGGAACTAGAGACAGGTTGGGGCAGGAATGCGTGTTTTATTCCCACCTAGCAGCTGATAGGCAGGTGCAGAGCTGACAACCTCTGTCCTCACTGGCAGCGAGTGTTTGCCTTGCCCCTGTGCAGTGCTCTGGTGTGAACTTGTCCCTGGACGAACCGAGGTTTTTAAGGTGGAAGATAGGTTGGAATCTCGTTGGAGTACCCATGCGGTATTTGGGGGAGGGGTTTTGGCATGAGGCAAATTCCCTTCTCTAGGCTGCGTGGAGCCCAGATTTTGTAAGGAAAATGTTCAGAGACTTCCACTCTGTGATTTCTGCCTTTAAGACCAGGCTATGTACACCCACTGAAAAAATGAAACCAAGAGTGGATGTTGGAAATGCTACTGGAAATGAGCACAGGACCGAGGGAAAGGGGTCACAGCTGAGCCAGTTTAGTCTCAAATGTTGCCTTTTCCTGGTCTTACAATTAAGAGCCAGACATGGTGAAAGGGAAAGGGGTTTTTACCTCGGTATTTATTTAGGATCCTTGGTGCAGTGTGCCAAAATGCACACCAGAATGGCACCGGAATGCCCCCACTGGAATGCACAAGGAATGCACATGGAATGCACACCCCCGATAGATCGTGTGTACAACTTTTAGGCCTTGCAAATGAGCACATCTATCAAAGATTCCNGTCTGGGGCTGTCTGACCCTTAGGAGCGGCTCCCAGGGTGTTTGGTCTCCTGGCTGAGCGGGACATGGGGTGTCAGACTGAGGGAGTTACAGGTGTGTGGGCTAAAAGCACTGAGGAGATATTAAAGGCTATATAAAAGGCTGTATAAAGGGGTATATAAAAGGGGTATATAAAAAGGCAAAAAATCATCATGGTGTCACAAAAACCAAGACAAGGAAAAGTCTCTGACATTTGGTTACAAGTGTGTGGGCTAAAAGCACTAAGGATATATAAAAGCTGTATAAAAGGCTACATAAAAGGGGTATATAAAAAGGCAAAAAATCATCATGGCATCACAGAAACCAAGAGAAGGAAAAGTCTCTGACATTTTGGTGTTCTCCACAACACAAGGTGTCCCACAGTGCTTTGGCAATGAACAGTGCAAGTGCTACTGCTCTGAGTGCAAAGCAAAGCAGCTGAGCTGCCCCACGAGTGAGGAGAGCTTGAGTCCCTGCATTTGCTTGGCCCCAGATGAGTCCCAGAGACTGCAAATGTCCCACCCACCCCCTGGCTGGAGAGCAGTGCCCACAGGGACCACAGCACTTCTGCTTTACACGCTTTCCCTTCTGCTTCTCGAGCTCCTCAGCTCCCTCTCTCCAGATGGGGTTTGGGGGACGATGCAGGGACCCTGTGTCCCACCTGGCGCTGCTCCTCTGGGTGCTGCCACCCTGACTGTCACCACAGCTTGTCCCAGCCGCTGGTGCCTGGACCTCTCAAGGTACACAGGAGGGAGAGTGATACTAACCCTCTTCTATTCCTCCACCTTTGCCCTTCCCCTGAGCATCCCATCATAGGTTTTCCACAGTCCCACAAGCCTTCCCGTCTGGGATCACAATCTTCATCTTCTTTTTTCCTCCCAGCTGCTGTCCCTTTCCACATTCCCTCCAGTGACTTGACCCGCAGAGTTAAGGCCACATCATAGCATCAGCTAAATATTTACTCTGGCTTTGTTTTTTTAAGGAAAGCTCCCAACCTTACCATTTTGGAAAAACACTGTAGCAATGTTGAGAATAAAAATAACAGCAGTGATCACCTCAAAGCCCTTCTCGGTCCTGCAACCTTATGTAGCAATAAAATCAAGGTGATGAGTGCTTTCTCTTAAATTAATAATTGTATTTGTACAACTCAAGGCAACTCTCAGGCTTCATAGGTTTTCAGGATGGCGAGCGACCATTTAAGGTTCAGGAGCACTTGGGGTGACTAATGCCTTTAAATAAAAGTCAGCAAACTCAGAACCTTGAACTTCAAAACTGCACTGGGTAATAAGGATTGGCCAACAGCTCTCTGTGCTCTTCTGTTCAGGCCATGCTCTCACTCTGTGGTGTTGCAAAGCCAATATTTATGTTACAGATGGTAACCATGGATCTTTTTCATCTTGCCAAACCGGATCTTTGGAAGGCAAATACCTCCACCACGGTTCTGCTGAGCCCATTTTTTTCTCTTTCTCACTGGTTGTTACTGGTTTGAACTTTGTTCTGATCAAACTGCTCTCAAATCAGTTGAGATCATCAGTTGATGATCTCTAACCAAGGCTCTACCCCTTGGACAGACAGAGTTCCCCGCTCAGCAGGTCCGAGTGTGGCACAGCTCATCATGACAGAGAACAACTCCGCTTAAAGGTGTCCAGTCCCTCCCATTGTACCTCCTGGTAGAAAATGAGATTATCCCAGTTAAATCATCTGGCAGATGATAAGAAGCCAGGAGAAGCCAAGCCACCCCCTGGCTGTGTTTCTGGCCTGATGGATGAGCACGGAAATCCATTCCCCAGCCCATGCCAGGGCGGAGGAGAATTTCTTCTCAAGTTTCAGTTTGCATTTTTTAAGGCATAACACTGAGAAAAGCAGCTCCTTTATTTGCTAATGCCTCACATACTCCAGATGAGAACTGGGTTTCTTCCACTAGCATAAACCAAGGACAATCCTTTCATAATAATTCCACTTGCAACAAAAACAGATCCCACACGAATTTTTCCAATCCGAGTATGGAAAGTCCTCATCTCGAGGTTGTTTCAAGGATGAACTATCTGGTTACACAGTGCTGTGGGCTCACACCAACTCCATCACAAGCAAAATACAGCATAGAGGGCACACACATAATGTAAATAATGTAAATATTTATGATGCATTTGTGATGCTCAACATTTCTATCTCAACTGCATATCTGCTGCCAGACGGGCTCGTCTGGGAGTCCGGGTTGGGAAAGAAAGCGCCTCTCCTGAAAATGGCCTGAGGGATCTTCCACAAATATGCCCTGAACCGTTTCTTCACAAAAGCATAGAGCAAGGGGTTGAGACAGCAGTGGACAAAGGACAAGCTCTCCGTGATCTGCAGGGCATAGTCCAGTCTCCTACTGCTTTCACAGCTCCTGATCACACCGACATCTTGTAAGGAGTGGAGGATGAGGACAACGTTGTAAGGACACCACAGGACGAAGAAGACCCCCACCAGAATAAGGACTAAGCAGAGAGCTCTCCTGGAGCCAGGTATCTGCGAGGTGCTGAGGACACACGCGATGCGGGAGTAGCAGAACGTCATGAAGAGGAAGGGAAAAAGGAATCCCAGGATGTTTTGAATCACCCGAAAGACAACTTTCCAAAATAAGTGTTCCTGGCCATAATCCTGGGTGCACATGACGGTTTTGTTGTGGATTTGCCTTGTGCTGGTGAAGAGGCCATCAGGAATGGAGAGAGCTATGGAAAGGATCCACATCACCAACAAGACGAGGATGGAATTCCTCCATACCGTGGAGCTGTGAGGAGAGCAAGCATGAACTATCTGCAGATACATGTCCAGGCTCATGCAGCTCACAAAGAAGATGCCACTGTAGAAGTTCAGAGTGTACATGGCGTTTAAGACCGGGCACAAGATGTCCCAGGTGACCCACTGAGAAATGTAGAGAGCCCAGAAAGGAAGGGTCAGTAGCAGGAAGAAGTCTGAAACCACCATGTTCAGCAGATACAGCTCGGTCATCTTCTTTTTCTTCTTGATGTACATGATGAGGACAGCAAACAGGAGGGCATTCCCGGCCATGCCAACCAGGAAGATCACGGTGTAAAACGATGGCAAGAACACCCTGCTGAAGGAGAGCACCTCCTCTTTGGTGCAGAGGCCATAGAGCCCATAATCCTCCTCATCCAGGTACTCGTACAGGTACTGACTTGAATTGGCAGGATCCAGCCCTGTGTCTGTGCTTGTTGCTGTCACTCTTGAGGTCGTGTTTGACAAGGGGCTGCCTAGGAGCAAGGGAAAGGGATCAAAGTGCTGTTCCAATTCACACAGGAAGCAAACATCACATCACAGAGGGTTTTTCCTTTGTTTATGGAATCATGAAATGATTTGGGTTGGAAGGAGCCTTAATGATCATCTCTGCCCCCTGCCATGGGCAGGGACACCTTCCACTATCCCAGGTTGCTCCAAGCCCCATCCAGTGTCCCCTGGCCTTGGACACTACCAGGGATGGGGCAGCCACAGCTTCTCTGTGCACCCTATGCCACGGCCTCACAGCAAAGAACTTCCTCCTAATATTTAACCCAAACCTGCCCTCTTTCAGTCTGAATCCATTCCCCCTTGTCCTGTCACTCCATGCTCTTGTAAAAAGCCCCTCTTTGTCTTTCTTGTAGGCTCCCTTCAGGTACAGGAATTTCACAGGTTTAAATTTCTGCCACTGTCTGGCGAGTATTTTGCACAACTTGGCCTTTGTTTAAGCACGGGGACAGCTGTCTACATGTACATATAAAAAAACCCAAAAACAAAACCGAAAATTAATTCTGCTTTCCTTACTCGCACGCTTAAAACTTGAAAGTGAATGAGCACAGTTTCCTCTGACACAAGTCACTACTTCCTCCTGACACCACCACAAGCTTTTAGGGAAGTTTCTGCTCCAAATCACATCCACCACCACAGCTCACTGTGAGCTGCTTATATTCACTTGGGTCACTACTGAGAAAGGAGCATCTCAATCCTTGGTGAAGCAGAACCTGCCACCAGCACCTTTATGTCAGTGGGGCTGTTCCCAGAGGGGAACTGCTGAACATCTCCCTGTTCCTGGGAGGACACTGACCCCTCTCCGTGCCACCTCTAGGACACCAAGACATACATGGATTCTTGTAAAAGGCATTCTTGAAAGTGGAAAATATAGAATTCATAGAATCCCAGAATGGTTTGGGTTGAATGGACCTTGAAGATCATCTTATTCCAACCACACCTTCCACTAGACCAGGTTGCTCCACACGACAGGGTGAGGACATGTAGGCACCAGAATCCAGTCCTGAATTATGGTTAGAGGGAGAGATCCAGCTGGAAGAATGTTGCTGGAATCAATTCCGGATGAGTCAAGGAATAACATAACCCCTGCAGTGGTCACTCCCTGGAACTGTGGATGTCAGTGTTTTGTTTAGACAGCTGCAGCCCCGATTTCAGGAAATGATGAGTGATTGGGAGCCTCCTTCTTCTGGAATCTGATTTTCAAGAAAAAAGCTGTCACTGAGGAGCCCACTTCACACAGTGGGAGATGGGATTTGCCTGGTGCTGTTGGCACCATGAAGGTTAATGAGGAGTTTAAAAATCAAGGTTAATCTTCAGATTCTGACAGCAAAACAAAAAACAGTTTTGCAAAAAAATCATGTAAACACCCCTCCACCCCCAAACCACACATTTTTTCAGCCATGGCCAAAGCTGCCTATCTTTTCCCTGGGGCTCATTTTCCAGCAAGCCCAAATAGGTCCGGCTGTGCAGCTCCAGTCTCTCCTTGAGGATCTGTTTTTCCCTGCAGAGATCTGCAGCCACTCAGAAATGAGAACATGAAGTTGTTGGTCCCTGGCTGTGCTGTGCATCCCAAGGAGGACAGGTTCCCATGGTGGCTCTGCAGGTTTTAGGGAAGGCTCCCTCCCCACAAACACCTGGGGAAAGGGGAGTCCCTCCACCCCACAGGCTCAGAGTGGGTGTGCAGCTGTAAGGGGTGAAGCTCTGGACGTACCTGCTGTGTTCCCATGACCAAATTTGCTTACATACACACTCCAGGTAGTTCCAGGCAGCTGAAAAGAAAAGGAAAATGCGTTTGAGCTGGATTGAAATGTTTTTGTACTGTCTCACAGTTCTTTGGAAAGGGCTGCAGAGCATTTCAGACAGAGCAGTGGGAGAGCAGGGATCTGCCATGGGAAAGTGCCACAAAAAGACTTGGCTGGGAAAGAGCTTTTTAAAATTTCTTTTCTGTATCATATTTTGGAGGAAATTCACCCTCAGCTGTGACTGTAGGCCTTCGAGAGGAAACCAAAGCTGCCCACCCTGCTGATCACAGCAACACCTGAGACTCCTAAACACCTTCCCCCTCACACCCCCTGTGCCCACATCAGGACCAACCACTCCCAAAATTTGCATCTGCAGTCTCTTCCAGCCCACTGAGATGCCTTTTCTCCCTCTGCCACATCTTTCTCCCACCATATCAGCCCAGCACTGGCATCCACATCCCCATCCCGTAGCTCAGTGGAAGGGAGGGCTGAGCTCAGAAATTAATCCCAGTCCCTTTCAGAAACAACAGAGAACCTTGCCAGGTTTCTTATGCAGTTGTGTCTACAAACAAGAAGCAGAAAAGGCACTTACAGGAGCTTCTCCTGCTTCCATCCTGCCAGAGGCTCGCATCAGGATCTTAGGAACTTCTTTCACTCGTGCAAGAGCAGAGTCAGGAAATATGAGCTCAGTGGTTTTGTTTCGCTTTTCCTGGCGTTCCTCACTCCCTGGCAGCACTGGAATGATCTCCACCCCGGGTCTGACCACAACATCTACAACAGCTGCCAGGACTCAGACTCTGCTGTAAAAATCCGTGTTTTCCAGGGAATCTGAACAACCCACGTGCCACCTGGATGCTGCAGGATCCTCATCCCCTGCCAGAGCAGAAACGGCCTCTGCCAAAGGTATTTCCGATCAAGTGGTTTATTGGAGGAGTTTTTAGGCATCAGCATTGGTGAGTGGTCACACTCCTGCTTGTTTCCTCATCTCACCAACAAACAGGGACATGGGAACACCCTGGCTGTGCCAAGGATTTCCCTGTGCCAATCCTGGTGTGCTTTATACACCCTAAACCACCTTGGTAAAATCAGGAGAGCAGAGCAGCAGCGATGACCACAGCTTCACGTCCAGCCTGCCCCATGGCAGGTGGATTCACAGAGAGAAATTTATGTTATTTTTACCCATTTCCGTGTTTGCCACCGTAGCTGCTGCTGCTGCTGCACTTAAAATATACCCTACAATAAATATATACGTGCAACACCTACATTAGCAGAGAGCAAGAAGCCGCTCGTAGAGCTGAGACACTGGACACACACACACAGGGAAGCTGCAGGTGACAGAGGTTTCATTAGGCCAGCAATTAAAATGAAATAAGTTTTTGTTTTTAATTGAGTTTCTGCCCTGAAGCAGGGAATTAAATGTGCCTCTGAGAGTCACTGGAGAAAGTGCCCTTCACTGTAATTTATTACAAGATTTTAACTCAATTTGGGGGCCGGTAATTGCATAGATTTTTTGTTTGCTTTCAGACTGCAGAGCCCTAATGGCTTTGGCAATTAAGGTAACCAGATTAGGGGTAATGGGAAGCACATTTAGAGAGATGCAGCGCTTGTCTGAGCCACTTTATTTTGTGGTGCCCAAAATGCCGCGTGGCGGTGGCAGAGTGACCCTGGCAGGAGCAGCAGCTCTGCCTTCCCCCAGCTCGGAGATGGGGAGGCACAAACACCACACAGGAGCACTGCGCTTAAGGACCAAAGGATTTATCTTTGCTGTTTTGCTCTGATGAGCTGTTCTCGGGTTTAGGAGAAGGTTTCAGGCATCTTTGGGATCCCAGTGGATTTTTCTTCCTCCTCCAGAGAATGGTTTAAGTCAGGAGCAATTTCTAGGTTGTCTTTGAGCACCAAAATCCTGGCACACCGTGGGGGTTAAGCGAGCTCTGCTCGAAAGCTGAAATTTGGGAAAACATAGTCAATGACATAATTCGCCAGCAGGAAAATCAGAATGAGGGAAAGCCAGAGAAGCTGTGGCTGTCCCATTCCTGGAAGTGTTCAAAGTTGGACAGGGCTTGGACCAACCTGGTCTGGTGGAAGGTGTCCCTGCCCATGGCAAGGGGTGGAACGGGACGAGCTTTAAGGTCCTTTCGGGCCCAAACCATTCTGTGATTCTGTGACATCAGGTGGAAGCTCTTCAGCAAAGGACAAAGTCAGAGCCCAACTTTCACAGAATCTCAGAAGAGTTTGGGTTGGAGGGGACCTTGAAGACTATCCTGTCTGATAGGAAAGATGTGTGCCCATGTCTTTACAAACAATTCCGTGGGTGAGGGGATGGGCGTTAGCATCTTTGAAATGGGTCTTAATGTCTCTATTAACTTCAAGCCACAGGTTTGTTACAGAACCCAGACAGTTTGACTCCCGAAACAGACAAATGGGGCTGCACAACCCTAAGTTTCTGAACTTTGGAGGTAGATAACATGTTTAAGTGGGTTATATGTGGTAGCCGGTTCGGGAAGGCTGCACCTTCCTCATACCTCAGACGATGGGGAAAGGAAGAGGGGAAACATGCGGCCGGAGTTTGGGATAAAAGGAGGCTGCGCCCTCCGAAACCTCGAGAGAGAAAACCCCGCGGGCTGTGCCCCAGGGGCCTCTCTCCCTTTATCCGAATAAAGTCGCAGGACTCCTCTGTCTCCTTTATGGACACGGACTTTTCATAGCGGGATTTCCCGCACACGTCCCACCCCCTGCCATGGGCAGGGACACCTTCCACTAGCCCAGGGTGCTCCAAGCCCCATCCAACCTGGCCTTGGACACTGCCAGGGATCCAGGGGCAGCCCCAGCTTCTCTGGGCACCCTGTGCCAGGGCCTCCCCACCCTCACAGAGAGTAACTTCTTCACAATATCTAATCTAAAAGTCTCCTCTTTTAATTTAAAACTGTTCGCCTTTGTCCCATCACTCCATGGTTTTGCCAACAGTCTCTCTCCATCTGACTCCACGTCACAGTGTGACAACACGACAAGTTTTTGAAGCGTAAAGCGGACAAGCTCCAGAAGGCACCAGTGGCTGTTTTCCCACCCTGCAGACGATGCCAGACGCTCTGTTTTGGGGCTAAACCAGAGTCCGAGCCCCCGCTCGGGTCTCGGTACCGCGAACGCGCGCCC
>VZTA01028493.1:46293-85478 GCA_013398855.1 Mohoua ochrocephala
GTGCCGGTGCCTGGGGCTGGAGCGGGGAAGGGTTCCCATGTGGGGTGAAAATTTATGGGGCTGGAGTGGGGCAGAGGCCCCATACGGTGTGCGGCGACCTGGGGCAGAAGGCCGGAGTGCGGTGAAGGTGCCTGGGGCTGGAGTGGGGAAGAGTCCCCGTATGGGGTGCGGGGGCCTGGGGCTGGAGTGGGGAAGGGTCTCAGTGTGGAGCTGGGCAGGCGGAAGGCGGCCTGGGGGTACCCAGGGCCTTCCCCTTGCCGGGAGGGATGCTGGGACCTGTCACTTTCCCACTCAGTGTCCCCCGTGAGTGACACCTCACTCAGGTGCCCTGACCTCCCTGTTCGGTGTCGGCAAGGTCAGGGCAGCCGGGCCGTGTGTTTCACCCAGTTTCCTCTGCCCACCTTGGTGTGAGCTGAAGGTCACAGAAACTTATGGTGGTGGATGAATTGTTTCACTTTTAATATAATTTCCTTGCGTAAATGTCACGTCTGGCTGTCTCCTCCTCTCCTCTGCTCCGTCTCTCTGACGGAGAGCTCTTGTTTCCTTCTCTGAATGAGTCAGGCTGAAATTATAATTTACATTTAGCAAATAAGGGTGGTTGTAGCAGGCGCAGAGAGACCAAATCCTTTGGCCTTGCAGAGGAAATGGTTTGAGAACCAGTCAGTCTGCTCACATGGGTGTGCACGAAATGCTGCGTAACCAGGGAGCACAGCCACCTTTGAAATGTCTCTTCTGCTCATGGTTACTGGCCCCTGCTTAATGAAATTCCTCTTGGTTTATTCCGAGAGCTTGGAGCCTTTCCATGTGGCCCTGAGCTGTGTTTTGCAGTCGGTGGCAAACCTGAATAATAGCAGTAGAGATTTTTCTAGCGGGGCCCTCTGTGGTGTCACTGGGCAGAAACTGTCATTGACTGAATGATGGCTATGCCGAGCACTGAGGAGGGAACAGACCTTGGTGTAATCCGTGTAATTCCCAGCACAAAAAGCTGGGAAGTTCTGGAGGATGGTCTCGTTGGTTTGGTGATGATGGTTCTGTGAGTGGAGCCCTTCTCAGGGCTCTTGCTGCTTTTTATTTTCCTCGGGGGAAGGTGAGAAATCACCTGTGCTTGATTTCTGCTCCTGATGTGTCCCCACAAGAATCTGCATCTATTGAGGGCTTCAGGACTTGCTCCAGCTCCTCAGCAGTGGCTGTTTTCCATCCCTGTGTTCTCCATCAGGAATTTGGAATTGTGTTGAGGTGGGATAGGCTGTAGTGACTGAGGAGCTGCCAGGGAGAGCTGACCTTGTGCAGCGGCTCGTGCTTCCCAACCTGAATGCTGTGGCTGCTGCTCTTGGCAGGGAACGAGAGGGGAGAAGTGAACTTTGCTGAGGTCAGAACTGCCATAAAGGACCGGCCTGCGAAAGCCAAGCGGAGTGGTGAGGCGTGGAATTCCTGAAAGAAAAGGCAGGCAGAGACCAAAGCTCTCTGTGGCTGCCTGTGAGCGTGGGGAGGTCACTGGGATCTGTGATGGTGTGAAAACAGATGGCAGAAATTTGTTGCTTTCCTACTTTATTTGTTTTTGTACTGGTTCTTAGCTCTCCTGGTAAGCACCAATCCTGCTTCCCGAGGCTTCACTTGAATTAAACCATCTGTCCATGGCTCCTGTTCTTATATCTCACTACCTGGATATTTGTGACTGGTGGAATACACAAGGGATTTTTCTTTTCCTAAAGATCCTCTTAATTTGGAGTTTCCAAAACCTGAAGGGAGGCTCTTTGTCTTCACAGCCACCATGTCACCCAGCCAGGAATCGGTTTTCTCTGACTATGAGGCGGACACCAGCCAGACCTCGAAGCTGATACGGAAATTTAAGGAGACGCCATTTGTGCCCATTGGTGAGTTCAGAAATGGAGAAATGTGTTTGCACAATCGATGTGGCAAACACCATCACTCCTCACCTTTTTTCTGTGAACAGGAAATCACTTAGAAATTACTTCCCCATAATATTTGTTCTACAAGAAAGAGGGAAATTAATGAGGTCTGTTACCTTAAATAAAAAACTCAGAATGTACAGGTATAAGAAAAAACCCCAAACCGACAAACCCTGCAAGGCTTTTTAGGTGAGGCTAGAAAACATGTTAAGGTGGTGCTGTCAGGTGGTTAAGGAGTGTGTTGTGCAGCTGTTCTGGAGCACCGTTCCTGGGAATTTTGTGACCACTACAAAGTGACTTAAAAGCTATCAAAACACAAACTAGAAGGATTTAAATTACAGCCTGCCTGGTAAATGTTTCAGCCCTCTGCTGCCATGACTTAGTTCAAAACGGATTTTTTTATTACCTTTTATGTTACTCAGCTTGAGGAAGTTGTTGAAGTTTGCAGCCTCTCTGCTGAGACCCCCAAAAAGCTTCTGAGGGAGCAAGGATCAGCTTTTGTCTGACACGAGACATGTTTTGACTTCCAGCCACCTTAAATGGAGAGCAGCAGGGTCACTTGGGGTGAACTGTTCCAAGCGTTTGCCAGCAGATTTCCGTCACTGGTTCTGTGGTCACAGGACTTTGTCTCCACCTTGCTCGGGAGTACCGTGAACTCCACGAGTTCCAGTTCTCCGAAGCAGATTGGCAGAACTCACCTTTGACCTGTGTCAGAGCTGGGTTGAAGGCCCTAAAACTCTTAATTGGTATTTAATGAAGGTGCCACAGGAATTAAGTGTTTACAGCTTCCTGGTGGCACTGGTAATGCTCCGGCTCAGGGATACAAACTGCCTGTGCTCTGCTCAGTAAAATATACACAGCACTTAAAACTTGGCAGCCCCCTTTGAACCGTGCAAATAATCCTAAAAATGGAGTGAAATGGATGGAATTGGAAAAGATTGTGCATTGCTGCTGTGTATCCTGTGAGAGTGTCAGTGTTCAGAGGTTGGAGCTGCAAAGCTGGGTCTCTTTGCTCTGCTGAAGGACTATCAGTGAATTCTGGCCCTGGGAAAGAGACCTGATGGAGCCTCCCTCCTCACGGCTTGGGGACAATGACATGTGACTTGTCCTGCCCGGGTGGCACCTGGCCAAATGTGACAACACCCAAAACAGCAACTGCAGCAGGCCAGTGGATACATCAGGGAGCATCCACACGCTGAGAGTCCAAGCTGCAGCTGAGTCGGGGTCTTGGGTGTGAGTGCCCGTCCAGGGAAGGGGGTGCGAGGAGCACTGGTTCTGCCTGAAAAATATCCAGGGAATTCTGACACCTTGAGCTGCTCCTTTGGCATTTTAACAGTGGTGGAAATGTCTTGCTCTTGAATGTGCATTGAATGAGGTGGCACTGGACTGAAACCAGGAGATGGGCCAGGATTTACCACTACACAAAACCAGAGGGATTAGACCAAAACACACCTATTTTAGGATGAGAGAGAATGGCCTCAGGTTGTGCCAGGGGACGTTTAGACTGGATATTAGGAAAAATTCCTTCAAGGAAAGGGCTGCTCAGGGCAGTGGTGGAGTCACCATCCATGGAGGGATTGAAAAACTCTACAGATTTGACACCTGGGGACGTGGTGTCGCGGTGGCCTTGACAGTTGTGGGGGAACAGTCGGACTCAATGACCTGAAGGGTCTTTCCCAACCTAAACAGCTCCGTGATTCCCAGGCCGTTCTGTTTAGATGGGTCCCTTCACTCCTCCCGATGCCCCGGATCTCCATTCAGAGGGATGCTCTCCTTGCCTTGCAGGGATGGCCGGCTTCGCCGCCGTGGTTGGCTACGGGCTGTACAGGCTGAAGCACAGAGGTGACATGAAAATGTCCCTTCACCTGATCCACATGCGCGTGGCAGCCCAGGGCTTCGCCGTGGGAGCCCTGACGTGTGGTACGTACGGAATGGGAGCTGTCCCTGGGAGTGGCAAACCACGGAGAGCCTCTCACGTCTCTCCCAGTGGATAATGCAGCTGGCATGGCTGGGTGGAAGTATCCAGAACGTTTATTTCAGGATGTTTATGCTCCTTACTGGTGCTTGATCAGCCTTTCTGGACTAATCTGATTTTATGTACTTAAGTATTTCATTTCAGTGTAGCAGTTTTGATTATGTCTAGACATGGAATGTGAGGTTCTGCATCTCTGCCTCTTAGAGGCCAAAAAAACCATTCATCTGACATTAATATTTTCCCTTGTAAATATGTTGCTATTTCTGAATTTAATGCATTGGGAGATCTACAGCGTGTGTAGACCATGGTATTCTATATTTTTATATCTATATTTCATATATATATATACACTTTCAGGACTGGAATTGTGTCTCTGAATGTTACATCCCAGGTCTCATCTGTGTGCAGATGTATGTCCCATGAAACACTCTTTGTCCATACTGTATTCCCAGCAGGAACAACAGAAAAGCTTGACTTTGGCCACAAAATCTACTGGAATTAGCTCAGGATCTGCATTTTCATAGATGGTATATTTTCATACCCAGTTTCTCTGTATGTGAAGAATTTTGTAGTGTTCATCACTGCTATTAAAAACATACAGCTGAGGAGGAAGGGAAATTCTGTCTCGCTGAGAACATCTCTGACTGTTCAGATTTTTAAACCTGTTGTTTCTTCCTTAACACAGTTCTTAATTGTGCTTTCTTCTCTGTCCTGCAGGCGTGCTGTATTCCATGTTCCGGGATTACGTGGGGAAGCCCAAGGAATAGTGGGGAAGTTGTCTGAAATCCCTGTCCTGGTTGGTGGCCTGTGGACTGCAGCTCCAAGCCTCCTACCGAGGGGTTCTTGAGGAAAACAAATAATACATGGCATTAGAGAATTGTTCTATTTTGTGTATGGTGCAGTGCTGAACCTGGCAGCCTCAGAACGTGCTCTGGGGGAGCGGGTATTGGGGTCTGGCTCCCTCTGAGTGACGCCACCACATCCCAGTTTTTAGGGGATATAGTGGAGTGCAATCCCTTTATTTTCCCCTTCAACTTGGTCGTAAAACCGGTGACTTCTTTTGCTGTTGTTGCCCAAAACCACGGTGTCTGAACTGGCTTCTGTCAGGGAATGTCAGGAACGCCTTACTGTCATTTTCTATCCTCTGCCTCCAACTTTGTAATTTAGAAGCTTCCGGTAGCACTAAATGACTTATAAATAATGAGAGAGATATATAAACATCTATTTTTTTTATTTAAGGCTTGAGATAAGTGTTGCAGCTATTTAAATGTTATATTTATTCATTGTTAACGAAGACACAGGCTCCCTATTTTTCCTATATCAGACCCTTGGATTACGGTATTTTGTAACTTTATTTATGGTGTTCTTCTGAGTAACATTTAAATGTAACATTTAAAATACATATTGTGTGAAAACTAAACCTTAATTTGGTGTTTTAATGCTTTTTAAAGTGTACGATCTAGCTGATCTCTGCAGTATTGTTGCCCACAGAAAATTTAAAAGCATTTAAATCTGAAAAGCCCCCTCCCCACCTTTGAGGTATTAAAACCCTTCTCTGTGAGTTGTTTTGCACTCAGCCCTCTTGTACCTCCAACAGCAGCCGCGAAAATAAAAGCCGATTTCTAAAAAAGCACATTTTCTCCTGTTAGCTGACATTCCACGGTGAGTCTTGGCTATTGCAGATACCGCAAGGTACAAACTGCACCTCTCTGTGACCTGTTGTACAGAGCAGGGGCAGATTAAATACGAATAAAAGTGAACGGTGGAAGTAACAACTGTTTGCCTATGGATTTGTTGGGGGGAACCCCCGTTCATCCCATTGCGGAGGAATGCCGTGAGCTGCTCCAGCTGAATAAAAATCACCTGAGGAAGGTGCGGCGCTCCTGGACAGGGAATTCCCAGCTCGGCGCTGTCCTTGATTCCCAGCTGGTATCACCCTGCTGCCCTTGGCTGCTCCCACACGGATGGAGATGGGAGGAGGGGGACACCGACGCCTTTTCCTGTGGCTGTCACCGCGAAGGGGGAAGAAGGAGCCGAGATTGGTGCGGGAGTTGCGGGAATGGCGATACGGGGAGGGCGGTGACGGGAGGGCTGTGGGGGGAGCCATCATGGCGGCCGCGCTGAGGGGAAGGGCGCGCGCGCGCGCTCCCGTTGCCATGGGCACCGCGTCGGGCCGGGAGCGGGGCCCGCAGCGGGAGCCGGGGCCGCATCTCTGGTCCCGGTGCTGCCCGGCAGGGAACGGGGACAGCCGGGGGCATCCTCCCGGTGCCCTCGGGAAGGCGGTTCGGGTAGGCCCGGGGAGGGGTGCGGGAAAAGCGGGTGAGAGTTCCCGGGATGGGGGAACAGCGCGGCGCTGCCAGGACCTGGCAGGTCCTGGCAGGGCGAGGGGGGAGGAGGACAATTACAGTTACGGGTTGGCAATTAAAATTCATAAACGGAAACACAAGAAGTTCCGCCTCAAAATGAGCAAGAAATTCTTTACGCTGAGGGCGGCAGAGCGCTGGAAAGGGCTGGCCGGGGAGTCTCCCTTCCCAGAGACTTTCCAAACCCGCCTGGATGAGTTCCTTTGTCACCTGTGTCACCTGGCCCTGCCTTGGAGCCCTCCGACCCTCCTGGCTGGAGCCAGGGATGGTTTAGATGAGATATTCAGGAATATTTCTTCGCCCAAAGGGTGGCTGGGCGTTGGAACGGGCTGCCCGGGGAAGTGTTGGAATCGCCGTCCCTGGAAGTGTTCAAATCCCACGTGGAAGTGGCATTTGGGGACAAAGTTTGGTGGTGCTTCTTTTAATGGTTGGACTTGAGGATCTTAGAGGGCTTTTCCATTGTGGCATTGTGTGATGGAGCTGCACCTTGAGTACTGTGCACGTTTCTGGCCTATAGATAAGTAAAATAAATAATACATTAATAGATTAATCAATCAGTGATGCAGTCTAAGTAAAGAAAATGCTGAGAAAAATTACGAAGGTAATTTAAGGCCTAAAACAGTCATGAAGAATTCTAGGATATTTTCAGAACAGAGACAACTACTGTTTGAAGATGTTCTTGCTTATCTTTGCTATCTTTAAGGTCAGTGGCTAAACTTATCAAATTTAGTGTGGGCCAATCTAATTATAAATTAAGTTATCAACCCAAAGGTTACTGAAACCAGAAAGGCTGTCTAAATTTCCTATGAAGTTTCCTTAAGTAAATGGAATGGACTCCTTATCTCTATAGGCTTTTCCCAAATCTCAGAATCGACTTTAATCAATTAAAATTAATTTTCCAACCCAAATGATTCAGTAATTCTTTGATCCCTCATGCCCAGAGCCCTGTGGGCTGTGCACAGGCACCAGACTCTGCTCTTTGCACTTTTCAGTCCTTAGTGCACCTTGTCCAGGTGAGTCTCTGCCCTCTGAGGTGCACACAGGCACGAAGGGACACGCTGCATTTTGGTGCATTAATCAGGGTAATTGGATTTCCCTCAGTGTGGGAAAGGCCCTGTGTTAATTACTCAGTGCAGGGCGTGCCTTTGGAAGTATTTACAGATTGGTTTTCCTAGACCAAAGGTGCAGTAGGGTTTGGTTTTTTTTTGCTGACAATAAATGTCAAACAGAAGGAGAAAAAGGGGCTGGAATTTATCAGAAAACTGTCTTTAGTCATCCTAAGAAAAGGTTTGGGTATCAGTATTATTATTTAGAAATATATATTAATAATATATTTTTATAATTCAATATATTTAATAATTAATATCTTATTATTTAGTTATTTAATGTTATCACTCAGTGATTATAAATTTGGAGGAAAGGTGTAAGCCACACTCTTGTCTTGCCCAAAGGGACTATAAGGAAAAAAAAGATTTTTCTTCCTCTGCCAGTCCCCCATTAACCCAAAAATGAGGGGATTTGCAGCTTTCCTGAACACGGGCAGGGAGGCTGGATGGTCCCAAACATTCCTTGCTCCCTTCAGCCAGTGTAACTTGGCTGCCACATTCTCTTGGATTTGGCCCCAACCTGCTCCTCCCTTAGAATGTTTATTTAAACAGATCTGTTTAAGAACATTTTGAAACGTTGCTTTTTGAATTCTGGAGTGAAAAAGACCCGACAAGGGTTTTTTTTTAGGGCTGTTTAAAAGCCATCTATGGAAAAAGTCACTCGAAGCAAGGCTGTGGGGGCTGGAGAGGAGGAGGAGGAGGTGGTGGGAGGCTGGGGAGAGGTCAGGGAGGAAAAGCTGCAGAGCAGCTGCCAGAAGGGGATGTTTTTCAAAGCAGGGCTGATCTCTGCTCCCTGTCACTTTTTATTTTCCTCTCGTTATGCTTTTTAGTAAACAATGGAGCCAGACATAAAAGTGAGTGAAGATTTCAAAAGCCAGTTTAAGGTTTATCAGGAGCAACAGCGAAGGCGGCTGCAGAACGTGATGGAGAGGAAGAAGGATAAGCAGAGCAGTCGGAAGGACACCGGCAGCACAAGGGAGACTTTAAGAGCCCTGAATGATCTAAACCTGTTTCAAATAGGACCCCCTGGAAACGAAGATGCCAGCAAAAGGTAAAGGTGTGGCAGCACCATTCCTTCAGGAAGTCACTGAAGTATATTTTGCTTGTGATCTCATGAAGCTCAGTGTTATTAAGCTGACAGGACACTTTCTGTCTTCACACACTGGGCTTTCGTTATCCTGAGGAGATTCTCCCTGTCCCTAATTATCCTCAGGGCATTGTGCCGTGCTCTTTATTATCAGTGTTTTGCAAATGAAGGACAGAGGGGTTGAGGGTGACACGTGAGGAGCAGCCAGACCTGGCAAAATCCAGCCTTTCAGGATCACTGGCATCCTCTGAGCTGTTGGTTAGTTCCTGCCTAGCCTTAAGCAAACAGGTTCCCTACGTGAATGATTTCCAAGGATGGATAGAGGCAAAGCAGCTAATGGGAGCCAGCCAGAGGCCTGCAGTGCAGAAGGGTGTTCCCTGGGCCTTCTTTGCTGTATATCCTGATTTAGTGGATCACGAGAATACCAGGACATTGGGCATTTTGGTACGGATCTCCCTTAATCTTGTTTTTTTCTTTTTTGCTGAGTACTGCAGCAGAGATTTGAAACCCCAGCTCAGATAACTTCTCTTCCTCCCAGGATATACTTTGCTATCTTTAAAGTCAGCCTTTCCTTCTGACCCAATTAACACTTCTTTCCCTAACTAGAACAGGTCTGAGGTTGGACACACCCCAAGGATGTCTGCAGTGCTGGCTGTTCAGGGCTTTGCTCTGTGGTAGTGGTGAAGCCAGGCGAACAAATTCCTTCGCACACTGGTCCCTCACTGGAGCTCTCTGATTTGCCCAGTTAAGCTCCTGGTCTGATCTCTACCAGCTGTCCTCTTGCCTTCAACATTTTGTTCTGATAATCTGTAGAGGATTATGATGGAAATCTGATTTTTTAAAAAAATTTGGGGAGGCTGATTCCTGTAGTTCAGATGTTCAGTGGAGGAAAGGGATTCAGGTGCTCCCAGGGTACATCATGGGCAGTGTGCAGAGCACAGGAAAGCCCAGCACTTCTCTGCTGTTTAGAGTTCAGTACTTTAGGCCTGAGTAATCCCAGAGTTGTTATTTACCTCTGTTTCTGTGTCACTGACTGTCAGAAGTCCCAGTTTGACAGGGCAGGTGTATCAGATTTGTCTGGGTTGTCCTTTGCTTGTGTACAAGCAGAGGAGTGGTCATGAGTGATCAAATCCAGGCAGGATTTGTGTTCTGGAAGGGATTCTCTGCAGTATTCCCATGACAACACATCGGAGGATGTATTCCAGGACCAAAGGAACATTTGGCCTGCAGTGGCAGTGATTTCAGCTTGTCACTGTTGTTTATAGCAGCACTTGGAAAACATTCTCCTCTCAGAAGTCTTCCTTCCTCCGAGCCTTGAGAATTCTTTTTTTCCTTCCTCCCATCCTACTCCCAAATCTTGTTTAGGCAAGTGTTTAGCTGATATTTCTGCCTCTCTGTTTTGTTCTCTCTGTAACTTTATCCTCCCTTCTCTGTATTTGCTGTATTTGAAGGCATTTAAGTGACACTCCCCATCATGTGGAGAATCCGTAACAAGAGTTGGGAAAGACACAATTTGACAAAACTTAAATTCCTTACTTTTTTTTTGGCCTGAATAGGGCATGCAATTTGGGAAACCACCTGAATTCCAGACAGAGCCCTGCTCATAAGCTTCACCTGGCTCTGATTCCTTGAAGGAGGGTGAGAAGGGGTGCCTTTTGCAGTTTGTTTCTTTTGGCTCATTTTCTGTGGCTGAGGCACTTGGGTGGATGTGCTACCTCTGTAACAGGGAGAGTCATTCTGGGATGGGAAGTTCCCCAGAGGAGACTCCAGCTCTGTGCAGTTGGGATTTCTGTCCATCCTCCTCTAAGTGCTTTCCCTCACGACTTGGACTCCAGCTCTGAGAAGACTTCACTGCTCAGGTGTGTTAAGGGCTTAGAACCCTTTTTTTCATGTTAATCCCCCAGCTGTCCAAAATCTTCTGGTTCGAGTCTCTCTAACTGGATCTGAGTTTCGTTGCTCACTTCTCTGAGTGGTTCATGTGGGAATAACTCAGTTCTGCCTCTCCTCTGCTCACATTGCTCCTTGCTTTCTTCTCCTTTGTAAACAGCTGCCTTTGATCTCCCTTTGATTTGCAGCTTTGAAACAGAAGTGCATTTCTTAATTATGGATTGTGCTGTTTGTGGCAGTGCTTTAAGGGGTCATTTCTTCTGACACGGGCAGATAGAGGGTGCATTTAAAAGCTCTCAGGTCCAATGGGTGCTAAAAGCTTGCTTAAAACTTTGGAATAAAAAAGACTGAGATGATTATTGAGATATCTGCCTTGGCTGTGTCTACAAGTGCATACTGTAACAGCTGGGCTTTTTCCAAATCATAGCTCCAAAGTGTAAATATTTAGGGTTACCCTGTAGAAAATAAGAATCTAGGAGTCAATTCATCCAGCTGATTTATGTGTCTGATGATATCTGAGATGCTGCAGGGTATCAGGAGCTTCCACATGGAAATCACGGGGTACAGGAGACCTGTGTCTTCCACCAGCAGCAGCTGGGGTCAGGTGGGCAGCCCAAATGGCCCCTGTGTGGGGGTAATTATATTGATTCCCAAGTTTTCTCGAGGACCCCCGTGTCAGGGAGCTCAGATCATTCTGAACTCCCACAATTGAATTGAGCCCTTGAGGCCACAGCTCCTGGATTTTATGTTTGGAGGACCCATCACATAAGGGCAGGGAAAGAGATTGTAGTTATTAATTCTCTGGATGTCTTAGAGAGACGAAACCTTTAAATGTTGCTAAATGTACTGAAGAATAGGAGAAGCAGGGCTATTTCTTCCCATTCAGAGGGCTTTTTTTTTGATATTCTCTATTTCTAAATGAATTCCAAAAAGCACGATTAACAATACAAACCAGTGCTCTCAGGGTTCCCAGAGAATCAGCTGAGGACACAGGAAATTGCTCTTTTATGAATTGCTCTAAAACATTCATTTTTAAAGGACCCCAGGGGCAGCTTTGTAGTCGATGCTCTGTTGGCTTCTCTTGGCTTTGTCAAGTATAGAAAAGAAAGCCTGAATGTCCCACATGCTGAATGCTGCCTGATTTCCTCTGAAGAACCAGGTAAGTAAGACTGAGATGACACTATTTGGAAACTTCAATACACCTGTTCCTTTTTGCCCCAGACAGAAAGTGCAGGTTTTTTTTTTTTAAGAAGAAGTGAACTGAATAGATCAAATAATCAGCTTGTGTTCTTATCTGGGGTTTAGGATATTCTGCCTAATTCAGTAAACTCACTCCTGGTAAGCTCAGCCTTATTTGATTATTTGATTTAATTTATTTAATTTATTTAATTATTTGATTTCTAGGAGCACCTGTTTGTGCATTATTTGCCATTCTGGTTTATTCTTTCCCAGTGTCCTTGAGGCTGAGAACGAGCAGCTGCAGGACCAGCTCCGAGAGGTGTGGGATGAGAACTGCAGACTCTACAAGCTGGTGTCAGAGAAAGACTTTGAAATAAAGCAGCTCCAGAAAAGAGTGCAGGAGGAGAGGCTGGCTCTGTCGGGTAAACACAACAACTTTGTATTCTCACCGTGTTTGTTTGCTTGATGATGAGAAAAAAAAAAGTCCCTGAAAAGAATAGAGCTCTTTTAGGGTGCACAGTGATCTCTGTTCCTCACAGAACTGTAAACTTGCTATTATTGGCATAAAAATAACGATGTTTCATAGAAATCATATTTTAGAAAACTTCCTGTTAATGTCAAAGAGCTGTGCTGCAGCTATGTAGAGTTAAATTCCCTATTCAGGCTCCTTGTTTGTTTTTTTTTGCCTGACCAGACCACAAGCAGGATGCTGGATGAATGCAAAATCCAGCTTCTAAAGTGACTTTGGTGTCCTCTGCAAACCGAGCTGTGCAGGCTGCACCTCCTCCACTGGGTGCCACTGTTGGTCAGGACAGCAGTGATGGCCAGGCTTGAAGAGAAGGGGGAAACCAGCAACAGAACTAAATGACATTAAATTACACCTTAATTCTCAATAATCAGCTGTAGTTTGCCTATGGGAGAGGTGATAAACTCTTCCTGGTCAGGATCAGGAGGCAGATGTGCAGTTGCAGCTTCTCTGGCTGATGCCAATCCC
This sequence comes from Mohoua ochrocephala, assembly GCA_013398855.1. Taxonomy (NCBI): domain Eukaryota; kingdom Metazoa; phylum Chordata; class Aves; order Passeriformes; family Acanthizidae; genus Mohoua; species Mohoua ochrocephala. Next base: position 58,795 of record VZTA01028493.1, read on the forward strand.
CTGCCTCTGTTTTTTCCCTGTCTGCATTGTGGCAATCCCCACATTGCTTGGGAATGAAAAGCTCTGGTTGAGTGTGTGCCATGCATTTGAAAACCATCCATTTAACATGGAAGCACCAGCCTGGCTTTGGTAAGTTTAGTATTTACTGTGATCCTCAGCAGCCATTATTTATCCTGAAGACTGAGGTAAAAGTAGCTCCTAGGTGGGAGGGGAAACACAAACCTCACGAAGGAATGAGAACAGTGGAAATGCTTTTAAAAGTAATAAATTGGTTTGAAGAGCTTTTAAAGAAATGCTTTTAAAACAAGAAATTATGTTCTTTACATAAGTGTGTTTTAAAGTTTTTAAGTTTAAAGCTCTTTTAAGTTTTTTAAAGAGTGGTATAGGGAACAAATCCTTTTCTCAGCTGTATTCTGTGTAGCCCCAGTGATGTCTCTGGGGTTATATGGGACTGAGCATTCACTTGTGAGTGATCTGTCACCCTCCACCTCACCCCAGTTCCTGAATAGCAGAGAAAAGTGATTGCTGCAGAGCTCTGAAGGAGGATGACAGAGTGGAGAGGAATGACAGCAGCCAGGCTCAGCCTTCACACCTCTCACCAAGGGTTTGTTGCTGCAGGCTCGTGTTCCTTGCCGAGCTGGAGGTTTTGGTGAACTTTGTTTGCCATGATATTGATTTTGTACTTGTACAAGAGCTTTCCTTCACCTGGCTGATGTTAACCAGAGCCAGGTGACACAACAGCCAGGCCTGGGGTTTGCTTCGTTTGTGGCACTAATTAAACCCTCCCTGATGAGGGAGCCAGTGACGTGGCTGTTTAAAAGAGCAATTAAAAAGAGTCATCCAATAAAGCTCCCTGTGTAATCCCAAGGGAGTTATAAATAAGCACAATGACATTTCCTGGACCTTGTCCAGGACCCAGCTGTGATATTGTGCCTGACCTTTGAGGACAGATGTCTAGAAATGTTCACACCTCTGTTCCAGCAACTCCTCCAGTAGTAAACAACCCCAGGCAAGGCAGAGCGTTGTCTTTTTCTGTGATAATGCCAAAAAATCCTGTTCCTAACCGTCCTTCCCAGCAGTGAGCAGGAGACACCACTGCCCTCTCTAGGTAATGATGTTGCTGTGACCACTGTTGTGGCCTTGTGACACCTGGCTGTCCCTAAAGTGAGAAACGTGGCCGTGGTGAGCTGCTGAATCAAAGGACCAACCCATCCAGCTGGCACCTCTGACATCTCTTCCCTCCCTTGTTCATTTAAGTGCCTGGCACAGCTCTGAGAGGAAGGGATGGGACAATAAAAGTACATTGTGACGGAGAACAAAAGCATCATCTGTTCTGAATCCTGCCTCTAAGATGTGTCCTCTGCTTTCATGTGTTCTTTGCAGGGGTGTCTGGTTTAGCTGGAGATGTGGCAGCCACTAAAATAGTCGAGTTGGCCAAAAAGAACCGTGAGATGACTGCTGAGGCTGAGAGCGAGAGAGCCAGAGTGAAGCAGCTGAATCACAAAGTCAAGGAGCTGGAGAGAGAAGTGAGAAGTTTCTTTTTGCACCCTAAAACATGGAAATCCAGCCTCTGGGATGGAAAATGGCTTTGATTCGTGTTCCCTTGTTGAATTTGCTCTTAAATCCGTGTTTGCTTTGGGTTGTGGTCATTTGCGTGCATGATGTGTTCCCTCAGCTGTTTCACCTCTGCAGACAGGAGGAGCTAGGAAAGAATATCCCTCAGTTATAATGAGACAAGGATTTATTAAACAGCAATTAGGAATGTTCATTTGCAGAAGCAAAGAGACTTTTCTGCCAGTCTGGCAATGATATTTTTCTGATTTTTTTTTTGTTTTTTTAAATGAGGAGGAGCAAATTTCACACCTTTGTGTCTTACATTCCCACCTCGTTAATACCAGTCAGTAATTAGTTTTCCATTCTTCTAAGCTTTTTTTCGCCCTCATAATAAAAGCTGTTTTCTGGAATGAGTACTTACAGAACTGAGACAACACCAAACTATATCATGTCAGACAGCAAATCTTCGCTCAGACAGATTAATTTTTCTGGTTTACTGTGAGTTTTTGATAAGTGCCAACCTTTCACAGAAGTAATTTTACTCAGGTGGTGGCTGAATTGAAAACTGAGATGTCCTGATGTCAATATTTGCTTTGTCCTTTGGCTACTGCTCCTCTTCCTTACAGAGCATTGGTGATTTTTTTACATAATTTTAAATTTTTTTCTGAACTTTGCTTTCTTAGAAGTCATCAGTTAAATGAATCAATAATGCTGACAGATGCATTTTTCACTCAGTCTTTCACCATCACTTGTTATCATGAGCCATGCATCTGCCTGAATTGCACCCCAGCTACCTGAAAGATCAAGAAGTCAGAGATTAAATTAAATTTTGGAGAACTCCTGCATAAATCCACAGTGTTCTGGTCAGAGGGGTCTTGTCAAACAGTTGGCAGGTTGGCAAAGAAGTGTTAGGTGTAGTTTGGGACCTACGAAATCACACAAGTAGTGGAGCAATTCGTGAATAATTTAAGGAAGATCAACTTGGTTCTACTCCCCTACTGCAGAAGTGTAGTGACCATTATTCAAACACAAACTTGAAATATTCTTAGATTCTGACCCAAAGAGAAAGGAGCACAGACATTTCAGGAAGAAGATGAAGATGTAAGTGATGTGTAAAATTAAAGCAGTGTTTGACACTTGGAGCTATCTATCAAAAATGTGGGGTGAGAGATAGAAAACTGTAATTTTATATATTTTTAGCTCTTTGCTTGCGTGGAAACTGAAAAATCTGTAAGTGCTTTAACATGATTCTGTTCCCCCAAACGGAATGGAAGGTGTGGCCACTGAACAATCACTTGGCAAAGGCTCATCCATGTAAGCAAAGTTTGCAGAAAACCTCCTCAGAGCTTGAGCCAGCAGCTGCCAGCTCCAGCTGAAATTCCTCCTTCTCAGTCCATTGACTACAAAACTTTATGAGCTGGGTGGAAAGAGTGGCCCTAACCCATGGAAAGGGGTGAAATTAGAGCTGGCTCTGAGTTAGTTTTTCCCCAGATGCCCCTTTAATGAAGGAGCTGTTCCTTGGAGCCTCCTTTCATTCAGGCAAATAATCCATGTTTTCCACCCACCTCAAAGAATGAAGTCCCAACCAGTTAAAGCAACACTTCCTGGCCTTTCCAGCCCCAAATTCCTTCACTCTCATCCATTTAGAAATCTTTGCAACAGCGACAGAGGGCATGGTTCAGAGCAGGAGGGGTTGTATGTCTGTCTTCCTTTGCTGTGGCAAGCAAGAGGAGACAGAGTCTTTGTTCTTCATGGGTTAAAAAATGCTACTTTAGAGCTCCCAGCTAAAGAAAAAGAGCCTTAACACCATTGAATCTCATTTTGAGGGTGTCAGGTAGTCATTTCTCCTTTTCTATTCCTCTACTGAGTAGAACTTCTTGCTTTTCATGAAATATTCTGGGTTGGACGGGATTTGTGTTTAGGTATATAAACATTAATTTTATGTACTTTTGGTGATAAAATGTCTCAGTAGTCTCCATGCTTGAAATCTGATCCCACCTCAGCAAGTCAGAGACATCTTCTGAAGTTATTCCACAGTAGAATAAGACATGACTCTTTGGGAAAGAATTCTTTCTTTCAAGAAAAAAAAAGTTTTCCTACTGATTGTGTTTCAAAACAAGGGAAAATTAAGTTTGGCTGGGTTTTTTTAGAGTAAATGAACATCCAAGTTATACTTTTTTTGCTAATGAATACTCCATGGAGGGATGCTGTTCTCTGCATCCATTCTGCACTAACAATGGGGTTCTTTTCCAGCTACAGGCAGCCGCAGCAAAAATCCATTCCCTTGGTGGCGATGCTGCAGGGATCAAGGAATCAACTCTGAAAATGCTGGAAGGAAACTTGGTAGGAATTGTAATTGAAATGAGGAAATCAGAAGCTGGTAATCAGCTCTCTCCTTTGGAGGACAAGGATGTATCCCTATCACCAGTTTTGAGACCAAATTCCCCTGTACCTCCTCCATGCCCCAAAAATTAGGTCTGGAAAAAAAAAATCATTCTCTGGTCCTGATGGATCCACGGATCTTAATCACTTCAGTTTTTCCCTGAGGATTCTGTTCTCACCGAGTACATTCCTCTCTCCAAAGGCTGAAAGTCCAGAGGTGAAAGCCTTGCAAGAAAAATTGAACACAGCCAACTTAAAAGTGACGGAATATCGGAACCAGCTGCAGTCTGTGAAACAGGAGCTGAAGCTGACCCAAAAGGTACCACTGCAGGGTGCAGGCTGGGGCTGGGATCCCTGCAGGAGCTTCAGTCTTGGGAAACTGGGAGGTTTTTGGTTTGATTGGCCCCCATGAACTATTCCAGCGGAGCAGGGAGGTGAGGAAGGCACAAGGGTGAGGGTTGAAATGGGAGTTGTGCCCATGGACACACGGATCTCGTGCTCTGCCCTCACTGTGTCCAGCATTTCCATTGTACAATGAACACAAAGCCTTTGAAGTCCCAGTTCAGCAGAACTGTTTGTGACGTACATCCAGCTTCATTCCTCCTTTCCCATACATTTAATTATGTATTTACTTTTAATGTAGGTTTCAGTCCCTTGGGAATCAATGGGATTAAAGGCCATGCTTGAACTAAAGCATGTGTTTAAGGAGTTTGTTGGAGTGACATCCAGAATAACCTTTTCCTCTGATTCAGGATGGATTTAAGTGTTACTATGTGCTCTGATTCCTTTGGTTTCCCTACTTTGTGTAGGAGACCTGCAATGCAGATCAGAGTAGAGAATATGGTCCTAAAAATAGAACTCTGCTGACCTTTTTATAAATAATTTAAATGCTCTTCATACTAAGTTTAGCTGTGTCAGAATTTTGCAAGGGAGATTGGCTCAATTCCTGGTGTGTATGAAGACAATGTCTCTACTCTGTCCCTGGTGAGTTTATGGGTAAATATTCATTATATCAAAAATAATTGTGTGCATTGAAAACTGCTTGTGTTCCCTGTCAGAGAGAGCTGCTTTCCCTCCCCTCTCCCCAACACATCTATTTAAGCCTTATTGTTGATGTTAATCCCTTTTCCCAGCTTTTAGCCAACGAAGTTGGGGAAGATGTGAATATCCAAAGTCTCTTGACCCATTCTGGCAGCTGGCGTGGACGAGCTCAGCAAATTCTTCTTCTCCAAACCAAGGTGAGTTACAGCCCCTGCATGGTGCCATTTCAGCTGGAATTCTCTTTTTCAGTACAGCTATCACCTCAATTTAAGGTAAAAGTACTCTTAGTTCTTCATTAATTCGGAACATCTCTGTGTTGACGTGTGCAGGCCATGTTAATGACTCTGTTGCAGCAGTGCAAGCTTTGCTATTTCAGCTGGGAATCTTTCAGATCTGTGTCAAAGGAAGGAGTTCAGTGACCTTGGAGAGCTGTGGCAGCCTAGTTCAAGTCCCGGGGTGTTTTGAAGGTGCCTCTCTCCACTGAGAACAGAAGGAGCCCTGTCAGTGTCTGTGCTCTGACTTAGACACCTTTGTTCAGTGCTTGGAGTCAGATGGGAAGAATCGAGGCCAGATAAGATTTTCAAGTTGTTCCTTCGGGAGCTCCAGTAAAATCTTTAACTCTTGAATCTTCTGAAGGGCAGAGTTTAGCTGAAATGTCAGCAGGAGGCAGGGAGGCAGTTTTATCTGCATCTAAATAAAACTTCTCTCAGGCAATTTGACACATAATTTTCCTATTTTTCTGCTGTTTAATTATATGCCATCAAACTGTGATTTTTTTTGCACTCTGATTGACTGAGATTGTTAACCTCTGCTTTCCCTTGAGCAAACTCCTTTTCCTTCTGTCATCTCCCCTGCCTGGGGTTCACCTGAACACTGTTCCTACTGTTCTCTGCTGTGATGGAGAGATTTCCCTCTGAGCCAGGCTCCTCGGGCCCCTTCTGTAGTCGGTGGAGATCTTGTAAATCCAGTCACTGGATCAAAAGTGAGTCAGGTTCCTCCAAAACAGGACAGAGGAACTGAGGCAGTGCCCAGTTCCTTCTGCTGACTCTGAAGGCAGCCTGCAGTGAGCAGTTGACAAGCTGAATTCACTTGGCTTCACACAGCAGCAATTCCAAATGCTCTGGAGTGCCTGCCTGGCCTCCACGTGTGGCTCCACGAAGGCACAGATCTCCCATGTGCCCTGCATCTCCCAGAGGTCTGGTGTCAAATCTCCTTCCTGCCCTAAAATCTGCATGTTTATTAGCAGCTAAATTTAAATTTGAAAGACCAGACACTGCTCTGGGTTAGTTAACCATGATAATATCAATAAATAATCTGAGCTGCCTTTGGCTGTGTCCTCTTGGCACTGTACCCCTGGTAAACCTCTGGGTGAGTTGTCATTGTTGTGCCATAGGTTCGAGAGCTGGAGCATAAGCTGAGTGAAAATAAGGTCAGAGCTTCACTGTTTGAGATGGATGAGGGATTTCTGCCATTTGCTGGTCCAAGGAAGTTGTCAGTCCAAGAGAAGAACTTGCTGAAGATTCGCAGCCTGGAAAAAGAAAAGAAAGAATCTTTGGAGGTAAAATCTTGTGAATCCAGAGTCCTGTTTGGGTGTGGGGTGTGTGGTAACTTATCCTGCCTTCGGGGGTGTGTTACACCCTACCTAAAACCATTTCACAAACCCACCTGATCTGCTGCAGGAAGCTCTGCCCCACTTCACAGCCAAGCCCTGCTACAGGTGCACTCAAACTCCTCAGCACCCCTCGGCCAGGAGTGCATTCTTCATCCCAAATACAGACATCCCCTCACACCTCCTGGGTCTGTAGGGCTCTGGGCTTCTCCCTTTGAGCAGAATAATGGAGAATCAGAATCCAGAACAGTGGAGAATCAGCTTAGCCCCCCTGGATTCCTTAGCAGACAGACCCTTTTAGGATGCTGGCAAGCAGGCAGCAAGTAGCATTTATGATTTCTTAGGGATGATACAGTATTCCAATACCATTTTTAAGATTCTACCAGGTAATGTGTGATTCTTTTTGTTCACCACAGCACCTGGGGCTTGGTGTGACGAGTTTTAACTCTCATTTCCTTTTGCATCCCTGCAGAAACTCGCCGGGCAACACAACGCTCTCCAAAAAAGCCACGAAGAATTGAAAAAAAAACTCGACGCCACAAGAGCCAGGAACCAAATGCTGTGTGGAGAAGTGAGGATGCTGAAGGAACAGATTGGAACCTTGCTGGAGAAAGGGAAACACGATGATGAGCTCATAGATGCCTTGCTGGTACAGTCTGTGTCTGTTGGTCCCAGCCTCTGCAGATCAGCCCTCTTTCTATAGGTGATAAACCATGATGGCATTTCATGGCACACACGACCTTAGGGTGTGCAGGAGCCTGATGAATCCAGCTGTGACAGCCAGAGGTTTCCTTGTCAGCTTAAGTCCTTCTGCATTTTGGATCAGGTCGTGTAAGGGCTGTGAGACAGCACCAGGTGTGTCAGTTGCAGTCAAGTGGCTCTGAGCTGCAGGGACTGGAAGAAACATTTTGCAGAAGGATTGAAGTAGGTAGAGGAAAGGCTTCAGTCCTGACCCAAGGTGCTGACCTGTATTCTTTGTTCTGCTTTCAGCTCCACTGGTAGATTTTTTTTTTCTTTAGAATGCCTGCAGTCCTGCAGGAATTCTTCTGTTTGTAACAAAACTTCCATTTATTTTGTTGCACGGCCCAAAACACACAAGCTGAACCATAAGTACTAAACCATGTGCACACACTCACTTGCAGTAGCTGGAACTGAGAGGATTTGGCCTCTTCAAACCCAAAGGCTTGAAGATGCTGAGAAAGAAATAAATGGCTGCTGTCATGGTCCTGCCATGGTTCTAAACAGCCTTCCTCAATTAAAATAGCAAATCTATTGGAGAATGTGCCACCTCTTGGTAGGGTTAGTTCTGTGTTTCCTGATCCAGCTCCTCACTGGTTTCAAACCACTCAGGTTTCCTTGCTGCTGTAGGTAGGTTTTAGCTCAGCTGGCATTCGCCCTTCTCACACCAGGCACTCTGGGGCACGTGGGTGCTGAGCAGCAGATCAGGGGAGCCAAAGAACACTTGTCCCTTTTTCTGAGTATTCCCACTAAAATTACTACAGAAAGATGCAGGTTTATTTGGGAAGGGATGGTTAATCTGTTTTATCCTTTCTATCACAGAAGCACTTTACTTGCAGGCTGTCAGCCTGACAGAACAAACTGCCTGACAGGTATTAGATTTGTCAGTGTGGAAAAAACCTCCAAAACCCACTGGTGAAGCAGCCTGGCCTCATATCTGTCACCCTATAGTACCCTCAGCTTTTAATATCACTATCACACGATCCGATCATGTTCTAATTCCACAAAAAGCACATTGAAATCTTGAGTTTCATTCAGTTTATGAAAAAAGTCACTTCTTTGTCAAAGGCCAGCCTTTCTTGCTCTGTTTTCTGCTACACTGAGCAGCAAAGCTGGCAGCAAATTGAATCTGACTATTGCTCGGGTCAACATAACAAAGCAAATTCCCAAAGTGGCACCGGTGACACCAGTGTGCTCCCACCAAGGAATGGGCTGGGCAGGGCAGGGGCTTGCCCTACCATTCCTAAATGGATATTTGTCTTGGAGGGGTTAAAATAATCGTTGTGTACAAAATAAAGATCTCCCCTGTTTCTGTTTTGCCAGAGCCAGCAGAAGCAAATGCAGGAGATCTTAAAGGGCCTGAGCCAGAAGGAGGACGAGAACAAGGAGTCTCGGCAGATTATGGGGCAGCACTTGAACAATGAGATTCAGAAACAAAACTCCCTGATAGAGCAGCTCAGGGAGTTGGTGGCTGAGCGAGAAGCAAAGGTTAAAAAGCTGGAAGAGAAGATTGGGCAACTCACACTTCAGGTAGGCAGAACAAATTAATTAGAGGAGCACACTTGGTAATCATTTCAGATCTGCTCTTCCACTCCTTCTCCCTTATTATCTGCGATGGTTGCTGCCTCCAGACAGTGATCCCTGTCCTACTGGCAGTCTCTCCTGATGGAATGATAAAGCAGGAATTCTCCTTTGTAACTCCTCTGTGCATAACTTCAGGCTGTTGAAGCAGAAATAGCAATCACATCCACACGTGGCCCCGTGTCAGGACTGTCACTGACTGACAGCAGAGCTTGGGGCTGCGCTGGCGACTTCTCAGCCTTCAGCACCCTTGGCTGCTCAAAGAGGGAAGCAAACAAATGTGTCAGGCCAACATCAGCAGGTACCCAGCTGCTGCTGTCCCACAGTCAGGATTTGTTAAGTGTATTTAGGCATCCCATTCCCACTGATCCAAAACCCTCCCGGGGTTATGGGGAGGTTGTGGATCTGCCAGATACCTCAGGAATGGGGGGCTGGAGCACTGAACCCAGGATCAAACCTAGGTTAGGGACACAAACCAGCTGTGCTGGCAGGGATGGGGCTGCACTGTGGGTTATTGGTGCACCCTGATTGTATCTGAAACTACCCTTTTTACTGACTTCTGCTTTCTTTTCATCCTGCAATGGATAGAAATTAAAGCTTCCGAGGAGGTCCTGTAAATCAAAAGTTCTAGCTTGCTTGTAGCAATAATCAAAAGCTGCTGATTTGGCATTGGTGCAGCTGTTTCCCTCTGAGCTGTGTAATTGGTTTTATAACCTGCTCCACCATTAACAGAAGAAACCTGCCCATCCATGGGACGGGTCAAGAACTGCTTATCCAGCACCCTCTGAGCACTCAGGAGCACCTCTGGAATCAGGCAGCTGTGAGCCTGGAAGGACAGAATCTGCCCGGTAAGAAGACCAGAATGTCAATATTTCACGTTGTTTGTGAGTAATTCAGGAGCCTGCTTTTCCCAGGGAGTTTCATCAAACCACAAGTGCCTTGTGCCAACAGCTGTGGCAGCCTGTTTGCAGTTTATGGGAATCTCTAATCACATTATCTCTTGGATTTTTGTCCTGGGACGCAGAAGGATGTGCAGACTTGCAGACATGACTAGATTTGGCGTGGTGCTAGTGCAGCTATTTCTCCTCCTGCAGCTCAGATGATGTTTATGTGGTCAGCTTAAGTGCCTGGGAGTCTTTTCCCTTATGAGACACGGGGCTTCTAATGAGCAGACTTCTGTGAGCAGGGCGGGGAATTAATACAAAGTGCCATTTTAGGTAAGCACTAAATCACTGGTGCATTATTGAAATCAATAAATGCTCTTTGAGTGGGATTTACATGCAGAAAGGTTGAAAACACACCACATCATTTGTTCTTAACAAACACCCTTTGGAAAGCCTCGCTGAGGACTGTGTAAATTACACTAATCTTAGTGCAGCAATAAATCTGATTTCTGTTTACACTGATGTGACTTTGGGTCACTCTGGCTGTGTAAAGGGACCGTGGTACCACAGCAAGTTATATCCTTTCCTGTTAAATTGCTGCTGAGTTTGTTGCTAAAGAGTTTGTGGTCTAATTGACAGTGAGGATTTGAGACTGGTCTTATGGGGAAGGAGGAAATTTTTCATCAACTTGAAGTTACAACTGATCTCCTTTGTGTAATTTCCTACCTCATTACTTTAGACACCAAATTTGGCCTTAAAATCAGCTGAGTATCTCTGAGTCTTAAGTAGAGAATTACTATGAAATTTAAGAAGAAGTGGTTTTGAGTTAAACATCCTTAATTTGAAAATTTCTGCACCCTTCTGACTGCTTTTATTCTCACCCTTCTAACTCTGCGAAAGTTGTTGTGCTCTCCTGGAGCAAACCTATATTTTATCCCCTTTTTTTTTTACCTCACATTGCTGATGGTAAGCAGGAACCAAAGCTGGGTAATGGCATTGTGGAAACCACTAAGTGCAATGCATAAATTATTGCTTGTGTACAGGGCCAAGGGCTCTGTCGTGGAAAGAGCTGACGTGTCAGGTGGGCAATGAATGATCCCGAAAACTCTGAGAGCTGTTAATAACTTGGTCAGCAAGGCTCACTCCTTCCATTAACTTTAATATGCTGATGAACTCTCAATTCTGTTTTGCCGTAGTGAATCATCTTTTCCTATCAGAAAAGGTGAAATGAAAAATGCTATAAATAGGTGCTAAAACCCTTGGAGATGGCAGAGTAAAAATCTGCATTTTTAGACTGGGCCGAGGCTGTCGTTATCAACCTTAGCTTGGTTTTAGGATTAACCACTCCTAGCCCAGGCACCTCTGTCTCTTCCACAATGTTAAGGCTTTATCTTCTTTTTAGCTACAGCCTAAAGACGAGGAAATGTGGGGTAAATCTGCAGGGACCTGCCTTTGGGCAGCTGAACTCACATTGAGGAAACAAACACACAGCCAAATGGGATGTCTGAATGATGCCTTAGGTTTTAACTTTTATATTTTTCAACCCCTGCCCTGCCTGGTGTGTGACTCTGCAGTTCCTTGTGCCCTGGGAGCTGCTGTTCTCTCCTGCTGCTCACACACAACAAACCTCTGCAGGATTCCACTCCAAGGACACCGGGCCCAAAATGTGTCAACTCAGAACCTCTAAAGGGGGCAAACTTGGGGTAATTCCATCATGAACTGAGGTGATCATTGGAGAATGAACCCTGAGATGCAAATGAACCAAACTTATCAAAGGGTGAAGAACCCATGACCCAGGGTCCATCTGGGGTGGAGCCTCTGGACTGCCCAGGGTGAGCCTTTGAAGGCCTTCAAATAAACACCTCCTTTTATTCTCTTAATTCTTGTCAGGTCTCTGTGCTTTAGGTGGCCACTTAAGGCATCAGTTTTTCTTTGGCACCCCAGAGAGAACAGCAGTTCACAGGCCACAAGAAACTTCAGAGTTACACACCAGGCAGGGCAGGGTTTGAAAAATAGAAAAGTTAAAACCTAAGGCATCACCAAACAAACACACACCAAAATGGGACGTCCCAAGCACACGTATCATTATATATAAAACCCATCCAGGCTGGAAGTGATATTCCAGTGTTATCAGCTGGCTCCTCCTCTTACAACAGTGAACCTGACAGATCTTCCTGAGGGGTTTCACAAAGCAGAGTTCAGAAAACTCTGTAAAATATATTTTTAAAGGGCATTGGGAGATACGAGTTGTGCCCCGTGTTGCAGAGCAGGGGTTCATTTGGTTATGAAAATGTGACCTGCAAACACCATCAAACTGCACAGAGCTGGGATTGTCTCTCCCAGTGCTGGGTGAAGGTGTGAGGTGAGGGAGCTCTTCCCTACCAAACACTGGGAAATGACTGGAATTCTGGGGAGACTGCCCTGTGTGGAGCCCCTAACAAAGCTTTGCTCCCCCAGGGCAGTGTCCTCGATGGGCCACACGCTGGTGGAGTCGGCAGCCACGGAGCCTTTCCTCCTCAGGGATGACATCCCACCTGAAAGGTGGGTATAGAAACTTCATTACCAGAAAGAGAGGTGCTCTGCCATGCTCTGCAAGCTGCTGGGAATCCTCATCCTGCCTGCCTTGTCTCTGTAATGAAAGCTTGTACCATCCTTCCTACCTGAAGCTGTCCAAGAGCTCTAACGTCTGATTTCTCTCTTAATTTTGTAACTGATTGCTTGCTTGACACCAATCCTTTCCATTTTTACTCCCAACCACCAAGATTTCTCCTGCTTTTTTTTTTTTTGTTGTTGTTCCGAAGGAGATCTTCCTGAATGCAGAGAGGTCAGAGAAGTAATGAAGTCCATAATAATGGGATACATGGGAAAACTGCCCCTTCCTTTCATCACATATTGGACACAAGAAGAGCCATTGTGCGAGTGCTGCCTGAAGCCTTTCAGAGGGAGAAAATCGATAGCAGGGCATTTAATAGTTTAGTGTAGCACTCGGGAGATACAATCTGCTTTTACTTTGGCAGTAGCAGTGGGAGGAGAGTCAGGGGTAATGAATTGATCAGAGGTGGAAGTTTGTTTTCAGGGCTGATGGGGAGGGGAAGCATCCTGGAAGCAGCTTTCTAACCACATTCCCTGTGACTTCATCTCCAAATATTTCTGTTCTGTTTATTGCAGTCTAGAGACGGGTGCTGGGGGGAGGTAGTGAGCCTGGCTCTGCCTTCTGCCTTCACCTTCAGACAAGTGTGTTTGAGATGTTGCTCAAACCCTGCCTTTGTTTCGTTCCTTTCATTTAGGAAGTGGGGAAAAGCCTCTCTGTGCTTGTGCTTTTCCTCAGGTTTGCTGGCCGGCGCTGGGAAGGGCTGCAGGCAGAGATCACAGAGCACAGGGCTCTGTTGCAGGCTACTGAAGTGGAGAGGGACAGGCTCCTGGAGCTGGTGACTGTGCTGCAGAAAAGGTACAGCCTCATCCCACCAGCATCCTTCCTTTGTGGGGTGCTGGGATCAGGGAACACTGCAGAAGTCTGGGACATGCACTACAGTACATCACACGCTGCGATCCTTGCCTTAAATAGGGGCTTTTCAATTTTTTTCTGCTCAATTTCCCTGCCTGGCTGATGATTCATTCTTTTTATTATTCGTTTAGAACAAAGGGCAGAAAAAGTGGAGCCATCTTCCAGCTTGCTGCACCTAGATAAAACCAGAATTCCTGTATTTATATCTGCACGGCCTTATTGAGGCAGCGATATTATTCATCAGTAGTAAATACTGTAATTATAGTTATAATATTCTGTTCCAAAGCTTTTCACATTCTTTTTAAGTTTCACTGTATCCTTTTCTAAATGAATTTATTCTGGTTTAATTGAGGCATTGCAGTGATTTTTTTTTTCTTAATTTTATTTGGTATGATTCAGTTCAATGTGAGATGATGTTAAAAGCCAACTATGTTTTAGAAGGGAAGGGAAAGCAAAGTAATTTTGGGACACCTTTCAGCTACAGGGGTTTTTTTTCCCCAGTATGTGCTATTTGATTCCCAAATCTGTAGTCCAATACTGGAGGTGTACTTTTATCTGTGTGCTTGCCAATACAATGAGCACTGTTTGCTTACTTGCTTTATTTTACCATAGTTATCATTCTCACTCCTATAACTTTTGTCCTGCATGATTAAACACGGTCAGAAAAAAATAGATTTTTCTTTTAGAACTGTGGAAAAGATGCTTTTAAAGCTAAATTCTGGAAGTACATGCTGGGAAAAAAATCTTTTTCATGTTTGTAAGCCCAGTGACTTTAATAGAGCTGTGCAATCAGATGAGGATGGAGCTGTGAGTGGTAACTGAAGTGTGGCCACCACCAATATGGGATAATGAAAAACAGAGTCAATGAAATGCACAGTTGCTTGTAAAATGTGCCATAAAGTGATGATTCAGCAGCTCCACAGTTATCACACATTTATCAAGCAGGTAACATAAATTTCGTGAGACTGTGGGCAATAACTCTTGGAAGACCTCGGGGTGATACAGCACCAGGCAGATTTCAACATGAATATATGGTAAAAAATCAGGCTTTCCTCCTCTTCCCTCCACTGCTGGGGTGTAACAAAGCTCAGGTAACACAGACAATCAAGAGGAGAGCACTGAGAATTGCTACAAGTGGGATTTTTCTACAGCATTTTAATTTATTGGCAGATGATTCCATAAAAAAAAACCCCACAGATCTTGCCATTTTTCCTCCACTTTTTTGTGTGGAGTGGGTGCCAGAGGATCACCGGGGTCAAATGAAAGTTTAGTGACTGCAGAACCACTGAGAGGAATAAAATGTCTCAGAGCACATCACCAGCCTGGGAATTCACTGCCACAGGAGGTCGAGTCTTGTCTGTAGCTACATTTTTAAGCCAGTGCTATAATTTTATTATAGTTGTAATATATTTTTTTTTAGTTATGCCAGCTAGGAGGGAAATAAACTAATCAAGTCTCTTGATTCAGAGTGTAACCAGCTTCCACCCGTGGGGTCAGGAGGGAATTTCTCTTATTCAATCCACTACAACGAGTCAGTTTGGGTTTCTTTTTGTCTTTAAACTCCTTGAAATCACTTGGTGTCAGTCCCTGCCCCACTGGCAGCATCTGTGGGTACACATCGGATTTTTGCAGTTAATTCTCTGAGATGTTATGCAGGATGGAGAGAGGCAATTTGCTTTTTTGTGATGTCACCACCAGTTTGTTTCCCACCCTCTCCCACCCATGGTTGTGTCTAATGACCAAGTTTATTAAAAGCAGCCTCAGGTTTCTTTTCCTCCTCTCAGATAACTGACGTAAATGTTAGACTGCGTTTCTATAAACTATTTTCCTTCCAAGCTTTCCCAGAACGTCTAAAAAAAATGCAGTTTATTATTCCTGTAATGAAAGATCTCTCCTCAGCAATCTGCAGCTTTCCTGCTCCTCTGAGGGGTGAGTTCTCACAGGGAGCCAGAGTGAAGGGATCTGAGCAACCTCCATTAACAAACCCATTGTTTCCAGCTGTATTCATTAGTTAATTCTCTTTTGCATATTTAGAAGATGTCGTGTGATCCAATTTCACTGGGATTTCTGCCTTTGGATGCATGGAAAGTTCTTTCCCTTCTGTTGGGAGCTCTGCAGAAAGAAGCAGGATTTAGTACCAAGACTGATTTGACACAGACATGACACAAATGAGCTGAACTCCCCTTTCCTTTTTTCTTTTGCCTGTCAGGGTGGAGGAAAGCAGTGACAGAGTCTTGGAAGCTGAGCAGAAGCTTCAGGAAGAGCGGTGGCGAAGTGACATCTTGGAACAGCAGCTTGAAAAGCTGCAGGTGGATCCAGGGAGCAGCACAACTGCCCAGAGGCCTCCCCCAAGGCACAGAACAGGTGAGGGGGAGCCCTCAGCCACAGCCACGTCCCCTATTTCACCTCTGTGCTTAATAGACAGCGACAGCATTCGGGCTCCATCTGCCAAACCCAGCCAAGTGCTTGACCTTGAATGTGGGGATGGGACCTGCTCAGGCCCAGGAGCAAGGCAGGAGGCAAAATCCTGGCCCCTCTTAATTCCAGAGGGTTTTCCCACAGGTCTGAGCGGGATCAGGGTTTTTGCAGCGTGTTTCCACGGGATAACCCCAGGAAAAAAGGTTTCCCCTGCTCTGTGTTGCCCCCAGGCCCAGAGCTCCCCTTGCACTCGTGCCTGAGGGATTCAGCTGAAGGTTAAGAGCAGAATTAAAGGACGCATCCCAATTTAAGGCCTGTCAGTGCCTATGAAAAACTATTGCTGGTGATGAAGTAATTAGATCTGGTGTAATTTATTATCCCATGAACGTGATAATCTCCTGCTATAAATATGAAAGCCTCCCTGGCGCAGTTAAAGAAGAGGAATTCATGGTGGATGTTAAATTTTTATTTCCCTGATCAGATCCTTTTATTGCTTAAGGACTCTGATTCTGTAAAGTGTCTAAACCAATAAAATGGCACATATTCTTAAGGAAATTTTTCCAGTGGTTTCCCTTTTTATGTGTATTTTGATAAAGTAAAAAGGCATCAAATGCCAGGAGATGAACAGCAGGGAGGGGCATTCCAATTTGGCAAAGGTTGGGATGGTGTCAGGCTGAGTTAGGGTGACCAGAGGGTCTACAAGCCTCATCAGAGGCCTTGGATGAGCCCTTCAGAGGAACCTTTATCCTGAATGGGGACTGAACGAGTGCTTCAAACCTCCTCCTCTCTGTAAAACACGGATTTGTTCCTTAGAGCAGGATTGTTGTGTCCTTGGAAGGGGCTCCAGCCCACACGGACTCATTTTCGTGTGGTTTTGTGTGAGCACTGATTCTTAGAGTTGTCTCACCTGTGTTGACTGAGAGCAGAAAAAGCAGTGCAGAAAAATTTAGATCCTGATAGTCTGGGAGCATTTTGGTGTTGTCCTGTACAGAACTGACCTGAGTTTCTGACTGCTCAGACTTTTACACAGCCTGGTGAAGTGTCGATGTGTTCTGTTACCAAAGATTCCCCTTGCAAGCTCCGGGAGAGACAGAGAGAAACTCTCCAGGTCCTGAGGCCTTTTGGTCAGGTTTTGTTGTGCTGTAGTAAAGTTTTAGTAACTCCCCTCTGGCAGCTGGCATTTCATAGCCAGAGGAAGAAGCTGTTTTCACCAGTGTGACAGATTCCTTCTCGCTAAATATTTAGTTCATTAATCTCCTCTGCTTAAGGACTAAAAGCAAAAGTAGAAAAGGATTGGCAGTAAGACTAATAAGGAGAAATCCTCTCTAAATCCACGAGATGAGTAGGTAACAATCTATTTCACCACCCTGCTTTGATGAGAGCTTTGTGATGTGCCAAAACTCTCTGGAGTTTGCACAAGAACCGAGTCTACAAGTCTGTAATACACCTCTTCAGCAGAGCACGGAGGTTATCTCCATGCTTGCATGCCAGTGGTTGAGGAAATAAGAAGAAATGAAAAGCTTGCATACCAAATAGAGACTGGAGAACCTGCTAATTAACATAATATTTCCCTTTCTTTCTGAAAGTGCAAAATTGGAGAGAGCTGATCTAATTGCTAATCTAATGTTTCTGGTCTCTTCAATTCAAGGGAAGTAGATAATGATGCTAAGTAGCTGGAAACAACCCAGTTGTGTTTTTAAATTATTCAGGCTTTTCATTTTCTGCGCTTTTTTTTTTCCCCCTTATCTTATCCAAATTCCAAATTATCAAAGAATAATCCCAGAGGAGGGATAGGTAAGCAACAGCAGGTTTTCCTCAGCCCTGTAAAGCACAGCCTCAAGATCAAAAGCATTTTGTGGTTATACAATGCAGCCTTTTCTTCCCATTTGTTTTTGTCAGAGCTCAGTACTCTCCAACCGGCCTCTTTCAGCTATTCCACACGAGGAGGATTTAATGTTTTAATGCCAGATGCACTTATTTGAAGGTATTTGATGAGATGAGGGATATGAATTGGGGGAAAGGGATACAGAAACATTCCAACACGGCGACACAAGCACCAACCAGCAACTGCAGCATTCAGTAGAATCACAGCCCAGGTGCCAGCCTGGATGTTCACTGTCATGGTGCTGTGTTACCCACAGGATAACACAGGATTTTTAAGGATTGCAGCCAGCTCAAGCCTGTTGTTTCCTTCAGTTAGCTGGTTTTTTTGGTTTTTATAATTTCTGTTGGGCTGAGCCACACAAATCCTTCCCTCACGTTACCTGGCTCCAGGTAGGTAGTGCTGGCTATTGATTATTTTAGAGAAAGCCATTTATTTACATTTACTAAAATCTTTCAGCCTTTTATCTACGGCAGAGACCACCCTGCAGTCCCTCAGTGCTGGGAGAAGTTCAGCATCCTCTGCAATAGCTGTGCTCACTTCCTGCACTCCTTTCTGAGCCCCCCAAACACTTCTCTGATCCTCCTTCCACTGAAGGGATTCACTGGGCACAGGTTTTCCTTCCTCAGTCCCAGTAGTAAATTTGAATTATCTTTTCCCTTTAACTCTGAAAAAAGTTTCTGAGTTCTTTTGAAATGAGCAGAGCCGCATGTTTTGGGTAGATCTTTATTTAGGAAAGCATTCCTGGGTAAGAACCTCGGTTTAAAATACACCTTGAAGTCCATTTAACCTACGTTGTGTTTGTGCTGAGGATCAAAGTGCTTTACAAAAGTTGTTTCAATGGGTGCCACGTGCAAACTTTGTCACAGACATTCAGGAAGCAACAGCTGCCATAATCTGGAACACAATTACAAGATTAACATCAAAATCATCCTTTCTGTCACCTCTTGGTTTGGTCACTTAAATATTTTGGGTTTGTTGTTTACTTCTCTACATTTGTAGGTACAGATTTAGCCCTGAACTGCAAATTCATCATGTTTTCATTTTGCTGGAAGGAAGTTAAAATAAGTCTGTCCTGTATTTATGATATATTATGGATATAACATAGAATTTAAGAGATTCCTTAGTATTTATTCATTCACTGTTTCTCGATGTTGCCTCAGTGTGCTGCCAAAACCGATTTGTTGTTTGATTAAAATTCCATTCTGTAATTAAACCTGCAGGCCAGTCAGGACTCCCCTTGCATGGGAGCGACAGGAGGGAGCTCTCTGCAGCCCTGGCCAAGCTGCCGCTGGAATCTCAGGTGGAGGAGCTGATCACAAGGTACGTTCCCCCTTTCTCCAGGCTGGGGATCGCTCTTTCCTAGCTCGGGGAGAGGAGGAGCAAGTGCTCGGTCTGCCCTTTCTCACGGCTGTCATAAAATCACCGCAGCTCCCGGGTTTCGGTGTTTGTTCCCCAGAACAGAGGCAACTGTTCTAATTTGCTTTGAAGCTCACGGGGAAGTTTTTCCTTTTGTTTTCCTCGCAGGCTGGAGATCCAGCTGGATGAGAACAAAGCTCTGAAGGCTGCTCTGGAGGACACGGTGAGAAGGAGAGAGGAAGATTTGCGGCTGTACCAAGACACAATGGAGCAAGTGAAGAATAGCTTTTCACGGGCCATTCAGCGGCAGAAACCAGAGAAGAGTTAAAGCAGAGCAGGGACAGAGCCCAGGCACCGTGCCTGGGAATTGAAATGCAGCGGCAGTGTCGTTTTGCAGCCTCAGATCGTGTCATTTCTTTAGCATTCGCAGGAAAGGATGAGAAACAGAGATGAAATACAAAAAGGGAAGGTTTTATGTGTCAGCAAATTCTATCTGTGAGGGTTGGCGAGCAGGGGCTGGTGGGTGCAGTTTGGGAAGCTGCAATTCTGCAGGGAGATTTTGGGCAAAACCTCCCAGATTTCAGCACAGTGTTCCTTGAGAGGGCTCGATATTCAATCTGCTGCTGCCTTTATCAGCTCAGGAAGGAATTTGCTGTACAAAAGTTAGGCCAGCCCCCTTCCCTAGAACAAAACAAGCTCTGTTTTTATCCCCACCTGCCTGTCTCAGGCTTTCTGTAGCACTTCAGTGCCGAGGCACAGGATTAGCCTGACCTGGGGACCGTCTGCAAATCAATTTTGGGTGGGCTCCTCTCGCCATTCCAACCTCCTTCTTTGCTTGAGCGTATTGGCAGCACTTTTCTGAACTCAGTGGAGTTGCCACTGCAAAGCTGTGCAGATCACCCCTGCAGCGAGTTCAACCTACCTTAAATTCAGCTCATTCCATACAAAACTTGCCATCCAGGTTCTGAATTCCCCGTTTCTGGGTCTCTGCATTCATCCGTCCATCAGGCAGATCTTGTTCTCTCCGGGAAGAAATGCCACAAAACGCAGGGGTGTCTTCACTGCAGCAGTGCTGGGACTTTTGGAGCTGCTGCAAACCCTCCCAGCCCTGTCCTTCTCTCCTGCAGCACAGTGAGGACACGGAGTGCAAGCTAATCAGGCATTGCCCTGCAGCCTGCCAGTGGAGAGCAGCCTTGGGGATTCCAGGCAAATGGAGAGCCAGTCATTTTCGTACAGTGCTGCTTTGTTTCTCACTTGAAAGTCTTGAAAGCTTTTCTTTTTCTCTGCTTTGCTTTGTCAGCCTCTTTTTATGAGCCTGAAGTTTGTCAGGCTTTAACCCCAGCCAACACCAGCAGTGCAAAGTGGGTTTGTGGGTAGGAAAATCACTGCTCCCTTCCCCAGCATGGGGATTTCATCCTGACTCCCCTGGAAAAAAGCAGAGCAGGAGTCACTCCAGATGTGTTGTCCCTGTCTTTTTTCCTGCTTAGGTTCAGAAATGTCTCTCTTCAAGAAATGTCTCTTTTCAAACAGTTCCTGGAGTCCCTGATGGAGGAGGTCAGGGAGCTGGGGATAAGCTCAGCACCTGGGAGCTAACAGGGAATTAACCCTTCCTGTGCTCACGAGGCTGCTCTGCTCCCCCAGCACTGCCCTGGAGCTCAGCCAAGCTCTCAGGTACCTCTCTCACAAAAAGCAGGACCATTCATTGCCATATTTTTCCTGCCAGTAGCATCAGAGGAAAAAGCATCTTGCAACCCTCAGTCATCTCTTGAGGAATAAATCCTGGGTTGAGAGCGAGC
Organism: Mohoua ochrocephala; assembly: GCA_013398855.1. Classification (NCBI taxonomy): domain Eukaryota; kingdom Metazoa; phylum Chordata; class Aves; order Passeriformes; family Acanthizidae; genus Mohoua; species Mohoua ochrocephala. The sequence goes on from VZTA01028493.1 coordinate 79,544, forward strand.
CACAGTTTCAGTTTCTGTTCAGCTCCATCCTGGTGTCTCTGTAGAGGGGAGGGATCCTCTGACAGGGATTTCGGGGACTTGCAGGAGTGAGCAGACCCCTTGGAAAAGCTGCCTGAGCAGGGGCAGAGCTGTGGGGACTGTGCTGCTAAATTCAGGCCGTAACTTGGAGCTGCAGGTTCTGATTTCGCTTACACAGGAGTGTGAATCAATAATATTTTCCCAGGAGCTGAGCAGAGGCATCTGCTGCCCTTCCTTGTCCCCCGTCCCAGGGAAGCTGTGAAGATCAAACCTCTCTCCAGGAAAAGGGCTCTGAGTCAGCCCCCGAAGCACAGGGAAGAAACTGGAACGTCACAGAACACGCACGGCTCTCCTGCAAACCTCTTTGCAAGTGCTGCAATGCTCATTTCTTTAAACTTGTGCTTGTTTGGGGCTGCACAGAAGCATTTCCTCCTTTTTTCTGCACCACCAGATCCCTTGACAAGGAAAGAATCCGAGCCCTATAAACCAGTTTATTTAGGCAGCCTGTACCTGAAAGCAGCTGCTTCTCGTGGAAATGTGAGATCTGTGTCCTGTCACAGACTGGGGAGGGGCAGAACGTCCAGGGCTTCTCAGTTGTCCTGGTTTGAGACAAATTTTCGGAGGAACGCTCTGGGAGGAACGTCTCCTCTATAGAAGGCAGGGTACAGCCACCCCTTCCCCAGCAGGTTCGGGAAAAAATTCCTCGAAGGAAAGTGAAAGGAGAAAAAAACCTATTTATTTAACAAACACACAGGGAAAGAATAATGCTAAATAATAAAAACTCTCGCTGTGGAGAGAAAACCTGGGGATATTTTAGAGTCCTTTCCGTGGGTGTGGGCTCTCTCTCTCTCTCTCTCTCTCTCTCCTCTTCGGAGCTGGGTCGGCTCGGGCCCCTCCGGGCCGAGGTGTGAGGGCTCCCAGTGAAGTTCTGATGTTCTGGTGCTCTGAACAGCCCAGAAGAGAAGAAGGAAAAAACCCGAAGTCCCAGGGAAACAAAGGAGTTGAACTCTCCATCTCTCTCCTCTGAGAAAAGGAGCCCAGAGCCGGGGAAAGCAGGAAGGTGCCTCTGCCCTGCAGCAGCAGGAACGCAGGGCAGTGAATGTCCTTGGAGCAAAACTGCTTTGAAAAGTTCCTCTGGCTTTTTTTCTTTCTCTCACACCCAGTTTTAAAGACACAGAAAGGCACAGGAATCATGTCTGGGCATAGAGCAGTGATGGGGGATACACAGCCTAAAGTCAGCCCAAGACATCAGTATTTTGAAATACACTCCCCCTGCACTTCCACAGAGTGACTTGCCTTGAATTCTCCCCGTGCTGGCTCTCGCTGATTCCCAATTTTCAAGGGATGAGACCAATTTTCTTGCAGTATTTTGCTAAACATAAGAAACCCTGGCAGATGTTTGGAGCAGCAGCCCCCCCTGTACCCCAACCCATCACTCAGAGAGCAAAATCGATGACAATATTTTTCTCTCTGCCTGCAAAATCCCCACACTGGTGGCCCTCAGCCCCAGGATCTCTCCGGCACACTCGTGCTGCTTGAGCTGCAGCATTTCTTTCAGGGATACAGCTGAAAATGAAATCACCACAACTCCCTGCTTCCCTGGGAACTTTCAGTGCTTTTTTTCCCCCTCATGGATCAACACCAGCCCGTTAAAATCCTGTATTTCCATTCTAATTTGAATTTCTCTGGCTCCGGTTTGCAGCCAGCCATGGTTCTGCCTCTCTCAGATAAAAGCACTGTGAGTCCCCAGCATTTCCTCACTGGGACAACCCTCAGCCAGTGAAAAGTCACGTCCCAGGCAGCTTTTTGATAAGCTCTGTGTTTTTTCAGTCTCTCACTGCAGCTGATGGTGGTGACAGGCTAAAGGTGACAACGCTGGCACGGGCTGGTGGCTGCGCTTAAGGTTCATTTTGCTGCCAGTATTTAGTTGTGGGTGCTCCTCGTTAGGATTTGGCCATTTCTTAACTCCAAATGTGAGTTTTCCAAACACTTGGGCCTGAGCCAAAATTTGTCTCCTGCCCTGGAGCTGGGCAGAGCTCTTCCATGGAGCAGCCTTAAAGTGCCTGATGGATGCATCCCATTTTAAAGTACAGCTGAACTGCTGGGAATAAATCATCTTTGATGAATTGTCCTCCTTCCCTTCGGGCCTGCTGCCAGGAGTTTACCTGCAAAGAGCTTCCTGAAGTGGCTGTAACATGAATTAAGTTGCTTTAGGGTGGTTAAATGTAGGCAGTACTGACACAGGAGAGCTCTCCCTGCCCTGGGCTCCGCTTGGACAAGGGGCACAGGATCAGCTGGGGGGTCAAAGCCCATCCCACTGGAATTTAGAGCTGTGGACTGAGGCTGTGGGTGGCTCCTGCCCTCCCCGAGGTTCCAAAGACGGGAGGAGGAGACAGATTTCAGTCCTTCACATGGGAGAAATGGGGAGGAAGCTGGTGGCAAAGGGGAACTGAGTTGGAAATTGCTTTGCTGACCCCCCCCCCAGCAGCCCCAGCCAGCAGCTGCCGCTGCCCTGCAAGGCACAGTGCAGGACAAAAGGGAAGAGGTTCAGCTTTAAATGGAAAAACACTCTGGCAGAGCCCCTGTGCTCTAAATTAAGCCACGACAGAGCCAAGGGGGGTGTTGGGTTTCTCATTTCTCCCTTCATCCTCTCCCCTCTGGGCCCAGCTCCTGAGCTGGCTGCTCCCATGGGACAGGGTGGCCTCACTCAACAAATGCCACCTCAATCCCTGGGAGTCTCCACTTACAGCTCCAAAACCATCCCCGGGCAGGGGCTGAATCCCGGGCTCAGAGCAGCTCCTTGGTCAGGGGGAAGAGGGATCTGTGGGATGTGGTGTGGCAGCAAGGGAAGGGGGGGCCATTCCAGCCTGTCACTGACCTAACTGGGGCATTTTTGGGGCATGGGAGGGGATCCTGAGGAGAGGAGCTGCAGGCAGTGGGTGGGGGAGGTGGTGGGAGTCTCCTTCAGAACCTTTTCCTGGAGTGGCTGGAGGTTTGGGACCTTTGATGGGGTCAGTGTGTGCCCGGGGGGACGGGCAGAGCCATTCTGGGGGTGCTGAGAGGGGTCCTGAGGGTGATGATGGATGGGTGGATGGATGGATGGATGGATGGATGGATGGATGGATGGATGGATGGATCCCTCTTTCCTGAGCCATCCTGGTAGGGTTGGCACGTTCCCTGTGATGTTTGCATGAGGAACCCGACGGGACAACCTCAGGCAGGAAAAACAATCCAGGTGGGACCAATGAGAACAGGAGAGGGACTCTGGACAAGGACATGGAATGTAGGAAAAAGGGGGAATGGCTTTGAACTGACAGAGAGTAGGTTTAGATGGGATATGGGGAAGGAATTCCTGGCTGGGAGGGTGGGGAGGCCCTGGCACAGGGTGCCCAGAGAAGCTGTGGCTGCTCCTGGATGCCTGGAAATGCCCAAGGCCAGGCTGGATGGGGTTTGGAGCAGCCTGGGACACCAGTGGAAGGTGTCCCTGCCCATGGCAGGGGTGGAATTAGAGGAACTTTGTCCCTTCCAACCCATTCTGGGATTCTATGATTAAATCCTCCTCTGCTTCCCACTCAAATTTTTGCTCCAGCAGCAGGGGCACAGCAGCCACGGAGTTTGTTTGGTGTCCCCATTACCATCCCCAGTTTGTCCCAAGCCCCACTGGGACAGAGCCGAGCGCCTTTCCTGGAACCCCACCACCTCCCCACCCCCTTTCTCAGGCACTAAAGAGGGGCCTAGCCTCAACTCCTGTGCCCCAACTCCCAGCAACCCCCCAAATATTTCCAAATATTTGGAAAAATATCACTTAAAGCAGCCCAAAGCCATAACACTGGGCAAAATAAACCACAGAAATGTCCCCTGTGCTGAGGAAGACGCCCTGGTCCCATTAAAAATAAATCTTATTATGATGGAAATCAGGAGTGTGGGGGGGAAATTTTTTATAATATCTCTCAATTGAAGCTACATTATTTTTATCACCACAGCTCCCAGAGCCTCATGAAAAACTGCTGCCTGGCCCTTCACCTGTGTTGCACTTTGAATCCAGCAGGATCACAGATTTCTCAGGATTTAAAAAAAAAAAAAAGGGAAGAAGGTGAAAATCTACCATCTGCCTGGAACTCTCTGGATGCCAGAGCCCGGGGGGAGCAGCACGATGGGGCTGTGACGAGAGAAAAAAAGGGGAAAAAAATGGATTTGAGGGCTGGCTTTGCTTTCTGCACGGATTGGGATGGGGAGGGAGCAGGTTTGGGAGCCGGGGGGGTGACACGGATCTGCCTTTCCTGCCCACGACCACACCGAGCCGATGTCCATCTGCACTCACAGACTTTATTTTCCCTGTCTGGCCATAAACCTCTGCCTGCCGCAGGCACCGGGAGCCGAGGAATTGTGAGGAATTGTGAGGAATCGTGAGGAATTGCGAGGAATTATGTCCCGTGCTTATCTGCACCGATCTCTTAATTACCTCGCCTCTGAGCAGCCAGTCAATTATGCCGAGGTCTGGGAGCCGAGTCCCCGGGCAGGGATGGGGCTGCAGCAGCAGGACCCGGGCTGGAGCTCCGGAGCATCCGAGGGGCTGAATCCTGCCCTGGCTGCCGCAAATGAAGCGGCTCGTTAGGTGCTGGAAGTGTTTCCACACCGCCCTGGCCAGGGAGAGCCTTTCTTTGTGCACATCGGGTGAAAATGATGCTAAAAAGCCTTTTCCTTCGCAGCCAGTGCAACAGCGAAGCTGGGCTGACCCCAGGGCTGCAGATCCTCCCTGCAGAGCCCGGAACGCAGCGTCTCACCCCAAAGCAGACAGCCCATGGAGGGATTTGTTTTGTTTCTCTGCCTTGTTTCTCTCCCCTGACCCCAGAGGTGCTCAGGGAGCCGGCCCCAGGGTGAGCTGGCCCCAGGTCTCGCAGGGGCTTGGTGGAAGTGTGGGCACCGGGCACAGGCCTGACCCTGAGGCTGCAGTGACTTCTCCTCTTGGCTGAGCTGTGTTTGCCCACCCTGGAATAACAGAGGCCACAGCCCAGCCCTGCCCCTTCCCATCCCCCGCTGGGGATGCTGGAAGCCGAGAGGGAGACCCCAAAGGTGGCTTGTAGAGATCCCAGGATCATCAAGGTTGGAAAAGAGCTCCGAGATCATCGAATCCAAGCGTTAACCCAGCGCTGCCAAACCCACCACTAAAACACGTCCCCCGGGTGCCACAGCTAACGTGGATGTTTTCAAACACTTCGGGGATGGTGATTCCACCACTTCCCTGCACAGCCTGTTCCAGTGCCTGACAACACTTTCAGTGAAGAAATTTTTAATATTATTCAACTTAAATCTCCTCTGGCACACCTTGAGGCTGTTTCCTCTTGTCCTAACACTTCTTTCCTGGGAGTGGGAAATTCTGCAACCTCCGAGCCTCACTTAGATTTAGACACTGCCCAAGCCGAGTAGGAATGACACTTCCTTTTGGCTCCGTGCCTCAGTTTCCCCATCGCAATGATATCTCCCTCTGGAACAAGGTGATGGGGGCTACCCCCCCAACCCCCCTCCTTGCAGGGCTAAAAGTGGGGGACCCAATCCCCTGCTGGGAGGGAGCAGGTCCCTGCCGTGTCCCGGGGCTCCCAGGGCCGGCTCCCCTGGCTCGGGGTGAGCTTTGGCAGCCAGCACGGGTCCTCTCAGCAGCTGCCGTGACAGACAGCTCCCGAGCCACCCCCCTCTGCAGTGCTGCTCTAAAATAAAAATACCTCCCGCCTGCTCCGCTCCACTCCCAGCCAAACTTCCTCCAGGGGCAAGGTGGGGGACGGCAGCCCAAAAATACACACGCCCCCCCCCGGCCCCAAACCGGGCTGAGAGATGCTGTAGGGCAAATCAGCGGCCCCCCAAACCCACCGTAGTGCCCCCCTGTCCCTTTTCCCCCCTCCTGCCGCCCCGTCGCGGCGCC
>VZTA01028493.1:85513-123170 GCA_013398855.1 Mohoua ochrocephala
CGGCCCCGGGGCTCAAGGTCAGTAGCGGGGAGCGATGCGGGGCTGGGAGGGGACACGCTGCGGGTGGTGACACGCTGCTCCCGCACCTCCAGGGCTTTCTGTCACCTCCGCCTGTCCCCAGCGCCCGGCCGGGGTCCGGGGAGGGGAGCGGGGGGGATGAGGATGATGAGGATGCTGCTGCCCCGCGGCCACTCGGAGCTGTGGGGGGCTGTGCTGGGAGCCCCCCTGAGCCTCACTCGGCAGCCCGGGAGCGATCAGGAGTTTAAATTGTCCGAGGGGTCCCCGCCAGCCCCCTCGCCCCCCGCGGGGTCGGTCACCGCCTGCCGCCGGCTCCTTTGCGGGGTGGCCTCACCCGCTCCCCCGCCAAAAAAAAAAAAAAAAAANNNNAAAAAGAAGCTTTGAAAAGCGTGGAAAGGAGGAGGAAAAGCTTTTTAAAGGCACCTCCGTGCGTGCCCTCCCGCCGCAGGGGCACCGCAGCGCGGTGGCAGCGCCCGCCCGCAGCGGCACCGCACCGGGAGTGACCGCGGGGCGACCCCGAAATCCCCCCCGGGATGAGCCCGAAATTCCCCCCGGGAAACGCATTTAGTCCACGCCGGGGGGAGACGGGGTCACCGCGCATCGCTGCCAAGAACCTCCTCCACCCCCCCTCGAAAACCCTCGGCCACCAAACAAAAAAATAAACGTTTAAAACCAAAACAATAATTTTAATATTATTTCAATTCTTCTATGGAATTATTTTAATAACCGCAGAAGCTTCGCGACGCGGATGCCAAAGCTGAGGGTGACCGAGGCGCCTTTTACGCCTTAATCCCTTCAGCGCTCTCGGGGATGGTGGCGGCTGGGGGGTGCCAGCGCCGGGGGAGGGTGGCCCTGTCCCTGTCCCCTCGCATCCCTCATCCCTCACCCCGCCTGCTCCAGCCCTGAGCTGCTTTTTGGCAGCTGCTGGACTGGGGAGGGAGGCTGCGGAGCTGCAGGCACGTCGCTCCGAGGTTAATTAGCCTCGGCAGGAGTAATTAGCCCAGGGCTAATTGCGGGGCTGGGTGTCGCCATCCCCCGAGCGCTGCTGATACCGCCGGGGGGCTCGGCCGTGTTTGCGGGGTCCTAAAGGCTCCTGGCCGGGACAAATTAGGGACCAGGGGGTTTTGGGAGCCCCCAAGAGCCGGAGGTTGGGCAAAAGCCCAGCAGAAGGTGAGCGGCAGCCCAGGGCAGAGGAGGTGGGGAAACCCATCCCGTCCCCTCCACCAGTGGTGTCTCCGTGCTCTGTCCTGGATCCCGCTGGGAATGAGAGGTGGGGATATCAGAGACACGCTGGAGGAACTCCATCCTGGCCAGCCGGCATCCTGGAGCAGCTCTGAACATCGGGATAGATGGACAGAGCCCCTCATCGGGCACGCCTGGCTGAGCTGCCCCAAATCCTGGCTCCCAGGTGGGGTTTGCAGGAACCTCTTTGCACCTGAGTTGTGCCCCGGGGCTCAGCCCCAGGTGTGACCCTCTTCTGCCTTGTAGCCTTCAGGGAAGCCCGCAGAGTAGAGCTGGGGAGGAGCAGCGGGAATTCGGGGTGTTTGAGGGGTACGAGGGCGGGTGAGCTCTCACTCCTGGTCTTCCTCCCTCTCCTCTTTCCCTTCCCCAGGTCTGGATCCCTCCCTCGTGCCGGCCGGGGCCGTGACCTCCCACCATGGGGGTTAAAGCGATGCTCCCCAGCTACGAGCTGGGGTTTTATGCTCTCGTGGTGACCTGCGCTGTGCTCTACAGCGGCAGCGGGATCTTCGAGGCATCCAGAGGTAACGCTCCCATCGCATCCCCGGGAGGGAGGATGGGTGTAAGGTGCCTGCTTTTACAGATGTCGGCACCAGCAGCAGATCCCCAGCTTTGATTCTTGCAGAGAACAGCTTGGAAATCCTTTCCAAAGGGATTTTTGCCTGGTTGCTTCCTTGTCCCTATTTCCAACCGCTCAGGGCAAGAGGCTGTGGGATGTCACAGGTCTCCAGGCAGTGCCCCACCAGGCAACCACCACCCTTCCTACACAGGGCTGCTTCCCTTTTTTTGTTGGTTTGGTTTGGTTTTTTTTTTTTTTTGTTTGTTTATGGCTTTTTGGGGAGTGTTTGTTTGTTTTTTGTTTGGAAGCCCACAAACCTGAAAATTTCCTGGGATCAGCCAGGGGATGTGTAGTGAGAAAAAGGCTTTGCTGAAACCTCCTGCAGAAACAGCTCCGGTCGCTGGCTCTTGTGGTTGTCCACGGCAATCAGGCACTTTTGGGATGGGCCGTTTGAGCCCCTGTAGCTCATTATCACAACGATGAGGGTTCCCTGCCTGGGCGCTGTTTCTCTGCCGGTAACTCTGGTTCTTTTGCAGACAGCATGAACAGAAAGGCCTTTCGGGACGGCATAAAGCCAGGCTGGCACTACTTCGGCAGGAAGATGGTGAGTGAGGAAGGGCCGTGGGCTTTTCTGGCCACAGACAACCCGGGCAGTGGAGACAGAGCTGGTTTTTCTGCTGCTCACACACTTTTGCAAAGTCCATATGATTTGTATTTTTCTCCCTAAAGTAGTGGGGAAAATACCAGCCCTGCAGGGCTGTGGATGCTCCTCTTGGTGTGCACCAGGACGAGCGACCTCTACTCATCCCTCTGGGGTTTTATATCCACACTGAAGTGCTCGGGAGCCCTGGGGTGGAAAATGGGAAGAAAAGGCTTTAAAAGTTGTGGGGCTGGGGGCAGTTTAAAGTGCCTGGTGCTGCTCCTGCAGGACGTGGCCGATTTCGAGTGGGTGATGTGGTTCACCTCGTTCAGGAACATCATCATCTTCGCCCTCTCGGGACACGTCCTCTTCGGCAAGGTCTGCTCCATGACTGTGCCACAGGTGAGCCCGGGATGTGGTGGCAGGGATTTGAGAGCACCAGGGGTGGCCTGGGATCCGTGGAACGGGTTTTGGGGGATGCTCTGGGATGGGAGGATGTTCTGGGGTAGGGGGGAGCGGGGTTGGAGCTTTCACCACGCTGACCATGGCCGCTCTCTCCCCAGCACCGGGCTGTGATGTACATGATCTACGGGGTCCTGGCCGTGCTGGGCAGCATGGGGCTGGTCTACCTGATGATCATCCTGTCCCACTGCCTGGTGCTCTACTCGGTGGCGCTGGCCAAGCAGAAGTGGCTCTGCTATGCGGCCGGGCTCTGCTGCCTCGCCTCCTTCAAGGTGGAGCCGTTCGGCTCGTGGCAGGTGGGTGCAGTCCTGGCCGTGTGTCTGCCTCATTTCCAGGTGTCCATCTCCTTGGGTTTACCCCCAAGGAGGGCTCCTGGGGCAGCCCCATTTCTCCTGGCTGCATCAGAGCTCCCGCAGGGTGTGAGAGGGAGGGGACTGTTGAGGTGCTGAGCTGGGGAACAATCCCACAGCGACTGTGTCATGTTTTGGTGGCTTCGTGCTGTTCTAGTACAAAGCACATCTGAGTCCTTCTTGCTGCCCAGGCAACAACTTCTCAGCCTGTGGCTGCCCTGTGCCTCAGTTTCCCCAGCGGTAACACACAGCTGGGATGATTCAGCAGTGCCCATCTTTTAGGTCACAGCCTAGTTAAGGTTTTCTCTCGCTGCTGGGTGGAGAACAGCCCAGGAAGGACCTTACTGAAATATTCAGTCCCTCAGCAGGACAGTGCTGCCTCTCCCTGCCTCCAAAGATGTGTTCCTTCCCTCTCCATCAACCATGTGCTGGCTGTGCTTTACTCCCTGGGGACACCTGTGACAGGGTGACATTGCCACCCTGGACTGAAGCGTGTGTGACCAACAGCTGCTTGGTGACATGGCCATGAGGATCCACCACTTCCTGACTGCTCTGAGCTGCAGGAGCCAGCTGGGAAATCGAGCCCCAGTTTTCTCTTTTCAGCTCATTAACTTCAGAGACAATTGGTGTCAGAGCATAATTAGGGGTTTTTCTTGAACTGAAAACAGAGGTCAGGGTCGGATGAGATGTTAGGAAAAAATTCCTCACTGTGAGGGTGGGGAGGCCCTGGCACAGGGTGCCCAGAGAAGCTGTGGCTGCCCCTGGATCCCTGGAAGTGTCCAAGACCAGGTTGGACGGGGCTTGGAGCAACCTGGGACAGTGGAAGGTGTCCCTGCCCACGGCAGGGGTGGCACTGGATGGCTTTAAGATCTCTCCTAACCCAAACCATTCTCTGCTGCCCCAGGAGCGGTGTCCCCCACAGAGCGAGGGAGCACAGAAGGGACACCACGTTCCTGGTGGTAACTCTCTGTTTCTTGTCCAGAGCGGGTTTGTGACGGGAGCTTTTGACCTCCAAGATGTCCTTTTCTATGGAGGATGCACCTTCACCATCATGCGCTGCATGAGCTTTGCCCTCGAGAGCTCCGAGAAGGAAGAGGGCATCTATTCCATCTTTGACCTCCTCAAGTACAACTTCTACCTCCCATTCTTCTTCTTCGGGCCTGTCATGACGTTTGACCAGTTCCACGCCCAGGTGAGTGATCCTGAGGCCGGGCTGGAGCAGGATTTCTCCCCAGAATTTGTTTGCTTGGGTTTGATGTCTACAAAAACCTCACCTTTTGCCCCAGTGCAGGTCCAAATGGTTGTAGAACTTCTTACGGTCACCTCCAGTCTGTGGCTGTGCATTTTTGTGGGGAAGGGCCTAAAGTGATGGATTTTTAACCTTCTTTTTAGCTTTTTTTGGCCATTTTCACTGACCAGACCACAATGGAAAATCTTGCTGTGATGTCCTTGCTCAATGGACATCTGCACTGCTCAGTGCCTCAGTTTCCTTGTGTTGTCACCCCAGGGCCTTCAGGGTGAGGGCCACATGTGTGGTGCCCACCCATAGGAGCTCTGCATGCTGTGACAGCAAGGACAGTCTCCCATTTCTATCCAGCTGCTTCACCCAGGGAGCAGGAGCTTCCAGGGATGGCTTGTGTGTCTTTAGATCAAGTTATTTCTCAGGGAATAAATAGGATTGGGTGGAAGGCTGAGTTCCAGCAGTCAGGAGCTCCATGAAATACCCGGATGCCCCAAGTCTTTGCCTGTTCCACACAACCAAGGGAGCTTTTGGACCAGCAGACTCCAAGCAGCTCTGGAAAACACCAGAACTGGCCTGAACTGGGACCAGCTGACCTCTGGAGCTGTTCCACAGTCCAAGATCAAGGAAACCAGCAGTGCTGTGTCCCCCCTCGCTCCTCCCACCTCAACCTCCTTCTACACCAAGGATCAGCCTCGGCCACCGAGGCAAACTGGTGATGCTGGAAAAGGGAGGTGTTTGGTCAGCAACGATGCTGTGGAGGTTTCCCACCACCCCTCTGGTTCCTTTTGCAGAAGAACAGCTACATTGAGTTTTTGGGCCCAAATTGATGCCTGAGTACAAGAATTTTTTGGAAAAGCATTTGTGAATTCGGAAGAAAAACCAGCCCGGGGTGGGGGAGAGCATCCAGAGCCTCAGGGTGAGGAGAAGATCAAAGGCCCACCCGCCCAGCAGCTTCTCTCACATGTGGGGCTGGTTCTGGGTGCCTAAGAAAGGGTCAGCACTGGGGTGTTTCCTCCACCATGAGCCATGATCCAAGTCCTGCTCCTTGCCTGCTCTTCACCTGTGGAATTAACAACCTCACGGTGCCTCTTCAAAGGAACAAGAGCCCTTGGATCTCACTGGACATATTAAAAAGGACTTTTAGAGCATTTGACCCTGAGGATGATAAGGTCAGGTGTGGTGTCCCCTTCAGGGATGCAGCCAGGTACCTATAAATGGGGACATGAAACTCCTCATGTCTCCAATACCTGAATTCCCACTGCTCCTGCAGAGCTGGATCCAGGGGGAATTTTATCTCCTGCTCCTTGGCACAGCCCCAAACCGGGATGTCTGAAGCCACTTAATGAGCAATTCCCTTCTCTGCTGCTTCAAACACTCACCCCAAAGGCACAAGGATTAAGTCCCCAACCCCTTTCCCCTGCCCCGGCCCGGGGTCCTGGCTTGGCCTGGCCACCACTGCCATCTCCTGGCTACATCCCCCCTGCACTGCTGGAGCTGTGGCTGGCTGCAGAGGTGAATTCTTAATTGCCCAGCAGCAATTAGGGCAGGAGGCAGATAGAACCCTTCCCCAGAGTGGGATGTATGGCCCAGTTAGAGAACAGATCCATCCCTTTGGATCCTACTGGTCCTACATCCTGGTGGAGCTCTTCCACCCCCACGTGAGATGGGAACTCCTCTGTCCCAGGGCTTGGCCAGCCAAATTTGGGTGGAGAAGCATCTTTCTTATTGAGATCAAGGGAACAAACCCCCTTCCCTAGGGCTGGGAGTGTGGGGGACACAGCCCTGATCCCGAGGGGATGGTGGCCAAGTGCTGGCACCACACACAGACACGAGGACGAGAGGAAACAACCTCAAGTTGCACCAGGGGAGGTTTAGATTGGATATTAGGGATAATTTCTTCAAGGAAATGGTTGTCCAGCGTTGGAACAGGCTGCCCCAGGGCAGTGATGGAGCCACCATCCCTGGGGGTGTTTCAAAGGTGTGCAGATGTGGCACTTGGAGATGTGTTTTAGTGAAGGGCTTGGCAGTGCTGGGTTAATGGTTGGACTCTATGATCTCAATGGACTTTTCCAACCTAAACCATGCTGTGATTCCATGGAAAGAGGGTTCTGTGTCCTCCCACACGTCTCCATGCCAGACCTTGTCCTCCCTCAGCTCAGGGTCCAGCGACCTCTTTGTATCCTTAAAGCACCTGGTACTTAATGGACACAGAAAAAAAAATCTGGCAAAGGCTTTAATTCTCAGGAATCATCTGGATTTGACAACAGGGCTGGTGCAGCAGCCTGTGGATTATGCAGGGAGAGCTCCCACCTCTCGCAGGGAATAAAGGGGAAGTAATAAACATAAGAGGATTTTGAATACAGCAGCAATTTTACGGCGATGCAGGGGAGCAAGGACATCGCTCTGCCCCGTGTAATCCTGAGAGCTCACTCTGGTGATGTTTATGTGACAACAGCCAGAGATGTGACAGCTCCTGGAGGCAAACCCCAGCCCCTGTTTGTGCAAGACACAGCAGAGATGAAATCCCCATCAATCAGGTCCCAGCGATTCTGGACGGCCCCTCGAGCAAGTCTCCCTCTCGTTTACAGCCGGAGTCTGCAGCAGAAGCCTCAGAAATCATCAGTTCTCCTCCTCCTCCTCCCAGATGACCCTGGACAGAAATACACCAGGCCCTGGCAGAGCTGTCAGGTTGGGATTCCAACCCTGGAATCCATCCTGGAGATGTGATGGGTGCAAGCATTTGCTCCCTCTTAGCGACCTGTGCAAGGGGCTGTCCTGAAGCAAAGTTGATTTTCTGAGCACGTCGCTGCATAAAGAACACGAAACCCTGGGAGCTCCCTGGTCAGCGTGGATTTCACCCCACCTGGAGTCCCTGAGCACAGCCAGACCTGTCACTGCTGGGAACCCCAGAGATGGGAACAGGAAGGTGATGCAGGGTCTCTGCTGCCCTCAGCACTGGGGGTGTGGGAGGAGTGCTGTGGGTGGGACACGTCCTGCTCCCTGTGGATGTGCTCACCTGAGCCAGTCCTTGGGTCTTCCTTAATCAATGGGAATTTGGGCCTCGTAGTCCACGGTGTGATTTCTAAAGGAAAATGATGAATCCATCCCCATTTGGACCTTGGCCATTCTTCCAACACTGCCCATCCTGTCCCTGGGCTCAGCCCCACCCTGGTTTGTCCCTCCCCGCAGGTGAGCACCCGAGAGCTGCGGCGCAAGGACGACGAGATGAAGAGCATCCGAGTCAATGCCCTGCTCCACGTGGGGGCCATCATAGCTGTGGACATCTTCTTCCACTTCTTCTACATCCTCACCCTCCCTTCCGACCTGAAGTTCGTGAACCGCCTCTCAGACTGGTCCTTGGGTGAGTGGCCGTGCTTGGGCACGTTCACCCCTGTGCTCAGCTCCAAGGCAGTGGTGAGTGATCCGGATCTCCATCCACCCTCCTTGAGAGGCTTTGGGAATGCCTGTGTTGGACAGGTTTGAGTAAAAAAACCCTCATCCTCCTGCTGGCCACGCCCAGAGTTGGGATTGGGCAGCCCTGGAAAGCCCATGGTGGTGGTCTGATCTTTTCACAGGGTAAATTGTTTAGTTTGGGGTTTGGGAAGCTGAGCACCAAGACATTCTTGTTGCCTTTGGAGTGGAAGGGAGCTCAGCACCTCCAAAAAGTCATCAGGAATTGGCAAACCACGTGCAGCAAGGCAAATCCTGATTGCTTGTAAGGAATGCTGTCCACAGAGTGGTCAAACACTGGGAGAGGTGCCCAGAGGGGTTACGGATTATCCCAAAAGAGTCACATTCAACACTTAAATGGACAATGTCCAGAGCAACATAATCTCTATTTAAAGTTGAGTGTTCTCCAAGCAGGGCTGGACTAGGGACTTCCAGAAGCCAAATTCCCAGGATAAGTGATGGTAGAGCACTGGCCTTCGGCTGGCAGCTGGATGGAGGGTTCCAGCTGTCAAAGCCACGTCTGACGGCAGCATTTCGGACACCACCACACAGCAGAGGACAAGCAGGGGCTGGAGGAGCCTCGTGTCTCTCCAGAGTGGCAGCTAGAGGCCAGGATAAAATCCTAATGCAGCTGGAACGTCGCTAACATTGATGTAGGGTGTCCCAAGAGTCCTGGATAGGCTGAGCCCGTGTTACTCCAGAGAGAGCTGAGCTCTTCTGACTGTGCTGACCACACCTGCCTGGCCCACCGTGGGAGCATCCCTTAACCTGGGAGCTGGATCCCACCAAGATGGGGGCATTTTAGCTGCTGTTTGCAGAGGCGTTTGAAATCTGTAGTGGCTGTTCCTGTGGGGTTTGTTTCCCAGTGCCAGACCCCTCTTTAAATCAGAGGTTCTGGCCCTGGCTCTGCTGCAGCATCGACGTTACATCCATGGCCAGAGGGAGCAGGGGTGGGGGGAATTTTGATGGAGGTGCCAATAAAACCCCAGAGGTCAGACCTGAGAACTGTGATGAGTTCATCAGAGCTTAACAAGCCCCAGAGGGAAGGAACAATGATGGAATAAACAACTGTATAAACAGAGTTTCTTGGACTACCAAGACCAATAAGCAGTTTGCTCCCAAATACCCCAAGAAGAGATTGTCCTTTTGTTCAAACCTCTTAAAAAACTTCATTTTAAAAGATTTGCTGGTCCAAGACAGCAGTGACTGTCCTCTTGTTGTTATATTTGTCTTAACAGACTCCACACTCCCATGGGCCGTGATATCCCCAGAAATCCTGATGCATTCCGCGTTCCTTTTCCCCTGTTTGACTCCCATTTTTGCTCCAGCTGGCCTGGCCTACTCCAATTTGGTGTACGACTGGGTGAAAGCTGCTGTCATGTTTGGGGTCATCAACACCATCGCCAGACTGGACCACCTGGACCCACCCCAGCCCCCAAAATGCATCACCATGCTCTACATCTTCGCCGAAACGTGAGTACCCCGCGAGCGGGAACGAAGAGGGTTTGAGCTGGACAGGACCTGCGTGGAGGGGAGGCCACCTGGGCTGTCCTGGGCAGCTGGTCTGTGAGTTGGAGACCACCTGAAACCATAGTCTAGACCTGGCCACAGCCCAGGGAAAGATTTACTTCCAGGCAGGAAGCAATAGATAAGGAGAGAAGTTAAACTCCATCTGTAATGGTGGCTGTCCAAGGAAGGAACCTGGAGGACTTCTGTGGGCAAGGTCCAAGTTGTACCTTGCCAGAGGGTTGGGTGTTTTCTCTGTCTTAACAGGTTTTTTATCTCATTGTGGTTTTTGACATGTTCTTATCCTCTTGTTTTAGGCATTTTGACAGAGGGATTAATGACTGGCTGTGCAAGTAAGTGCCCAATCCACCACCTCTAGTCTGGTTCAGGGTCTTCCCTTTCATCCTAGAGCAATGAAGCATCACGTGCTGCTCATCCCAAAGCTGGGGTGTCCTGTCTTCTGGATAAATCCCACTATTTGCTCTGTTTAGCCCCAAATTTGTTGAATTTATTGCATGAAGAGCAACAGCCCCCTCCTCCAAAGCTGGGAATAAGAGAGTACTGCCCCAAAATCCCTCTAAGTCTGGTGGGTTTAGCATTCCCTCAGAGGATGAAGAGCCAGGTTTATATTTCTCGAGGAGAAAAGAGGAACTGAGTCCTGCAGCTCCATCTGCATCTCCCTCAGCCCTTCACCTCCCTTCAGCCGTGAGCTCACACCAGCAAACCTGTGCTGAGGGAGGTGGCTGCTCTGTGATAAAACTCTGAGCACCAGCAAGTCTGAGGGGGCCTGCAGCTCTAGAAACCCCAAGCTTCAGCAAGTTTTACCTGCCAGAGGGGGAAAAGGTGGATATTTTGTCCTCAAGTAATTATAGGTTTGTGGGAACACAAGTCACAAGTGGTTGAGGCACAGCAAAAACCATTTTATTGCTGGAATGTGTCAGTAGAACACCCTTCCTGTTTTACTGGGGTGTCCTGGGCTGACCTGCCCGCGAGGAGCTTTGGGAAAAGAGACTCCAGAGGGGTCTCCTGGAGCAAAAACCATTTTATTGCTGGAATGTGTCAGTAGAACACCCTTCCTGTTTTACTGGGGTGTCCTGGGCTGACCTGCCCGCGAGGAGCTTTGGGAAAAGAGACTCCAGAGGGGTCTCCTGGAGCAAAAACCATTTTATTGCTGGAATGTGTCAGTAGAACACCCTTCCTGTTTTACTGGGGTGTCCTGGGCTGACCTGCCCGCGAGGAGCTTTGGGAAAAGAGACTCCAGAGGGGTCTCCTGGACTGCGGGGAGCATCAACCACCTTCCCTGGCCTTTAGGTACGTGTACGACCACATTGGAGAGAACCACGACAACGTCCTGAAGGAGCTGGTGGCCAGCGTCACCACCTTCGCCGTCACCACGCTGTGGCTGGGGCCCTGCGAGGTCGTGTACATCTGGTCTCTCGTCAACTGCTTCGGCCTCAACTTCGAGCTCTGGGTGCAGAAGTTCTTCCAGCTGGGGCCCTTTGCCAAACTGGAGGTGAGGAGCTGGGCTGCAACGGGGATGGGGAAAGGTCAAGGGGGGCTGGGGATGAGCTCTGGTGCTGGAAAATATCCGTGACTGGAGGGAGCTCAGGCTGGTTTGTAGGAGTCAGATTTTCGGCTGAGGCTGAAGAGCAGAATCCCTGAGGATGCCGTGAAACTCCATGGCCTGGCCTTCTGCGTGGAGACCTGAAGCTCTTTTCCTGTGGCCTTTAAAATCATGGAATTATAAGGGCTGGAAAAGACCATCGAGTCCAACTGTCAACCCAGGACCATCACCGTGTTCACCACTAGGCCACATCTTAAAAACCCACACGTTTTTTTTTTGAGCACTTCCAGGCATGGTGACATCCCTGGACAATCCTTGGGATCAGCTACTGAGCTGTGCCAGGGAAGAAGCACAGTCCTGGTGCTCTGTGTCCCTTCGTTTTATGCACTTTGCCACCCACCCGGGGCAAACTTCTGCCCCTGTGACACTTCACAGGAAATTCAGGGCAGAGTGGAAATTCCAGAGGGAAAACTGAGGTCCAAGAGAAGCAGGAATGCGGCTCCAATGAGGCACCAAAGTGCCACAGATGGACACAAAATATGAGTCTGTCCTTGGAGATATGTTTATGTGTAGGGGAATATTCTATGGGGAATGTCCATATTCCATGATCCTATGGGGAAATGTTTATATGTTTCCTTATGGGAATAATTTATTCTTGTTCTACAAAGCATCTTGGCATTCTCAGTGGTTTTGATCTGATTTCTTTTAAAAGCAAGTGTTTAGATGCTGGAACAAATTGTTTTTAAAACACTCCAAAGCTTAGTGCCTTGACTCTGTTTGGGTGTCTCAGGGACGTACTGGAAACAAAACTTAGGGAACTCCGTGTTCCTCATTCCTTTTTCCCAATCTAAAGTCTGGAGGTCCTAAACTGGTTAAATAAAGATCTATTTTGAATAAAAACCGTGGAGAGCAATCCTCCCGTTTGTTCTCCTTGTTGAACTCCTAATCAGATTAAGGCTCTCACAGGCAGTGAAATCTCCTTCCCTGCGGCACCACAATTCCCAGCACTAAGTGGCCTGGGGATTCACCGTGCTCTTTGAAGGCTGCTATAAACTCCTTCCCTGCTCCACTCACAGCAGCTGATCCCGAAGATTATGTGCCAGGGACAATTTCACTCTGCTGCTGTCAGTAGTTTTGAGCTTGTTTTTTTTTCTTTTTTTTTTTTTAATTCCTAAGAAACCATTTTTACCAGGACCCAGGAGTGATTTGCTTGCAGGGCTGACAATAAGCCTGGGTTACAACAGATTCTTCTGCCTTGAGGAGCAGCTTACCCAAGGCAAGAGGTGGAGAAAGCAGGACTCAACCCTTTCGTTTTAAAGGGGCTCTGAGAGAACTGGAGAGGGCCTTGTGACAAGGATGTGGAGGGACAGGACAAGGAGAAATAGATTTAAACTGGCAGAAGGCAGGGTTAGATGGGATCTTGGGAAGAAATCCTTCTCTGTGAGGGTGGGGAGGCCCTGGCACAGGGTGGCCAGAGAAGCTGTGGCTGTCCCTGGATCCCTGGAAGTGTCCAAGGCCAGGTTGGACGAGGCTTGGAGCAACCTGGGCTAGTGGAAGGTGTCCCTGCCCATGACAGGGGTGAGACTGGATGATCCTTAAGGTCCCTTCCAACCCAAACCATTCCATGTGTCTGTAATTCTACAATTATCATGAAACTGTGTCTAACATCTTGCCCTTGCCCATGGGACCCAGTCCAGAGTCCCTAAAGCAGCAGAGCAGTTTTGTTTCTTCACCCCAGAGGCACTGAAGGCCGCTCTGATTTTTGCCTCCTCTCTGGGATCCCAGCTGGAGTTTGCTGGAGCTGCGCCAGTCCCCCCCTTTCCTCACAGACCCTTTGCCCTCTGCTCCTCTCTCCTCCACAGGCCAAGCTGTCGGGGGCCATGTCTCGGCGGATCAGGGCGGCTTTTGGGGCGGTGAACTTCTGGGCCATCGTCCTCTACAACATCCTGGCCCTCAACAGCCTGGAGTTTGCACTGCTGGTGACCAAGAGACTCCTCGTGCTGGGTAAGGTGCTGCCAGCCTTCCCCACTGAGAGATCCCTGTCTTAATGGGGGGACACTGGTATGGGAGCTGAGGACTGGGATTTTGAGTCCTTTCAGGTCCAAAGTGCCCTGGCCACTGCCTCGTGATGTGGCTGCTCCAAATGTCCTTAATTCTTACGCAAAAAGTGCAGTCAGTGGTTTCTTAGCCCCCCACACTCCTCGCTGGATGTTTTGGGGTACCAGCTGCCCTCCAGGTGTGCTTGTGCAGCTCCTGGCACATCCTGATGCTGGTTTAGGCTCCCTGGAGCACTGCAAAGGTCACATTCACCTCACTGAGCGGGGCTGAGGCCCTGCCTGTGGAATATGCAGAAAGGGGTTTACTCGTCCTGCCTCATTTCCTCTGCCTCGGCAGACACTCCTGCACCACCCTGAGGGTGACAGGTACAAATCCTCATCCTGCAGTCTGTGCATTTCTGATCAGTGGATCGTGGCACTATTTTGAAGTCTTCTAGAGCTGCCCAGGGTATAAATAGCCATCAGGAGCCGGCATCCTGCAGCCCTGTCCGGGATGGGGCTGGCGCAGGGAACGGATAATGTCACGCTCTGGGCTCGCTGTGCCAGGAGTGCCTGCCCGCTGAGCTCGCTGGCTTTTGCTGGTTGCATTATTCATTGCAGAGGTCCTATTTTAGCAGGAACAAACCCTGGATCCACCCCTCTGCTGTGGATACCAGGTTTGTGATGGCAAACGCCATCAGACCCTTCCTAAGTGGAAGGAGAGCTCCAGGCTCCGCCACTGACGTAGGTGACAAAAATATGTATTTTCCTGGGTGGACACTGTGTCCCCATGAAGAATAGGACAAGGCTGGGGTTGATCCTCAGCATCAGTGGGGCCCAAAGCTCCCAGGAGGTCACATTGTTGAGCAACGATGGACACGGGCAGGTTCAATGGGCAGAAAATCAACCACGATGTCTGAACTTGGGGAGCAGAAGGATTTCTGGGGGTAAGAGGGGCTCAAAGCCCCTCCAGCATGTCCCCACGTTAGCTACAGTCCATGGTGCCTTGGTGGGCTCGGCCACAGCTTCATCTAAAATCTGATCCTGAGGATTTCCCTCTCGGTGAAGCTGCAGGGCTGGGTCTGTGATGAAAAATGCCATCGTGAGCTTGTGGGACTTCCCAAACCCACCCGAGAGGCAGCTGTGCCGGTGAAGAATTGCCCTTGTTAGACAAGCTAACAGGCCCTGGCTGACCCTGTCTCCCTCCCTGCTCTAGGTTTCCCTGTCAGCACCTTGTCCATCTGGTTCATCACGTACTGCGGAGTGCAGCTGATCAAGGAGCGCGAGCGCATCCTGGCCATCGAGGAGGAGGAGAAGGGTGACAAGGCAAAGGTGGAGTAGGGGAGGCACCAGCAGCCTTGTCCCGAAGCCTGGTCTCCCTCCCAGCCACTGCTGCCAGGCCAGCCACTGGCCAGGGCTCTCCAAGCCCTCCTGACAATCGGACTGCTGTAGCTCATCCACGTAGAAGTCGCCTGGAAGGCACAGGTCACCCCCTTGCTGCAGGACAGACTTTCCATCAGGCACAGTGGGCATTTCACAGGCTCCCCGGGCATGGCAGGATGCTGAGGCAGCTCCCAGGACATTTCTTTCATGCCAGAGCCACCCCCATCGTTTTTCTGACCCTCTGGCATTGTGCGGGCCCAGAGATTTCACCCCACAACACTTGGTCCACCAGCACTGGGCTCTCCCACAGCCCATGTCTCCCAGAGGAGGCTCTCCAGGTCCCATGGCTGGAGGTTTTAGGGTTTTAAGGCCCTCACTGCTGGATCCATGAAGGACGTGGCCACCACGACCACCCTGCTGTGACACGAGTCCTGGGACTCAAGCCAAACCCCACCTCTATTTTTTTATACGCCACGGACAAAGGTCTAAGCTCACATTCCTGCCCGTGGCTGAGGGACAGAACGTGCTGTAGCCAACCCTTGCTCATCTCCAGCCACCCATCCCTTTCCTCAGCTGCCTTTGGTGTGCACAGCCCATGGCCGTAGGGCTGAGGGAGCACACAGGTAAATACAACCAAAGGAGAAAAACCCCGAGTGAAGGGCAGGGACTTGGGGCTGGGTGGTGGAGGAAAAGCCCATGGGAGACTCCTTGGAGAAAGGAGACTTTGGGAGTGTGTGAAACACAGTGCCTTGGGGGGAAAGGTGGGTTTGTAACTGAAAAATAGCTCTGGCTCTCTTGCACTTTAGAGTAACTCTCAGTGGCCTTATGTCTGAGTTCTGTCGGTGTTTGGTGAGGGCAGGATCCAGACCCCCCTTTTGCAACGGGGGCCGAGACGCTCGGTGCATCCCTGTGGATGAAACTGGATGGGTTCCTAGCCAGCTTTCAGCTCTGCCAAAGTAATTCGTGAAGTCCCTGATAAATGTCACTTATTTATGTAGCCAATAAACGTTGGATAACTCTGGCACCTGCTGCTCATCCCTGCTACGCTGCGGGGATGCAGGTGACACCCCCGGCAAGGCCCAGCCACCACAGCTGGGAGGACAAGGCTGTTTGCCCTTTGAAAGAGTGGCACAAGACATTTTTGACTTCAGCAGAAACCCACCTTGGTGGCATCACCATCCTTAAGGTTGGGCTGAGGCTCGATTCATAGTCACCTTTATTTTCACTCTGCCTTCGTACGTACCTCGAGCCCGTGGCCAGCAAACTGTCACCCGTGTGGGTTTTGGGCTAGAAGCAAGGTTGGTTTTACTTTTGGGAGCCTGACCAACAATGCTGGGAGTAAGGGGTAGGTATTGTGCCTCGAGGGCATCTTGTCCCATCCCCAAAACCTCTCCAGCTGCCTGGTACGTCCCTTTTCTGACACATCTCTTGCTGCTGGACTTTTTGCAGGTGTTTCTTGGCATCTCCATTATTTCAGATTTGCTTTTTCCATCAAAACAGCTCTACCACGATGTGCTTCCTGCAGGGTTAAATTCATCTCTTCCCCTCTGTAGGGGTGTCCTTGCACAGGTGCCACCACCCTGAGGTGCCGGGACCGAGGGCTCTGTCACTGTGGTGGCTCGGCTCAGGTCTGTGGCTGCCTGGGAGGACAGAGTCACCTCCCGGTGTCGAAGTGGGTGACTCACATGGCAAAGCCCAGTGACTCTGCACTGCCCTCCTGACTTGGATACTCCAGGAGAGAAAATAGCCCATTCACTAAGGGTTTATATTTACCCAGCAGCTGCATCTGCTGAAGCTGCCAGAAGGAGCTAATCTTAGACACCAGCCCAGAGAGAGATTTGTCAGAGAGAGTTCACGGGAGAATTTGGGCTTTGCCCTCCTTTTCCTGGAGTTATCCCTTCAGCTTTTGCTGCTCTGACAAGCCCAGGAGGTCGGGTGGGCCAGGAGCACCCTGGTGCTATATCAACCAGCTCAGCCTTGCACAGGACACCCTGAGCCTCCCTGAATGCTTCTGTAGGATGGGATTTATCCACTGCTCATCTCTCTGGAGAAGAGCATCTCATCTGCTCTGGTTACTGCCTGCCCCTTCATAAAATTCAACCCAGAAGCCAAGAAAAGCAGTTATTTATTGCAATTACAAATCCCAGTTACCAGCCCTGCACCGGGCACTTTCTTGTTCAGCCTGACATGGCTAAAATTCCTGTATTCAGGCTTTTTGTTCTAACATTTTGCATGGGAGGGAGTGATCCTGCAGCACTGCATCCCTTTAGGATGTATCTGTGTATCCTCTCTCTCGTGGTTTAATCCCAGCCAGCAGTTAAATACCACACAGACTCTCACTCCCTCCCCCTCCCCCTCCTCATCCCTCACGGGCAGGAGAATCAGAAAGAAAAGGTAAACAAGTAAATCTGTTGAGATAAGAACAGTTTTGGCTTTGAAACAAAACACGGTGACGATGATGATAATAATGATAAGGAGAGGAGAAAGAGCAACAGAACTCAAGAGAAACGAGTGATGCACAGCACAATTGCTCATCACCCCAAGCAGCAAGCTGGCTCCCTTCTGGGTAATTTCCACAGTTTATATGCTGGGAATGACCTTCTCTGGAAGGGAATATCCCTCTGGCCAGATCAGGTCAGCTCTCCTGGCCACGCTGCTTCCCAGCTTTTGGTGCAGCTCCTCACTGGCAGAGCGTGAGACGTGGAAAATCCTCGACTCAGGGTGAGAACGACTCGGCAAGAGCCAAAACATTGGTGAGTTGTCAACATTATCATCCTGAATCAGGAAAAACACAGCACGGTAGGAGGAAAATTAACTCTGTTCCAGACAAAACCAGGACATTCACCCACTCCCATGTCCTGGGGGGCCATTGCCCACTCGGGGACACACTTAATGAATGTTGGAGTCCACTGGTCATTGGCAATCCCTGGCTGTGACCCTGCCACATCTGGGGGACAGTGCACCCAGGCTCTTGGAAAAGCAGGGCTGCTTCCCCGAGCCTTGGAATTGCTCCAGCTGCTGGGCAAAGCCACTGGAGCCCATGGAGTCCCCAGGGCAGGTTTGGGACCAGCACAGTGCCCTTTCCCTGGGTGAAACACAAACCTGGGAGATGCCAGAGACCCACCAGGTCCCAGAGCTGCTCTGGGAAGGGCCGTAGCTGCATTTTAGCAGCGGCACCTCGTGGGGTGGGGAATAAAGAAGCAAAACTCGGATGGCAGCACAACGAAAAGGAAAACAACGCAGGGCTCAAGGGAGATTAAAGGCAGAGGGCGGGGGGGAAATCCCAGCTGGTGGCACAACAACACAGGATTAAACTTGGGAGGGCACAGAGCTAATGCAGAGGGAGCAGAGAGGGGAGGATGGGAGTGTCCAGCCCCAGATGTCAGGGAGCAAAGATTCCCAAAGTTCAACCCAGTTCAAAGATCAGCACTCAGTATTTGATCCCGTCGCAGATGAGCAGCACAGAAGAGCTTATGAGCGAGCTCTGGAAACAGCTTGTGATTATTTCCCTGCTATATTGGTACTTCCCAGATGCTGCTGGAACCACACCAGTACAGAAGGGCTTCATACCAGTATAGCTCCCTCCCTCTTCCCACTTCTAGAGATAACCATCATGGCAATTTTTATAGATAACATCCGTGCCAGGGTAAGGGGTTATGTGGCTTTAAATACGCCGAGAATAGTGGCTAATATTTTTTCATAGACTTAATTAAATCGTTAATTAAATCTGTGCCATTGCCGAGTGTCAGACAGCCCAGAGGGTCCACGGTAAGAGATAAAAGAGATCCACGCACAAGTTTTACTATAGGTATAAATAATTATAGCGACTCTGCTCGCCCGTGTCTGTCAAAACTAATTTGCTTCTTTGCGAGCTCCGTGGGAATAGCTGGGCCTGGACTGGCCATTTGAGGGCCCATGAGACTTCCTAGACACCCATGGGCAGGCAAGCAGGACACATGACCTGCTGGAGAATTCAGCCACTCGGGAGCATCAGCTTAAGGCCAGGCAGGTTGTCCTGCTGTGGCTCTAGACTTCGTCATGGGGGTGATGAACCAGAAGGCCTGAGCAGGAGGCCCTCAATTTACTAGAAGGTATTTGTGTTTCTATGTCTTAATCTGGGAGTTGAAGCCCACCGTTGCATTTCCTGTACTTCTGTTCTGCCTCAGACGCTCTCTCTGTCACCAGGACCTGGAAAAGATGGATTTATTGGTGCCAAGGTGCCCAGAGACTGTGTCACTGGGACCCATTTGCATGTATGACAGAGTCACAGAATCGGTGAGGCTGGAAAAGAGCTCTGGGATTGACTCCAGCCTATGATTGAACCATACCACGGCACTGAGTGCGCAACATCCAGTCTTTTCTTAAACACCCAGGGATGGTCACTCTACCACCTATTGCAGGGGAAAAGAGCCACCCCTCTCCCTCAATCCTCGAATCTCCTGCTTTAGTGAGAATGTTAAAATGTCTTCCAGCACAGATCTCATATCCCATACGGGGCTGTAAATAAACAGCTTTATCTCCATTCCCCACCCCCTTCCAGACCCCTGAAAAGTGACTCTAGAGGAGAATAAAGGACAAACCTGTGCAGCAAAGCAGCCCTGGGCGGGAGCTGGCTGGAGCTTGGGATGCCACAAAGCCCACATAAGACCCTCCCTTAGCGCATCTTTCCAGCTTTGACTTCACGGGCTATTTTTAGCACAGCGAAAGGTCCAGCGCTTCTGGAGCAGCCCGTTTAACATCATCAGGAGGAAGTACCAGCCTTGTCATCTATGACCCGAAAGGCAGATTGGGCTGTTAGATTCACCCGGAGGCCTCTTCCCCAGCCCGTGGGTCGCACGCGTCCCCTGTGGTGTCACGGTGGCGAAACCTCCCGCTCCCCCCCCGCCGTGACTCATGAGCTGACAGACCCTTCCTGAATTACTGAGGCTGGAATTACAGCTGTTCCCCCGGCCCCCTCCCTTCCCCCTTGTCCAATGTGTCATATTGGAGGGTGATCGGCTTACACATGCTGCAGTATGGATTCCTTAAGCTCTGCAGCGCTGTGTCTATATATAAAGCCCCGAGCTGGAAACTGAAGTACACAGACAGCTGGGAGCGTAGCGAGCGTTTCACATTCCCAGTGTGCCGACGGTCCGGGAGCCCGCGAGGCTGCGAGCCCTGCTCTGAGCAAGTTTCTTTACTCAGGTGTAGATAGAGCCGCCAATATTTATCCGTAACAGAAGGGTTGTGGAAAAAGAACGAGCAGTTACTCGCCGCCATGGGTTTGCCTCTCGATCAAGTGGAAGAATTGCGTCTCTACCAGCAAACTCTTCTCCAGGACGGACTCAAAGACATGTTGGACCACAATAAGTTTCTGGACTGTGTCTTAAAAGTCAAAGGGAAGGAGTTTCCCTGCCATCGGCTGGTGCTGGCAGCCTGCAGCCCCTATTTCCGGGCGATGTTCCTCTCCGACATGGAAGAGAGCAAGAAGAGGGAGGTCAGCTTGGAAGACGTCGATCCAGATGTCATGGGCAAGATCCTCCATTACATCTACACCTCCGAGCTGGAGATCACGGAGCAGAACGTGCAGGACATCTTCTCCGTGGCCAACATGTTCCAGATCCCCTCCATCTTCACCGTGTGCGTGTCCTTCCTGCAGAAGCGGCTCTGCCTCAGCAACTGCCTGGCCATCTTCCGGCTGGGATTGATGCTGGATTGCGCCCGGTTGGCCGTGGCCGCCCGGGATTTCATCTGCGATCGCTTCGCGCTGGTCTCCCGGGACGAGGAGTTCTACCAGCTCTCCCCCGACGAGCTGATTGCCATCATCTCCAGCGACTCCCTCAACATCGAGAAGGAGGAGAGTGTCTTTGAGGTGGTGATGAAGTGGGTGGGGACCAAGGACCGCGAGAGCCGGCAGAAGGCCTTGCCTGTCATCTTCGAAAGCATCCGCTTCCGCCTCATGCCCAACGACTACATCATGGACCACGTGGAGAAGCACGCCCTGGTCAAGTCCAGCCCGGAGCTGCTCAAGAAGCTGCAGATGGTGAAGGATGCCCAGAAAGGCAAATTCACCGTGGTGAAGAAGAAGAAAGTGAAGAAGAACAGTGAGAATCAAGCGAAGGAAAATGTTGTCAATGGAGCTGTAGATGAAGGGGAAGACACAGAGGAGGAAGCTCTCCCTGGGATCTTGAATGACACGATGCGCTTTGGGATGTTCCTCCAGGACCT
This sequence comes from Mohoua ochrocephala, assembly GCA_013398855.1. Taxonomy (NCBI): domain Eukaryota; kingdom Metazoa; phylum Chordata; class Aves; order Passeriformes; family Acanthizidae; genus Mohoua; species Mohoua ochrocephala. The sequence goes on from VZTA01028493.1 coordinate 106,171, forward strand.
TATTTTCATGGTGAGCGACAGCGGGGCAGTGGCCTATGACCCCAATGCCAACGAGTGCTATTTTGCCTCCCTGTCTACTCAAATCCCAAAGAACCACATCAGTCTGGTGACCAAAGAGAATCAGATCTTTATTGTTGGAGGACTGTACTACAACGAGGACAACAAAGAGGATCCCATGAGCTCCTACTTCCTACAGGTACTACCTCTATCTTTTACTTTTGTTTCTTTGACCACTTGGGAGCATCACCAGGCTTTAGCTTCCTTGTAAAGCCTGTAATATTTGATGTCACGTGATGTTAAAATGACAGTTGTAAATGATGGAGAAGGATCTGAGTTGCTTTGCTAGAGGTTCTTCTGCCTTTATTTTTAAGGCACATGCCACTGAGGGGTGGTTCTGGTAGTTGAGGGAGAAGGTTTGAAGGAGTAGGAAATAGGAATGAGCCCTCCTGATCCAAATCCTGGATGGAGGATTGTTTAGAACCGTGAATTTGGCCCAGCCCTGGCTGCCATAGGGTTCACGAACTGGGAGGTTCATGGCATCAGACCCAGGTTCTGCTTTGCATCCCCTGTGTCCCCTGGTTAGGAACCCCAGCAAAACCCAAGGGTGAGGCTGCCAGGTGCCAAAAAAGGAGCAGCAGCAGCAGGAGCAGCTGCGGCCACAGAGAAAACACCCCAAGGACACCGGGCACGTCCCTGCCTCCCAACACGTGCCCCATTCCTGGTGCTGTTCCTGCCCCTGGAGATGGGTTTGTTCCAGCTCAGAGTCTCTGCCTCGGCCGTTTCCATCCTGTGAGGGGGAAACCACCACGTGGCGTCTTTGGGGATATTCCTCAGGGAAAGTGGCTGTTCTAACTCAGCAGTGACCAAACTGTGACTGGATTGAGCTGTACAGGCAATCTGAGCCCCAGCCTGGGCTGCAGCCCAGATTTCTTTCCCTGTAGACAGCTAAGACAAGGCGCCTACCCCTCCTGCTGACCCCGAGGAATCCAGTAAATCCTCTGTTCTTCCTCCCATACCCAGAAATCCTTTTTTTGTTCCTCTCCATGGCACAAGTCTTCTGGGAAGAAACAATAACGTGTCCCAGGCTCACATCTTCTGGGGAAAACAATAACATCTCCAGGCAGAAAGGATAAAATGAGGGTGGTTGCCAAGTTGAGACACAGAGCCCAGATCCCTCCCTTGACTCGTTGCCCTCATCAGTAGGGCTGCACATCCTGCAGGGACCATGCTTGTCCTCACCTGGAAAGGGGCAGGAGGTTGTGCAGGCCAGGTGAAGTCCAGCGAGTGAGAAGCCAGGAGGAAGAATCCCCAGCCCTAGAAAGCAGGAGGGAGAGGGAAAGCTGTGGAAGTGCTGGGGGTGTCCTGTTTGAGATAAAGCCTTTCACACTGGACAATCCATGGTGACAGAGATGTGTCCAACCCCAACAGTTACCTGTGCAGAGCAGGCAGATACATTCAGCCCAAACCTGTGCCTAAGGATCAATCTTCCCAGCAGAGGAGGAGCAGGGTCCAGAGGGGTCACAGAAACTCCACAGAATAGTGGAATGGCCTGGATTGGGAGGGACCTTGAAGACCACTTAGTTCCAAACCCCTGCCATGAGCAGGGACACCTTCCACTAGACCAGGTTGCTCAGAGCTCCATCCAGCCTGGCCTTGGACACTTCCAGGGGTGGGCCAACAGTGGAAACGTTCCTTGGAAACATTTAATATTTGACTGCACAAAGCCCTGGCAATCTTCTCTAACTCCGAATCTGTGCCCCTTTGGAACATGGAGGCTGGATGAAAGACCTTTGGAGGTCCTTGCCCCCAGAGTACTCTGTGGTTCTAAGCTGCAAACAGCAAGATTTCTCTATTCAGCTCCCAGTTTGCCACTGACTCAGTGGCAAATGCCCTGAGTGTCATGGGGTCATTTTTAGCTCTTCCCCACAAGAAGGGGACAGTGGTCCTTCCACACCTCGCTGTGTCACTTTTGCTTGAGAGAATCAGACAAGTCCTGGGGATGGAGAGTGCCATCAGTTTGCAAATGTTTAATTTATTACATCAGTGTCGTTGTGTAGCTCAAGGTTGTTGCATGAGCAAGAGAAGTTTTGAGCCCTTTTTTTCAGCTGAAACGACATAGTTAGACATGCACCTCTATGACAAGCTCTTGAACCACCATGCCACAGCTCCCTACACCTTCTGACGGTTTCTATCCTCCCAAATTTCACATTCCCCCTGCTGAAGCCAGGGCCGCTAGGTCAGGGATAATTTAGATTTAAGGACAGGCACCAAAATACAAAAATGCTGATAAATCTCAGGGGCCTTGCAGATTCTGGCAGGAGCAAAATGATTCCACTGACATTTCAGATGGAAAAGGGTATCCTTTCTTTGTCATTTGAAAGATTTATGACTCGAAAACAATGCTGAATCCATCAGGAAGCAGGAACTATCCTGATGACTGAACTGCTCAGGGTTGCACTATAAATAACACATGTGTGGACCACAGCTTACAAAGAGACAAAAACCACAGGCACCCAGCTGAGGCCGAGTCTTTGGAGCCGACCCACGAGGCTGAAGCTCTTTGGCCTGAGCCCACGGCAAACAGTGCTCCGGGCAATGCTGCGTCACAGCTTCATCCTGCAGCCCCACCAAACTGGCTGCAAGACATCCCTCCTTCCTCTATCAAGCTGCATTAAATTTTTTGCCCCAGTTCCCATTAAGCCACAGTGCTCAGAGTCCCCAGTCTAAGAATTTATCCCTTTTTTTTGGTTTGTTTTTTTTTCCCCTGGTGGGAGATGAGGCAATGCCTTGATCGACAGATGTCCAAGGATTTGGTGATCTGATCCAGCAGCATTGCATGGATCAGCTTCCTCCTCTATCAGATGGGTCTGGTGTGTAGTTAACGCTGCTGACATCACACCGTTACCTGGCAGAGATGGAAAATGCCAGGATGAAACACTGTGAGGTGTTCCACACATGAAAAGGTTCAGGAACATTTCCAAGATTGAAATGCTTCCCATTCCTTCAGTCCCAGGAATGATCCATTACAAGTCCAGTAAGAGAGTCTTTCACCCAGAGATGACCAAGCTTGTTCCAAGTTCCAAGTTTGGAGGGGAGACTCAGGAGAGAGCTCATCCCCCTCTACATCTCCCTGACAGGAGGCTGTAGCCAGGTGGGGGTTGGCCTCTTCTCCCAAGCAACCAGCGACAAGATGAAATGGCCTCGGGCTGCACCAGGGGAGGTTCAGGTTGGACATCACGGAGAATTTTTTCACTGGAAAGATGGTCAGGCATTGAGATGGGCTGCCCAGGTGGAGCCACCATCCCTGGAGGTGTTCAAGAAATGACCAGATGTGGCACTCAGTGCCATGGGCTTGACAAGGAGGTGACAGGTCAAAGGTTGGACCAAATGATCTCAGAGGTCTTTTCCGACCTTAATGTGATTCCATAAAGTCCAGGCTTTGATGAATAGAGCAGAACATGTTGCTGCAGACCTGTGTCTGCTCTTATGCCTTGTCACAAAAGGTTTATCACACAATTTGTGACTTGGGTTTGCTCTCAGATCTCCCCTCCTGCTCCAGGTGACAAAGGCACAGCCACAGCAGCATTGCAGAGAGTGCTGCTGGGGTGCCCAGGCTGCACATGGGGACAGGCTTTGTCCTCCACCTCTGGACCCCGACTTTTGCTGAACAAATGGGCGTGGTGAGCACACACTAATGACCACATGTTCCCTTCCAGTACGACCACCTGGACGCAGACTGGCTGGGGATGCCCCCGCTGCCCTCCCCTCGCTGCCTCTTTGGCCTGGGAGAGGCAGAAAACTCCATTTTTGTGGTCGGAGGGAAGGAACTGAAGGAGGGGGAGAAGACCTTGGATTCGGTCCTGTGCTACGACCGGCTGTGAGTGTTCAGTGGGAGAGTGGGGCGGGAGGGGGGTTAGGGGAGAAGGTGGAGCAGCTGCCATGCAAAGTGACTCCAGCTCTCCGGGGGTCAAAAGGTTTGGGAGAAGGGCTTGAACTCTGTATCTGGGACTGTCTCGAGCTGTGCCCTGGGGCTGTGAGCTGCCTCACTCCAGCTGCTCCGTTTATTGAGCCTCCTGGAGATTGAAGCCTTTAGGGAGATATTTTTTATCTGGGACTGATATTAGTGGATGTTTATGTGAGACATGAACAGAGGAGTTTTTCCTTCTGCTAAACCTTCTGCTCTTGCCCATTGATTAAAGGTTCGGTGACATTCACCGTGGTCTCACCAAAAGAGGTTTGAAGAGAAAAGCTTGTTTTTAAAATGTTCAGATGTGTCACAGGATGGGTCATCCTGATTGATATCAGGCTTAATATCCGATTATTTTTGGACAATGGGCTCTGACCCACGCTAGCTCATGAGCTTTATTAAAAGGCACCATCCTGTTCTGCTCTCAGGAGACAGAAACTTCCAAAGCCTGCTGCTCTCTGCCCCGAAGAGACAGAGCAGCAGGCATCAACAAGCCTTTCCTTGGTCTATATTTAGCCGTGTGTGCTTCCAAGTCTGTTTTACGGGCAGAGATTTGAAACCAGTTCCATTCCCACAGAACGGGGCATTTATCTGCCCCTGCAGACCCTGGGAAAGAATTTGTCTGCCCCCGCTAAGCGCTCAGGGGGTGGTTGGAGTGTCGATTTGCAGCTGGTGGAGATGTGATCAGCACCACTTTATCCCTGGTTTTGTTTGGTTGACGTTATTCCAGCATTATTCTGACTGACAGTGGCTGAGCACGAGCCAGCCATGTGCCCAGGTGGCATCCTGGATGTATCAGCAGGACTGTGGCCAGCAGGACCAGGGAAGTGTTTCTTCCTTTGTGCTGGGCACTGGTGAGGCTGCACCTCAAATCCTGCATCCAGTGTTGGGCCCCTCATGACAAGAAGGACATTGAGGGGCTGGAGTGAGCCCAGGGAAGGGAACAGAGCTGGGGAAGGGTCTGGAGCACCAGGAGCAGCTGAAGGAGCTGGGGGGACTCAGCCTGGAGAAAAGGAGGCTCAAGGGGATGTTATTGCTCCTTACACCCACCTGAAGACCAAGAGTAGGGATTCTGAAGAAAATAATGGATATTAGCACAAATATTCTGCGTATTTTATTGTCACCCTGTTTTTGGGATAACAAAATTTACTGGCTGATCCTATCTCATTGCAGACCTTGTGTTTTTGAGACTGAGCCCAGCTCTGTGCTCACCTCTAGGACTGGGAAATGCCGTGCTCTCTAAGTGTCACCCACCAAGCTACAAATCTTGCTTCTCCTCTTTCTCTGAGCCAGGTCCTTCAAGTGGGGCGAGGCCGATCCCCTTCCCTACGCGGTCTATGGCCACGCGGTGGTGTCACACAAGGATCTTGTCTACGTCATCGGGGGCAAAGGAAGTGACAAGTAAGTCAAAAAGCAAGAGAGAATCAAGGAGTCAATCCCCCAAACCAGTGGGAGTGCAGAGTTGGTGCCTCCTCAACCTGGTTTAAGGAGGGCTGGATGGGCTGGGAGATGTGGATCCTTCCCTCTCGGCTCACCTTTGTGCCTGCAGCCCTTTCCAAAACCTTAGGAGGCCAACAGGGACATCAGGAAGGTGGCAGTGTCCTTACAGGAGGAAGAACGTGTTGCCCCATCCCTGGTGGCATGCTGGATGGAGCTTTAGGGAGAACTGGTCTAGTGGAAGGTGGCCCTGCCCATGGGGGTTGGAATGAGATCATCTTTAAAGATCCTTTCAAATCAAACCATTCTGTGCTCCCCTTTGCTCTTAAAAAAGTAAATGTCTCACAGACTGGGAGAGGCACTGAAGAGCAAGAAGCCCCTTCACTTTTAGGGTTTCCCATCTTGGACTTGTGGAGCAGAGTGGTCACAACAGCCAAATCCAGACGTGTATTTGCAACAGGAGGGGAAAACCGCATCCACCCTGACCCCATCCCGCCCTCCTGCAGGAGACAAGCTCAGCAGGAAAAGCCTCTCAGGAGCATCACAGTGGCTGCCTCGCAGGGCACAAATGTGACTGTTTGCAGAGCAGACCTTCCACAGTCCAGCAAAGACTGGTCCTGCTGGGGAAGGGTTATGGTCTGAAAGGTGTGAGTGTGCACACATTCACCCCTCACACTGCCAGCCTGGTGACAGGGACATCGCCGAGGGTATTTTGCAGCATCGTGGTGCATCAGGAGCACTGAAACGATGCCTTGGTGGCTGTGAGAGCTCCTGAGAGGCTGTTGGCTGCATGGACCCATATCCAGGTGTGCGAGCACAAAGCTGAGCTTTCAGGACTCCTGTCCAAAGTGGGCACAGCAGGAGGGGATGTGTTACACACACAAGTGGTGACTCCAGGCACGGACATCCTTGGGTGCACACCAACAAAGGGTGTGTTCCTTCACTCACGCCCATGTGGAGGAGCAAAATCCTCCCTAGACACCCCACGTTGTCCCCAGCAGACACCCCCAAACCCCTGCAGGGCAAAACCACCCCTTGGCAGGCGATGGAGGCTCCTTTTCCCTCTCATTTTTCTCCAGGAAGTGCCTGAAGAAGATGTGTGTCTACAACCCAGCCAAGTTTGAGTGGAAGGAGATGGCTCCCATGAAAACCGCCCGCTCCTTGTTCGGAGCCACCGTGCACAAGGACAAAATCTACGTGGCAGCCGGTGTGACCGACTCCGGTTTGACCAACACGGTGGAGGTCTATGACATTGCCACCAACAAGTATGTCCTGAGTTGTGGTTACACAAGGAGTAGGTGCAGGTGTACAGTCAGCAATTTCCAGCCATTCTGGAGTTTGTTTGTGACTCCTGATGTCATTTCCTCCAGTTTATGTGCCCATGGTGGGGGAGTTGGACCTGGATAATCTTTGAGGTCCCTTCCAACTCAAGCCATTCTAGGGTTCTATGGTTCCTCAGAGAGCTGGGCATCACCAAAGTCATCATGGCCGGGCTGTGGATCATCTCAGGGCTCATCTTCAAAGTGATTTCACCCACTGGGTTCCCTGAGAGCTTCACCCAACACAATAAACGCTCTGATTTTGGGTGGCTCTTGCAGCTGCAGTCCCAGCACTGGGATGTACTGGTCCACGTGCTCAAAGCAAAGCAAAGTTGAGCAATGATGATGGAAACAGCTGTCCCTAAAAACAGCCAGGTTATGGTCCCATCCCACCTAGACCTGCACAAGTGAATCTGTCACTGGTGAGCTCAGCAGCTCACTTTGATTGGAGGCCATCCTCAGTGTGGGGGTGGCCAGGGTGCTGTAACTTGTCCCCTCTCTTGATGTGGCAGGTGGGACACCTTCACTGAGTTCCCTCAGGAGCGCAGCTCCGCCAGCCTGGTCAGCCTGTCTGGGGTGCTCTACCTGCTCGGGGGGTTCGCCACGGTGGAGACGGAGTCGGGAGAGCTGGTGCCGACGGAGCTGAACGATGTTTGGAGGTGACAACCTTCCCCAGGGCTGTCCAAGGGAGCGTGGGAGGGATGTTAGTGATGAAATAGATAATTTCTGTCTTTTTTGATGCCGTCAGTGTGAGATGGATGTTGTCACCCCAGCACAAGGCTGCAGGCTCAGCACCGGGTCTCCGGGTGGGAAGTCTGCCCTGTGCTCTGCTGGAGGGCACATGAGTGCTTCAGGGATCTCTCCCAGCCTCAAACAGCAACAGACCAGGGCAAACCTGCTCCCTTGGCTTTGTTGTGCGTTGACATTTCGCCTGGAGCTGGTTCCAGCCTCCCCTTTGATGTGGAGCAGCATCTGTGCGATGCTTCCTCTCCTTGGGAGCAGCCACTGCTTGGGCTGGGAAGCAGATAGGCTTGGCTGGGAAGCAGATAGTCTTACATGTGAGAGGAGTGGGCAGAAAGCACTTTGTGACAGCTGCTAATGCGGCGTTGGCTGCTTCTGTCCCTCACATCGGTGCTCTGGCACCCTCAGCAGGATCCTGCTGTCCTTCACCGTGGGTGTTCCACCTTGGTACCATCAACCCACTTCCCAGAGGAAAAATATCCCCTCCCCTGCAAGACCACGTGCTGATATCCACCTCCCCCAAACCAGAGCGTGCCACGGCTGAAAGTCCCTGTGCAGCTCCCACAGATTCTTGTGGCCAAATAACTCCTGTGGGACATCGCACCAGGGCTCCCACCACTATGGAGAGCAGCTGAAGGGAGGGAAGAGACCTTTCTTCACCATTGACTGTCTGTCTGCCTCTCCCCAGGTATGATGAGGAGCAGAAGAAGTGGGAAGGGGTGCTCCGAGAAATCCAGTACGCCTCTGGCGCCACGTTCCTTCCCGTGCGCCTCAACGTCCTGCGCCTAACGAAGATGTAGTCAGGCGTGATTGGTCTTCTTTCCACGGGGTTCTGGGGCAAGGAGGGATGGGGGGAGAGGGGGAGATGCTAATCAGAGATGGGGCATCTGGACACTGTGCAGGACATTGCATCTGTGATTGGTGCTTCTTCGTATAAGTGGGAAAGAGGGGAGAGTATCTGGAAAGCCTCTGGGAACTTGAAGGGGCTCACAAGGTAATTAGAGAGGGGATCTGGAGCCTGCAAGGAGATGGGGAAGACTGAGAAGCAGGGAAAAATTAGTCATTCCAGTCTCAGGAGACAGGACAAATAGACCATACGTTTTTTCACTTCTTTCTCCATGTTTTTCCCCATCTTTTCAATGACTGTTGGACCTCCCCAACAAACAGTGGCAGCAGAAAGTGGGGACTAAGTTGGCATTCCCCAGAGAAAGGCATCTACAAAGTATTTCCCCACCTAAGGTGTCTGTGAGCACGGTGTTCCTTGGAGAGGAGAAGGAAGGGTCGAAGTCAAGTGGTACAGGAGAGACCTGTTAGAATTTGATGAGTTCCTGAGTGAAGAGGGTTGTTGGGTTGAGAGAGTTAAAAGAAAAGGTCATGTGAGCAGCAGAAGTGCTTTGGAAATTGTAATGAAAAGTAAATAATCTTAGTTCTTCGCCTCCACCTTGGCTTTGGAGTGATGAGAGGCTGGGAGCTGAGTCTCAGGAGGGGAGGAGTCGTGCAAGTCGTAGGGCAGGGAAGGGAAGGGGGAGAGCTGGATGGGGAGGCCATGTGTGCTCATCTCCAGCCTTTTGGGCTCCACATCTTCAATCACAGATCACAATGTCCTCACCTATGGATGGAAAAAAGCTGGTTTTTTAGGGAAAGGTTTTATATTTTTGCTGTTTCTCTTATTTCTAATGTTCAGACTTTTTTTTTTTTTTAAGAGTATTTTACTTTGCTAAGGAGATCTCAGATGTGTTTGGCTCAAAGAGAGCTTCTGACTGAGGAAAAATGCGTATTTATTTTAAAGCCGTCAATGATGAAGTTTTGATAGAACTGTACTGGCAGCAGGACAAAGATCTGTTAGAGCAAAAATCTCCTGATGCCTACACCATCTGACCAGTGGTTTATTTAAAAATAAATGTTACTGTTCCAAAGGAAATCCCCCGTGTTTGCATGTTGATAGAGCTGAAACTGATCCTTCACAGCAACCAAAGGCAAGGACCAAGCACGAGTTGTGATGGACACGCAGAGCAAAACAGCCCCACGGAGAGCCCCAGCGTTTATTCTGATTTTCTCCCATTTGAGAGCTGACATTTTAGGATTCATGCCCTTACAGCTCTTCTCCATGGCTACCAGAACCAGGAGTTTACCCAGGACTAGAAGGAAGCTGGATGCTTACAGCGACAGGACGAGAGGAAACAGCCTCAAGTTGTGCCAGGGGAGGTTTAGATTGGATATTAGGATGAATTCTTTCACAGAAAGGGTTGTAAAGCACTGGAAGAGGCAGTGGAATTCCAAGGATGGAGTCACCATCACTGAAAGTGTTCAAAAAAGATGTGGATGTGGCTCTTGGGGACACAGTTTAGTGGTGAGCACGGTGGTGGTGCTGGGTTGGTGGTTGGACTCCATGACTTTAAAGGTCTTTTCCAACTTTAGCAATTCTATGATTCTGTGATGTCATAGTACCACTAACAGGGGTGATAATCAACAATAATTTTTAAAAAGAACATACACAAACCTTGCCAACTAATTGCCTCAAAGTGGTATGAAAATTCTGCTATCACAAATCATACCTGGCTGATTCATCTAGACCAAAATGCAGTTGTGTAGGAACTAAAATGCTTTTGGAAGGAAAAAGAATTTGGGGGGAGTAAAGGAACCAGAGTCTTGTCCTGGTTTCATTTGAAGGATTTAAAAAGTTACAGGATAAGCTCCTTAGAGGACAATCACATCGGAACAGTAATGAAATATTTTCAGAAGAAAAAGAAATCCAAGGTGACTGGCTGTCACAAAGTAGCTTAAAAAAAAAAAAAAAGGAACAAAAATCTTTGAAACAATCAAATGTGTGAAAAATGCACTGAGAAGAAATAAACACCTTCTGCCCGGTTCTGCAGAAATTCATGTAGGCAATTCCCAAGCTAATTAAAGATGAGTCTTCCAAATAGCTTCTGGCAGAAAACAAAACAAAAAAAAAATTAAGAAAAATTTAAAAAAATAATCCTTGCATAGAATAACCATTTAAAAAAGTCATTTATTGCAGTGTCAGGATCCCACCTCCTGCATCCACCAACACCATCCCTGGAAGTGTTCAAGGAATGAGCACTCAATGCTCTGGTCTGGTTGACAAGGTGGTGATTGGTCAAAGGTTGACTCAATGATCTCGGAGGTATTTTCCTGCTTTAATGATTCCATGACCTTTGCTTCAGCTCTTCTGGCTGAATGCAGGCTGGAAAGTTGTTGACGATCTTAAGAAAAGGTTAATCCCCATTCATTTCCTGCCACATTTCTTGGCTCTCCTGGAGGAATTCTGGGCTTTCTGAAGCCAACAGGAGAATGTTGCTGACCTTCCGTAAGTTGTTGTGATGTGGTCCCTGATACAGGCTCAAGAAGTTCCAAACAAACTGGAGTTTGGTGCTCCCGCGTGGTTCACATCCATTACAAAGCTGTGGAGATGCCACCACTGGCACAGGGCAGGAAATCATAAAAGGAAAAATAGCTGTTGTAGAAAAAGACCCAGAAGAACTTGAAATATCCCACTGCTTGAGCAGCAAGAGCCGAATCTCAGCATGCTGGTCTGAGGAAGGCAGCAAAGTTGGACATCACCAAGTGAAAGCCTGGCCTGGGGATGTTTTTCCACCTCTCCAAGAAGCTGTGTCAGTCCAGAGGCCATCACAGATAAGAAATGCCACCAAGAATGCTCAGAGAGGCATCTCTCCTCACTGCTGCCTGGTGTTTTCCTGGCTCAGATGCAACAGCTCTGGTGGCACAGGTCCCCCTACAGATCATGGCAGTGGCAAAGACTACATCCAAAGGCTGAGGGAAAACCATCTCCCATTATGTTCCCAATATCCGTGCTGACGTTGTTGGCGAGGTTCCCCCTGCTCCATTTTAAACTAATAAAGGCACTGGGTGCTTTTGGATGTGCTCCTTGCTTTCTCCACTGCCAACAGAGGAGATCAGAGAGCCCCTACTCAGAGTTCACACAAACCTGATGGAGCCAGTAGGACCAGGAGCTCAGTCCTTACCCCAGGGCTATGAGCACTGAATCCCTTCTTCTACCCACTCATCACCCTTCCCTGAAAAGCTCTTTTTTTGTTGGCCCCACAGCAGTCGTCTCACACACAACGCACACACCTCCCACCAAACCCAGCACAGAGCCCATACATGAGAAGCAGTGGCAGCAGTCAGCATTCCATAGGAAGCTCATCCTCCCCGTCTCTGACTGCTCACACTATTGCCTGAAAAAAACCCTTTTAAAAGAAAAGGGGGAAAAAAATGGGGGGAGAAAAAGATAAAGCAAAATTAAGGTAACAAAGAAAGTGGTGGAGCTTTAGGTTTTCTTTTATAAAAGACAAATTGTTTATTGATTCAGTCCTTCCACTTGCAACCTCTTTGGTAACAGTCATAACACTTCCAGCCTGGGAGAACGCAGTGGAAAGGCCCAGTTCTGACCTCTCACCAATTTCGGAGCTCAGCGAGCCCCGACGTGCCTTGGTGAGAGGCCAAAAGCAGGTTTCAAAGCATGGCCAAGGACCTGGCCTCGAGGGACAACCCAAACCAGCCTCCCTACCGTGACTCGTCGTGCTTGTGGGCAGCCCAGAGAGCCGCCCCAGCACCCCCAGGCAGAAGATGGCTCGGGATGGGGATGTCTGACTGGGAGTTGTGCCCCGGGAGGTGGCTTTGATGAACCTCTTGGGACCTCCTGGACATTGGCCAACGGGACCGTCGACGAAGCAAGACTCGCCCGTTCCTGCGGTAGACAATGACTTGCCTCAGTTGGCCCCACGGGGATGGACTAATCCGACCATCTCAGCCTCCCCCTCCTCACACCATCCCAAAGAGAGTAACTGCTGTACTTGGAGTTAAAGATAAACATATATTGATTACACATGGTCATAAAAAAAAAAAGTAATAATAATAATAATAATAATACATTTCCTAGAACATTACTTAAGATGCTTCCGAAAAGCATCCAAGCTTCCCCTCCCCTCCCCGCCTTCCCTTAATCTATACAGAATAAAGTGCTTCGTTTAGTTTGTTCACACTTGTAGAGCCACCAATACACTCTTAACTTGGCATGTTTGGGCAACCAATACTGAATGCCGTAAAATAATACAGAGCCAAACACCAGGCATGAGAAACTAGTTTTGAGGCAAGTGCTTGGGGTTTCATTCATTTCCTTCAAGTTCCATGCTACAGAGGTTGTTCTTATTCCTATTTTTTTTTTCTCCTTTTTTTAAAAATTATTATTTTCTTCCTTTTTAAGTTCGACCCAACTCCCGTCATGGTTCCGTGTCTCTAGGCAGGGCTGCGTGCGGGGAAGCTCTCGCCGTCCGTGTGAACAAAGGGCATCTGTCCATCTGTCCTTCCCTCCTGACTTCGGGCAAACCAAGAGTCACCTCAGAGGAGTGGTCTAGCAGCGGATGCTCGTCTCTATTGCACTGTCACAGCCATTCCCACCCGTCCGTCCGTCCATCCATCCATCCATCCGTCACCTTCCCACCGTGCCGGGGTTATGGCTGTGGTCCGAAGGGCCAGCTGTGCCTCATGGATACGTGAGGCGAACTGGTCTGTGCTACCAGGCTCCTGGGATTATATAAACCAAAAATGACCCTCCCCACGTGATTCCTTCCCTCCCCAAAGTTCAAATGAAGGGTGGAGTGGGGGGGGGAAAAAAAATTCCGACCCAGACAGGTCTGGGGTTTAGGTGCGTGGGAAGAGCTGTCAGCTGAACGTTGCGTTGCGGCGTATTCAGGAACTGCGTAATGGAAATCAAGCCCCTCTCCACCCTCGCGGACTGTTAAAGAAGGGATGTGAGAGATTAAGGTGCAAGAGTTAAAAAAAAAACAAAAAAAGAATTTAAAAAAATTTAAAATAAAACAAAAAGCTTGAAAACGACAGACCCAACTCTCCTGCCTCCTGCCCTGTCTAACCCCAAGGGGTGCAACAGGGCCGGGCCAGGACGGATCCAGGATGGACGAGGCACTGCGGGAGTGACTCGTCTGAGCTCTTAGTACGCGAACGAAAACCAGACATGAAGACACACTGGGGCTGAGTCAGGGTGTAGACAAAAGGGCTTGGAGGCCTTGTAGCACTCCCGGGAACTACGCAGGCCTTGGAGAGGGGAGGGAGCAGCAGGGATCTGGTTCTCCAAAGTGCTGTGTGCATGGTCACATCTCGACGTCTCCAAGTGGCTCTACGAGCAGGCTCTCGAAGGGGATCGGACACAGCTGGGATCAGTCACTGGGCTTTCTGCTGAGCTTCCAGACTCGAGGAAGTGCTCTCGTCTCACAGAGATGTCCAAGGGGGGCAGGTCCTCACTGGGAGAGGATGAACCGGAACAGGAACAGGGAAAGCCGCCTCCAGGTGAGTGGAACGAGGGAACACATGTTGGCGTGGGTGTTTACATGGGGGGGATGTCTATCAGCTGATGGGCTCCATCACAGAAGACCATAAAAGCAAGGTGAGCCCTCCTTGGGGCACAGCACTCCCATCCTGTCTCAAGGCTGGGCATGAGGGGAAAGAAACACGAGGAAGCCCAAGGGGATGGGATCTGGAAGGCAGCAGAGGAGGAGACAGCATGGACCACTCCAACACCTCCACAGATATCACCGAATGCTTCTGTAAAGCAATCATCTTCCAGTATGGGTCATGGTCCCTTCAGACAGCCAACGGCCCCAAGAGACCTCATCCCTCATGAGCGTGTTTTTGAGGTTTTGCACCATCCCAACGAGCGCCAGGGTCACGGAGTGGGATAGCAGAGAAGCCTTTGGAACCCACCTGAGAAGGTAAATATGGTGAGGCAGCTCTGCCATAGCAACCTCCTTTTGCTCAGAGCAGAGATGGAGATGGGGGCGAGCTCACTGGTACTGAGGGAGGCGATGGGGATCCACAGGATCCCAGCCAACACGAAGATGAAAAGGAATTTGTGGCTCCAAAATGCTAACACAAGTCAGCTTTCCCAAGATGCCAGGCGTGGGGGGCACCACTCAGCAGGAGGTGACACCAGTCACCTCAAAGAGCACTCAGGAGAACAGTAGATGCTCTCCTGTCCTGTCCCCGTCAGGCTCCTGTACGTCCCCAGCCAGCAAAGCCCCTGAGCACGTGGCTGAATCCTCCCATCTCTGCAGGGACGGCCTCAATGCTGCCCAGGTGCTTTGCTGATTTGGTTCAGGAGATGAAACGCCAAGACTTCTCGCAGAGCGAGACCTGGCTCCCTGTCCCCGGCACTCTGCTGTCACTCAGGACAAGCTGCATACGGGAAAGGGCTCCTGCAGCCCTCTCAGTGACCTCTTTCCTTCTTGCCTACCAGCAGTGCTGCTCATCACCTCCTCCGTGACCTGACCCGTGTCCGTAGGTGACCTCAACGTTGGGTTTAGGAGCACGGCATCAGCTGCAACAGCCGCCCACCTCTTGCCAGTCCTTCTCTGCCCGTGCTGGGTGCTCTCTGACTCCAAAGGGGACATTTCCCCAGGCAGGGACCACATCCAGCCATGGTCAGTCCAATGCATGACCCCTTGGGGCAGAGCACAGCAGCGAGAGACCCTGCCGGGACCTCAGTGCCCGACAAAAAGGTGACGGAAAAGCCTTCCTCTTCTCCTCCTCCTCAGCATGAAGCCAGCCATATTATTTGTAAGTGAAACCAAAGACCAGCTCGACTTCAACATCTTCAACAAGCGCTAAGCAACGCCACAGGGCATCACCAAAACAAGCACAGCCCTCACTGGTCCCCTCTGGTCCCCCCAAAACCAGGACAGGGCAACGGATGCCAGCACCACGAGGAGAGGTGAAGCTTGGGAGAGCAACGCAGGCAGCAAACCAGAGATTGGGACATCATCGTCCCCAGGCTGAACACGGTCTTGCTTTAGCTCTGAACCTTGCAATGGGACCGACCTGGAGTTCACCCGTCACTCAGGGGTTTATTCGGATTGTTAAGGCACTATTCTGGGCCGATTCTGCCGAGAAACAGAAGCGTCCTGCTCCTCTGTCCCAGGCTACCCTCCTGCCGGTCCCAAAGCTATCTGAGCTCTCCCAGGAACAGCTCCCCAACTCCAGAGCATCCCCAGGAGCCCAGCTCCTGCTGGGATTAGCAGAAAGAGCACACCAGAACCCAGCTCCCTAAGGGCACCCCAAAACTGAACCGACAGCGAGCTGCAGATGCCCCGAGATGCAAGGCGGGTGTTTGTGCTTTTGCCTGTGGAGGAGGAAAACCTGTTGTAGGGAAGGAAGACGTGTCGAGGGCTGCTAACGAGAGCGTGCTAATGGCTTTCCAATGGGGACACCTGCTCGCTCGCCACGGGCCACTGGGGCTGGCAGTGGTGGGCTCCTCTGCGGTGCCCACCTCTCAACCCCGTGGGTGAAGAGCCTGACTTGAAAGACCAGCTTTACAGTACAGGGATTCAAGCACCACTAACTAGAATTCGGCTTAGAAATATTGATGCACTGGCCAGCAAGCTCAAGCCCGGATATCCTGCTCCTCCCAGCCCCACCAGCATCCCAGCAGGAAGATGAAGCCGGCGTGTGGGAAGATGAAATGGAGAGTGACACCTTTTACCTACACCCTTACGGACGGATGGTGGTTTCCCCCCAACACCCACGCTCCTTGGGCGGGGTGGGGGGCTTCTTCCTGCTCCCCCTCTCTGTGGAGAATGACGGGTGAGAAAAAGGAATAAAAACCCAAAACGACCCCAAAACGAGAAGGAAGGGGGGTAGAGAGCAAGCAAAGCCTTGGCTCCCCGGGGGAAAGGCGTTCCCGAAGGGCAGAGCAGTCCGTGCAGGCGCGTGACCGGGGTGGGGGGGCACCTAATTGTTGTTTGAATTTATCCTCCCCGCGGGAAACAGGGGAGGGGGTGGTGGTAGGTGAGGAGGAGGAGGGAGGGTCTGTGGAAGAGGATGGAGCAGCGGCAGGGGCAGGGGGGAGACGCCGGGGCCGGGGGGCAGCGGAGCCGGGCTGGTGGCGGGTTGGGGGACGGCCGTGTCCGAAGCCAAGGGGTTGCTGACGCGGAAACATTTCTCCTTGTGGGCTTTGAGCATGTTGGAGAAGCGGAAGCGCTGGCCGCAGACGTCGCAGGGGTACGGCTTCTCCCCGGTGTGGGTCCGGCGGTGCCGCTTCATGTTGGGGCGGCTGGTGAAGCTCTTCCCGCAGATCTCACAGATGTAGGGCTTCTCGCCTGAGGATGGGAGAAGAGGGATGAGAAGCTGCTGGTTAGGCCGTGTGTCAGAGACTGGAAAGATTTGATGTTTTGAGGCGTTTTGGGGTATATGTGTGTGGGGGAAGGGCGGGTTGGGCCTCGCCCTGATGAGGCAGTGAACGGCCCCACACACCCCAACCCCAGAGCCTGTATCGCAGCCTGGCAGTGTCTGCCAATCATGGCACATGGGAGGCAATGCTCCACTCTCCCCTAATCCACCTCCTGAGTGGGCAAATGACCAGAAGTCCCACCTGGGAGAAGGGCCCTTGAGGACCAAGGGGTATTTAAGGCCAAACACCAGGCCATCACTTTCATCTAAACCCTGTATTTGTCTTGGAAGTTCTGTCTGAACACCACTGGAAC
>VZTA01028499.1:178-35668 GCA_013398855.1 Mohoua ochrocephala
TCCCTTCCCTGGGGGCTGCGCTCTCCGCTTCTACCGCCCTCTGCTTAAAGCAAGTTGCTGCTCTTGCTTCTTCTATTATTTTTTTATTATTATTATTTATTCGGGTTGGTTTGGTGTTTGGGCTTGGCTTTTTTTTTTTCCTCTTTCCCCCTTCTTTTTTCGCAGAAGGGAATAACCGGCCGGGCAGGCACCGTGCGGGAGGATGGACCCCGCTCCTGGAGGCTTAGGGATCCGGTGCTCGTCTGCGGCCGCGGTGGGTCTCGGGTGCTGGAAGCGGCAGAAAAACAAAAAAAAAAAATCCAATACAACCAAAAGAAAAAAAAAAAGGGAAAAAAAAAAAAAAAAAAACGGGGGGAAAACCCTTTTTTTTGTGGNCTGAGGAGGAGCAGATGTGAGCGGTGCTGCCCGTGCGGGGTCGATGCGGTGGTCGCGACCGCCGGTTTAATTCTGCCAGTCGGTAGCGAAGCGATTTCACCGTCCCGACCCGTCGCACCGTCGGCTCCCGACAGCCGGCTCTGTGCCGAGCTGCTGGAAGGAGCCGCTCCTAGGGATGTGCGCTGGCCACTGCAACGCTACCAGCAAGCAGCCAGCCTTCACAGAAGGGAAAAGAAGATGCCGACAATTCCTCGTGGTTCGGGCAGCCCCCGGTTCCCCGCGCATCCCGCTGCCCGGCCGCGGCCGCCGGGGGTGTGGGGCCGGCCGGCGGCAGCGCCGCGCTCCTCCGGCTGCTGTTCCGCCTGCGGTGCTGAAGTGGGTTTTATTCCTTGTTCTCCACCAGCCCCCAGGATTTGAGACCAGGGAGCTGAAGCCCACCCGCTCCACGGTCCCACCACCGGGCTGACAACGTGCAGGGGGCTCTCGGGGTTTTCCACCTGGAAGGTTCCTGCGAAGGCCCCCAAATTCTGCTCCCGAACCGGTGGGCATCACGGCGGCGTTGGTGGTCAAGTGCAAGGCTTTAGGGGCCAGCTTGAGAGGGGGCAATGAATTTGTTGTTAAAAACTAAAGGAGAAAAAGCAATCCCACATTCACTCCTCCTTTACAGCTTCCAGCGGCCCTTCAGCAGATTAAAAAAACACGACCCACAGATGCAGTAAATTTTAAGTTGGGGATTTAATTTTTTCAGTGTCCCACCAAGTTTTCTTGAAGGGAGTCGTATAATCGACTTTTTTTCTGACTCCCGGGTTGTTGCCGCTGCCTGTCAGCCACAGGAGGGGACCAGAGCCGCCCGGCCACCCCGGCACAGGCCCAATCCTGCAGTGACAGTGGATCGTCTCCCTCCGCTCTCCCATTTGTGCTTTGCACTTGAAGTACCCGTTCTCTGCCCCACTCATTTCCAGGTGCCCATGCAATGAGCTGTATATCTAACAGATCAGTGTTCCAGGTATCTCTACTATTATTTTTTATTTTTAAATTTTTTTTTGTTTTGTAAAAATTACTAATGATTTTAGCTGAAAAGAGTTAACAGAGTGAGGAGCAGTTCATCCTCCTTTCCTTCCTTCTCATATTCTTCTCTCCATCCACCCTACACCCTGTTTATGTTCATCTCCTTCCCATCTAATTTTGGGGGAATTTCCTCTCTGGGCTCCTTTCTGCCATTTCTCCAGGCTGTCCCACTGCTGTGGAGCCTAACTACAGCATGCCTTGTATCCCGTATCTCCGGGCCTCATTTCCCTGCCTCACTAAGCTTCTTTTTATTCCGTATTCCCTTCTTCAGATCATCCTGAAAGGAGGAAGAGAGTGGAGCTGGGATTTAAAGTAGTCTTTTAGGAGTACTGCCAGAACCGATCTGTTTTACTCTGCTGCTGCTGCTGCTGCTGTTGCTGTTCTGCTGTGTCATGGGAAGAGTTTCCTCTCCACACCAACCCTTGGAAGCGGCACCTCGGGCAGAGCCGCTCGCTGCGAACCCCGGCCGTGTTTTACAAACCCCCGGGTAAGTTTGTCTGCTGCAGGAGTGAGCCTGGAAGGAGAAGGCGCCGCTGCCTTCCCAGGCTCTGACCTGGAGAGCTGTGCACGATTTTGGGAGATTTGCAGGAGGCAGAGTGGCAGCAGCAGCAGTGACAGCGCATCATCGCTCAGCTTTATTTCATTTTCTCGAGCCAAGACGCTTTAGGTTACAGCCCAGCAGAAAAGGAAAATGAAGCATTTCTGTCAAAAGGGAGCTTTTCCCCAAATTTGCTTTAAATTATTGCAAGATCTTACACTAAAAAAGAGCAGAGATTCTGTCTCCTCTTAAAAAATGTTGTTAGTTATAAAATCTTTACGATCTTGGCTCCCTCCACCTCAGCCTGTCTCCTTCAAAAACTTTCAAAAATGTGAGGTTTAAAGATGACTCCTCTCTCACTCTCTGTCCCTCCCCCCAAATTTATGTTCCTTGGAAAGGCCTGAAGAAGCCTGAGGCTGTATCTGCCCGTGAATAGACACCGGTGTGCACGTACACGTGCGTATCCACGCACACACACAGGATTTAAAGAGTCCCATTGAAGTCCACATGGAGGAAAATCCTTCATCATGTGATAGGCTTTAATATCTGCCTTAAAATTAATCCCTAACTGATGGACTCTGTCTTCGTGTGGTGGCAGATCACAGGAGGCTCAGTAGCCAGGGCTCCTGTGCAGGTTTTTAAAGACTGCCAAATAAAACCCCCTGTTTGCTGTTGGATTAATTTGTTTTTTCACAGCCGCTACCCGGGAAATGCTCATCTTGTGAAACCAAGTAAGAAAACTTTATGGGGCTCTGATCTTGTTTTTCCACAGTTAAAAAAAAAGACCTTGTCATGGGGTCAGGACAAGATCTGATGTTATTACACGAGGAAATGGCTAAAGGGCCCTGCAGAGCTCTTCTGGTGCTCTGTTGGCGATAACACTCCTGGATTTTATTGGAGCTCGAGCTTGAGTTTTGGAGATGGTCCTGCTTAATTGGCAAAGTTGTCTTTGCTTCTTTTTGATTCATTTTTGTTGTTGACACTGAATTTTCTTGTTTCACTTCTCTTTCGAATTCATTTCACTCTTTAGTTCCCATGTGTTAGAAAGTGCAGTTTCATTTAGACTCTCGAGAGAAGAGAAGAAAGTCTGATTCCAATGAGCAATTTGTAGCAATATTTTTGCCTTGCCACTCACACAGAAACATCACTACTCCAACAGATCTGGGTATAAACAATGCTGACAGGCCCTCAAAACCAAAATCAAATTGTGAAATTGAGGCAAATAGCCCCGAGAACCCGAAATTTTCTGGTTTCTAAAATGCTGGCTGCTGTCAAAAATAGGGTAAAATAAAGCTTTGTCTATGTGTAGAGCAGAGTGTTTGTTGATCGAGTTTCTAAGGTGATGTAGCAGGAAATACTGTTCTTGGGGAAAATGACATGAACAAAGCATGAAACTATAATTCAGCAGCTATTTGTCAACTGATAACAGAAGAAAAGAAGGGTATTTATAAAGCAGTGAGAGGTTTTCATTGAACTTTTTCTCTTTTTTGCTGGCATGTATGAAGGCAGCTTCTCACCTGCTCTGCTCCTGGATATAACTCCTTGCAAGAGCAGAGCTAAATCATTTATCAGAAGTAATGTTTCCGTCAAATCCAAATATCTACACCGGCTGCTGTTTCTACGTCACGTCACGGATGAGATTGATGCTCAAGCAAGGTTATAATGTACCTGCATTTTCTCCAGATTGGTGCCAAGCTTGCTGAGTCATTTTCCCTGTTCCCATTCTGCAGCCGGCTGCTCGCTCGCTATTCCCTGTTATTTGTGTGGGTCGTAAGCTCAGCAACAGATGAGAATAAATGCTAATATTTCTTTAGGCTGCCTCCCTAAGGAAATAAAGGTTCTGCTGCGCTGCTTTTCTGTGCATGTGTGTGTCCATCCCCCTCTCCCAAAAGCTTCCGAACCCATTAATGAATTTCAGATGAATTTGGGAGGAAGCAGATATTTCAAACTCAGTTATATTCCTGCAAGGTGCACGCGGGCAGGAGGGAGAGACTCAGATCAGGAACTGAAGCAGAACTCAGCCCTCACGCCTCCGGGTTGGCATCCACCTTCCAGCAACCAATCCACCCGTAGCAGGCAATTAATCTCTGTGTAGTGACTCTGAGCCACAGCGCTGCCCTATCCTGCCTAATACAGTTTTCTCTGGCTGGCAGGAGATATCATGGAGAAGCAGAGGAACTGGGCTAGCTCAGGGAATGAGCTGTTTTCAAAGCAAAATAGTACAGGAATTTAAGGAGTGTCACTACAAGCGACGGAAGAGTTAATACCTGGGAATGGCTGTACGTTGTTTTGGGGTGTGATCTAGCTTTTGTGTCATTCCCAAAACAAACCACGGCAGAGGAGCCAGGTCGGGCTGTTCCTAGAGCCAGCACGGCTGTCAGTCTGGTGCCGTGTTGCTCTTGGCACTAAAGCTAAAGGCCAAGATCCCCCGCCCGCACCTCTTCCAGGCATGGATGCATTTCCTCTGCAATGCCAGCATCAGGTGAAGAGCAGCCTCAACCACGGGCTTCAGGCTGCTGCATGGGACAGCCCCACTCTCCCACCCTCCTTTCTGGCATAGCCTCGCTGTAGCTGAGGCTCGGAATGGGTTTATGTTTGAGAAAAGCCAAGCCTGGGGTGTCTCCTCGTGGATAGTGCTGGGTCTCTACCTTGGCTGGAGCCCTCCCGGCTGCCTAATGGTGACGGGAGAGCTCCAGCCCTGCATCTTCCTCCCAGGGATTGCTGGTCAGGTCAGGACTGTGGACAGGATCAGATCCATTCTCACCCGAGAGCAAAGGATTAATTTGTGTGTCCTTCCTCTACCAGCTGCACCTCTCTGGGAGCAGCCACCGGAGGGGGGACACCCTGACGCTGCGCGTACCATACACGCTCATCTCCATTGCAATTAGTTTGATGCAACAAACAGCTCCAGCGTGACAAGCTCCAGGCTAAAAAAAGCCAGGACTTCATCTGCATAAATTGGATGCACAAAATATGTATTGTGTGTCACCTCCCTTATGTCCCACATTTGTTCCTGCAGCAAATGGCATATGCTCCAGCAATACCACACGGTCCGAACGGACTCCTGGAAATACAGCAGGGATCTGATGCCGGTGGTCTTTGAAATTAAGACATCAGTTGTGATCCTGCTTATGGACCTCTTCTGGAAGGAAGGTTTTTGCATATAAATTTAAGATTCATTAGCCTCTGACGAATAATCTATAAAATTTGAGCCAGCCTCTCCATCAATGAGCAAGTTATTATTTCTGGTTTAGCTGTTAGACACCAAGTGAGACCAGGGGCCTCATTCTCCTGGCCGCTGTGTAGTCGCACCCGAGGAGATAACTTCTGCCTGGAAGGGCTTGCAAGGCAGAACAACAAAAGAGTGAGCAATATAACACTCAGGCAGAGCAAACATGGTGACCTTTTGCAAATGTCAAGTTAATACCATGATCTGGAAGTGGAAGGGGCTTATCAGAGGGTGGGTGGGTCAACGAGGATGGGACACACTTCAGGGTGGGAGGATGAGATGAAGGAAAGGCCACAGCAGAAGCTGCATGGTGTGAGGTGCAGAGGAAGCGCATGCAGAGCATCCTGTGGTCAATTGGCACATCCAGGTTAAAAACCTGGGGGAAAGAGCCTGATGACCCTGGCCATAGCTCACGGAATAACCAGCTCCCCAAAGTCTCACAGCCTGGAGGGGAGAGGTGGAGAGGGCAGGGGTGGACGGAGTGGCTCCTCCTACGCGCCGGTTCCGCACAGGCAGCTGGAGGTGTGATAACCCTGTTTCGGGGCTGTTTCTCTCCGTGGCTCAGCCTCCTGCAGCTGTGTTTGCTGCAGCTGAGCCTCGGGGCTGGAGTGAGACGTAGTTCGGCTCTAAGCTGCTCTAAGTCCACGGCGGCACATAATTGAATATTAACAGGAACAGCTCCAGGAGCTACTGGGACTCAGGAAGTCGCAATTCCTTCTCTGCTGCTCCTTCACCTTCGTGGGAGGTGATTGCTGGAGGCCTTAATGGATGTGAGACATAATAAGCTTCCCTCCCATTAGCCCCAGTTAGCAAACTGAGGCTTTAACCACATCCTACCCTCTCTGATCATTTCCTCATCTACCTCTTCAGCAACATGAGAAGTGCAGTAGCTGCAGCCACCCCAGCGACCGAGCAGAGAGGAGGTGCAGGGACCGTATGAACATTGATTTCACACCTCATCTCTCCAGTGAACGAAGGGGTCTCACCTTCAAGGTGTATGAAAATTTGCCAAATATACGTTATTGAATTCTTGGTCTCTGTATCATCCTCCTGGGAACAGGAATTATTTAGTTGCTGGACGGGGATGCCGTGAGCATCGTACAAGAGCCATAAAGTGATTTTTAAGTTGAAAACCTTTGGTACCATGCTTTTGTTAAATATTCAAGGTAAAATAGAGCAACAAATTCATAGGCACTCATAGGGTCTCTCCATGGTGCCTGACCAGCTGAACTGACCAGTGCTCTCTAAAAATATGGATGGATGTTGTTTCCCTCCTCAAATCCATGCTGCACATCTACACTGAGAAGTTCTGTCTACAGAACATGCTACTTGTATGGAATAAGCAAAGTGCTTTGCAAGAAAAAAGATGCCCACAGAAACCTGCTGTCTGATCATTCAGACCTTGGTGTTATTCTAAGAAAGAAGACAACATGTTCAGAGTACCAAAAAATTCCCAAAGACCCTGAGGGCCGTGCTGAACAGCAGTCAAAATCTGAAATTCCTCCTATTGTCTTTTTAGTCTCTTTTCCTTTTTTTTCCCTCTCTTTTTTCTCACTTTAAAATTCACAATATCCTTGACGTATCATTTTCCTTCAGGTCCACCAGCACTCGTTCATTACATAATTGCTTTCTTTTTCAAAAAACACGCTCCTCTATCTCCTTTTTTTTCATTAGTTGAAGTACAATGGACTCTACCATGAGACTGCTCCTGGTTTTGTTTGATTTCTCTTTTCCTTTATCACTACCCAGAGACATCCAGCAGATTGTTTCATAATCTTCCTAGAGTTCAGAGAAAGTATATTCCTTCCAGATAGGAATATAGCCTGCAAACGTCCTCCTCCTTTTTCTTCGCCACCTGCTCCTCTTGAACGACACTTCTGGCAAACTTTATCTGTGTATTATTCCTTTATTCACAAATTAGATGCTCCTTGGTAGGGAAAAGTGAGGAACACGCCGTTTCCCTGGCACGCAATACGTCTTTTTGCACGGCTGCTTTGCCCTCCAGCACGCTCCCTAATTTTTGGAGCCCTCAGGAGCGAGGACCTCAGCACCACATCCATCCCCAGCAGCCACACACTGTCTGTGGGAGGTCTGCAGAAGGGGAAGCTCCTCATTCTGCTTGTGGTGCATTAGGGAAGAGAACTGGTGGAGCTCTGCAATGCACAGAGGGAAGGATTGCTTTTGTTATTGGTCAGGGAAGCTCTGTGCTTCGTTTGGTATCACTGGCTTCCTGCTGTTGTTGGATAATTAATTAACACCAACAGAGTGTTTGAAGCTCTGCTAAAGTGCAAACAGAGGATTTGCATCGATATTTCACATTCTGGCCAGGCATGGGGAAGATGGAAGCATTGGCACACCTTGAGGAGACAGTCACGGAACAGGGGAGATGGAGAAAGACCACGAATCCTCCTCAGTGCCCTGAGCAGGAGCCAAACATCCCTGGGAGAAGCTAATCAACTTCCAGAGAGGAATACCTACAAATTCATTTAGAAATTTTAATTCAAAGAAACTGGCTTTAAATTAGAAAGCTTTTGGGTTTAATTTGTGGGGTTTTCTTCTTTCCCAGATATCCAGTAACAACAATCTTTGCCAATTCATTTCTGTGGGACCCTGAACAATTGTCAATATCCTTTTTATAAGTCTCCTCTGCCTTAGAAGGCAGTTTTCATCTGCTCACACGTTTTTTCCCTTCTGGAAAAAGCAAAGAAAATCCTCCAAATTTTTGAACCACTCATAATTCTCATTGCTTTCCTCCATCCCCTCTACAATTTGTCTATGACATTCTTCTGCTTTCTCCTAGCACAGCATCCAAACTCACACCTGGTATTTCAACTGAGCCCTCGTTAGAGTGGAATCAGTGCTTCTAATGTTCCACTCTTGATCATATGCCCCAGAATAAGATTTGCCTTATTTTGCTACAGCTGTGTCCTCTCCAGTGCCTCTTCCACAGCTTTTTTCCCATTGAACGCCTGCTTGACCAGTGTTTTGCCACTTTGCATTGATATATTTTATTGCTTATGACCTTACTGAACCAAATCTGCTTGATTTTGTACTGTTACTCTGATTTCCCAGGCCACATTTTGGAACGCATCCTCTGGAGTATTGATACAGTTTTTATTTTGTCATCCAAATCACTAATGAAAATATTAGAATCAGGTCCAGGAGCAAACCCTGAGGGAGCCCTTTTGGAAAACCCTCTAAATCCGAAGGAAAAGAATTAGTAATTCTTATGTGAATACATTTTTTTTCTCTCAAGTATGTCTTAAGATGATTTCACAGAGATCATAGTTCCTGGTCAGCTTATGGAAATGTCATGTGAAATGGTGTTAAAAACCCTGCTTATTTCAAAATACGTGACATCTGCTCCCTCTTCCTTATTCTACAACACAGTTGTTGGGTTCAAAGATGGAAACTGGATGTTTTTAGCATCACTCCTCTATGACAAATCCAGTCTGACTGACTGTACGTTTTTCTATTGTCAGTCAAATGCTCATAAAGAGATCGTTGCACAGTTTATTGTATTACAGTTTTTGCATTACATGCTGAACTGGCTGCTGTGTAATTCCCTAAGTTCTTCTTCCTCTTCTTTAAAGACAGGCACTGTGTTTGCCCTTCTCCCCTCCTCAGGGATTTCCTCTCCTCTCCGTGAGCTCTCCCGGATAATTACTAATGAGTCAGATTGCTCTGGCCAGTGCCTGAAGTGCTCTAGGGGGAACTTCATCCAGCCTTGCTGACTTGAATTTGTCTAACTTCTCTGAATGATTTAAACTGTGTTTATTTGCTGGTTTGGATTGTCTTGCCCTCTGCAGTAAAAGTGGTCCTGATAAATACCAGTTCATAATTTTTTTAAAATATTTTATTTCCCTCCATGGCTAAAGCATAAAAACTAATGAAGGGTCCAGTCTTTTCTCTGTTGTTATTTCTGTTCTCTCATTTTCCATTAATTCGGTTATGTAAAATTTCCATTGCTTTCCTCTTATTTCAATACCTTTGCAGAGCATCCTTTTATCGCCCTCTATATCCCTTCCTAATTGAAACTCATTTTGCCCCTGGTCTTTCTCATTTTAGTCCTTCATAGTCACATGATTCCTTTACAGACATCATTTTCCTAGTCTTTTTTCCCATCTCTGTACATCTTGATGTCCATCCTCCTTTTTCTGCTTCCCTCACGCCTTCCTTTCCTTGGAGGAAGATGCTCCGTCATTTTGTTATCTCTTTCAACTTAATTAACCCCCACCTTCCTGTCCTCAGCAATCTCCTCCCCGTTAGTCAGTCCAATCCCAGGGAGCTCCAATGTCCCTGTCCCAGAGGAACTTTGCTCCATCATTTGCACTTCTGTTTCCTCCAAGCACAGTTTCACACCCTCCTGCTGGGCTTGCGAGGCAGTTTTTGTACAGTCCCTCTTTGCAGAGCACCCTTGGCTCATTTGCCAGATAGGAAACCATTATTCATTTTTCTCTGTTATTGCAGATCTAATTAATAATGAGTTTGTCTCTTAAACCCATGCTCACCTCTGCAATACGCCAGTCCTTGCCCTGTCTTTTTTCTCCATCCAGAAGGATGGAAGAGGACATTTCCCACCCCCTCATCTCTTTCTCTCTTCTTCCCAGGGCCTGGATTTAGAGCTAGGAGGCTTCATTAAAACCCTTTTTAGGGTGGTAGATGAGGATGATGCTCCTGTGAGCACTGCAGAGATCACCTGCCTGCCGAGGCTCCCCTCTCCAGCTCGGTCAGAGCAAGTAGGCTTTTAGAAAAGGCAGTTAAGGGGTCTGAGTGCACCATGCACTGAAACATCCCTTTACCCTTTCAGGTTTATAGTGTCCAGCACACAGGTGGCTTTTTTTTTTTTCCCAACCAAAAATTGTGCTGCTATCTTTTAATAAATCAGACAACAACAGGCCTATATGAGATGTATTAAATTAAGTCTCCAGCTCTCTGGGTCACTGTTCCTCATAAAATGATTACATCTCTAAACAAGGAAGAACACGAACCTGCAAGGTCACGGAGACCTGCAGTTCCACGCACATCCACCTGCCTCTTCTTTCTCATTAACTGCACGCAGATGACTCTTGCTCAAGGCTTTCCTTAGGCTCTCCAGGCTCATGGGCGCTCTCCACTGAGCAGGTCCAAGGATTGAGGTAGCATTTCAGCTGGGTGAATCTGTCTGCCCACTCATATTTTGGCAGAGAGCATTAAACAAGCAGCTCTCAGTATCTGAGCAGTCTGTTCCCCATCAGTGGGGCTACTGGTGAAGCTGGACATTTCTCCACACTGGAGCCCACAGAGAACACTTGGTGGGACCCAGAAGAGTAGAGATTCTTGAGATCACAAGGCTTATTGCTGTCATTAACTACCTATAGGAGATATAGGTATATAGGAGTGAAAAGACAACTCCAGATTTTTCTTGAAGGTGCACCGTGATGGGACGAGAGAAAATCAACCCAAGTTGCAGCAAATGATGTTACAACTAGGTATTAGGAGGGAAAAAAGTACAACTCAAGTAGTTAACTACTGGAACACCAGTCCAGAGAGCTTTTGGGATCTCTATCCTTGCAAAACTCTGCTGGGAAAGGCTCTGAGAAATCTGATGGAAGGGTGTGAGAGGGAAGCCTGGAATCCCTGAAGGTCTTTCCCTCCCCACATCTCTGTGATGCTGAAATCCTGTATGGCTGGGTCTGGGGCGGTCCCATTGCCGTCCTGCTCATTCCAGCTGATTGCCAACAAAATTACAAAGCTGCCCGAGCGTGTTGGTTCTGTTTTGCATAAATTTGTAAGGCTACTCTGTGCAGAATCCAAAGACTGTATAATAGGAAAATGCCAGGTAATTACAAATTCATTGGTTTAAACCTGATCCCAAACAGTATCAAAGAAAATCTGATATAGGCTGTGATTAGTAATGAATTAAAGGATGCTAACCTGATTGATATGCCTGAGCAGTTTTATGGAAAGTCTGTCATGTCAAACAAATGAATGTTTTTTTAATGAGAATGTAAGTTTGGTTAATAAAGATAAGCCTGTTATAAATTACTTAGATTTCTGCAGGTTATTGAACAGTTCCTGAACACAGTCCCAATTAAAGGAAAACGGTACAAAACCTAATCTGGGATACTAAATGGATTAAAAACTATTTCAGCAAGAGATCTTATAATGCAATTTGAAATTCAATTAGACTAGAGATATTGAAGTCTTCCATTTATTTATTTTGGACCCTGGGTTGTTCGGTGTCTTTGGGATTGACCCAGAGGAAATGATAATAATCATCACTGATAAACTTGAAGATGACGTGGAAGTTCCAGCCCCGTGGCAGGAGAAAGCCGAGGAAATAAGGTGAATTTAAATACAACAAAGTGCAGCGTCACTGTTGTTAAATGTATGGACCGTGTTGGCAAGAAGAAAGACAACTGCCCAGAGTGTGGGAGCAATGAAACAGCCCAAATAATCCACTAAATGGGAACATGCTGAGAAAATCTTACAGCAACCCCAGTTCAACTAACAGCAACAAAAGCCTTTTTTTCCCCCCCAGGAAAAAGGCTTCAGGATGTTACTGAAGGTGAAGAGGAGATTGATTTGCCACCTAGGATGGCATTCAAAGAGCTGTTGTAAGGAGGTACACTCACCACCAGGCAGGGATTTCTATCAAGACACGAGGAGGATACTGCTGCTACCCACTTACTCCGGACCTTGCAGGCTCTCGGGACACCACGGCAGGGATCCGGGGTGCCAGCCAGCAGCTCCAGAAGGGAGCAAACCTCCATGGCACGCTCCAGATTTCTCTTCATCTTCCTCCTCCCTCATTCGCCAGCACTGGGCACCAAATGGTTTGTTGGTGCAAGGGAGGCTGCAGCCTCCTTCAGCTGTCACATCCTGAATCCCTGCCAGATTTGTGTTGCAAGAGCTGATGCCAGTGTTTTTAACCCAGAGTGTATTTGGCCCCTAGTGTTCTCCATGACATAGAATAAACATTAGGGAGGAGATTCAGGCTTCAATGAGAAATGCTTTCCCATGATACGTTTTCATTTTGGCATGCACACTGTTTATGATGAAAGGATCCTAAAATAATTGTATTAGATGAACCGTCTGTTCTTCTTGCTTTGAGGCCAGTACAGCATGACATTTCAGAGATAAAATGTTGTGGAACAGCCTCTGACTTGCAGCCCAATGGAACTTTTCCGAAGCCATCCTTCTCTCTCTTTTTATTTGCTTGCGGTTTATAACCTGAAAACGTCAAGCTTGCATCACACTGTTGCCAAAAGACCGTCCTGTGCATTAGCTAAATCTTAAATTATCACCAAATTAAATTTTTCTTCAGAAGTCTGATTCACAAGCAGTCAGCTCGCCTGTGGAAAAAACTCCACCCTTCCAATTCAAAGGAATTCCAGGATTCACAAGGAGTACTGGGTTTCCAAGAGGAGACTATCTGTCCTTAGAAGAACTTACTTCTGCCTGCAAGTTCAAGTGAGTCTATGGGACCTTAAATCAAAGGAGCCCAATGCCAGGTCAGTCGCTGAGTAACTGATACCGATCATCACATTTTGACCAGCTGGATGAATGACAGCAACAATTTCTGGGGATTGCGTCTGGAGTCTTCTGCATTTTCTTTCCTGCAATTAACTCATGACTGCAACCCTAACGAGGGGGAATTATTTTGAGTTGCAGATAGGCGGGTTTGTGCCACGTCCTTTGCACAAAGGTACGTAACGGTAAAACCTCTGAATCATTACGTGCATTGCTGAGATTATTGCAATTACAGGAAAGCGAGGGGAGCCCCTTGCCAAATGCTTTGAGAGCCACAGGTGAAAAGGGCTAGCCAAAAGCCACATCATTCATGCTGGGCCAGATCCTGCATGGCTCCTTTGGGAAGTGCTGTGTAGCTGGAAACCAAAGGGGAAAAGGTTTAGCAGGACCTTGCTGCTCTTTTATAGAATGGTTTAGATTGGAAGGAACTTTAAAGATCACCCAGTTCCAACCCCCTGCCATGAGCAGGGACACCTTCCACCATTCCAGGTTTCTCCAAGCCCTGTCCAACCTGGCCTTGAACACTTCCAGGGATGGGGCAGCCCCAACCTGTTACAGACTCTACTTTCTGTAGAGTGGTGGGATCTCATCACGCTGTTCTTGGTGGACAGACATGGTGCTCCTTGAAGGAACCTGTCTACCCTCACCAGGCCACTCAACAGCAGTGCTGGGGGACACAAGCTGTCCCAAACACGTGCTGTGGCCTTTGATGCACCTGGGAGAAGTCTCCCCTGCGTGTCTGCAGCTCTCTGACCATGCAGGGCACAAGCTGAGCCTTTACCAGCACAACTATTTCTGTCGCATTCACTTGGGATAGTTGCTTCATAGCTGAGATTTTTGAAAACCACTGAGGACAGTGATGAATGGAGGATGCTGGAAGTCTCAGCCTAAAACATGACAACTCCTGGCTCTCAGGGCTTGGGACTGGCACTCCTGCCTGCACCTTAGCGAGGAAACAAGACAAGCCGAGCAAGGCATTTTTGTTGGATCATTTATTTATTGTTCTGTGCAAAGCACAGGGTGTAACTATCACCAGTCATTTTTGGCTATTGAGCTAGCACCAGACATCACTGTGTTACTATTAGAGCAAAACATATTAGCTAATCATGAATTTACTTTTAGCCACGGTGACTGCACGGCTTTCCTGTTTTTGCGCAATGCTGCGGGACATGAGACAGATCCCACAGTCACAAATTCCTCCCGGGTGGAGACTTGCTTATTGCAAATAGCCCCGTGGGTGTAGGGGCATCGCAGGAGGTCGTCTGTTGGACTGCTTGGAGCTTGGTCTGATCCAACAGTGGCATCTACACCAGTGGGATCAGGGCACAGGGGCAAGCGTTGCCCACATTGTTAAATTTTTCGTGTGGTCCCTGGTCTAGTTTTGGCCAAGGCTGATGAATGCTCTCCCAGATCATGTCGGGGCATGAGTCTGAGTTCTCCTGATGGGTGGTTGGACCATAAGGTCCCTGTTTTGGAGAGTGAAAGAGTTTATCCTGGTGGCCAGGTGCTGCCAGTTGGACTCAGGGCCAGGGAACACGACCAGTATCACCGTTACTGCTGTGCTCTTCCACAGTAGAGTACACCATTACCCAGGTGTGCTCCAGGCCTTTGGTTTGTCACAGGCTTTTAATGCAATTAACACATGTATTTCCCAATGGCTTAATACTTCATAGCTAATTTCCCCCAAAATACATGGAAGTGCATTAAATAGTCCTAAAAACCGTTTGCTCTTCAGTTCATCCTATTTTCCCAGCATCTCTTTTTCTGCCCTCATATGACTTCTCTAGATAAACACCTCAGAGAGAGGTGCTAGGAAATACTCAGTAGTTGGGGTTGTCCCAAAGCAGAGCACTTGGCAGCACAGCTAGCACGTACAAACCACGGCTGGGACACAGCCCTGAGCACTTGCCTGCTCTTTCTTGGGGATTGTTGACGTGGTTTGCATGAGAACATCCAAAAATGTCCTCTACAATACCAGGAATAGGCTTCACAGGTGTGTGTTCTGATCTGATCCCTGTATCTCTCTATCCCCCGTATGGGATGAGGCTCAGCCTGGGATGAGGCTCAGCCTGGGATGCTCCGGTGCCTAAAAGGGACATTAGCAGCACCCATACTGAGAAAACAGCTCCCTGGTTCCTGAGCCTGGGCCTTCTTTGTGTGTCCAGAGCTGGGCAACAGAGCTGGGGAAGGGTCTGGAGCACCAGGAGTGGCTGAGGGAGCTGGAAAAGGGGCTCAGCCTGGAGAAAAGGAGGCTCAGGGGGGACCTTGTGGCTCTGCACAAGTCCCTGACAGGAGGGGGCAGGTAGGGATCGAGCTCTGCTCCCAGGGAACAGGGACAGGAGGAGAGGGAACGGTCTCAAGCTGTGCCAGGGGAGATTTAGATTGGATATTAGGAAAAATTTGTTCATTTTGAAAGGGTGGTCAAGCATGGGAACAGGCTGTCCAGGGGACTGGTGAAGTCACTGTCTCTGAAGAGATTTAAAAGGCGTGTGGATGTGGCAGTTGGGGACACGGATTAGTGATGGGCTGGGCAGTGTTGGGTTAATGGTTGGACTGGATGACCTTAAAGGCGTTTTCCAACCTTAATGACTCTGTGATTCCATGGCCATGTCCTAAATCTGTATCCAAGAAAGACCAACGTGCACCGGCCTGTTGTCTGTGCTGAGGACACCCAAGCCCCCAGGAGAGCACCGGCTCCATACCACAAGCCCTGGAGCAAGAGGAACAAGGCAACCTCAGGAAGCCCCCCGAGGCAGCACCCATGGGACCCTACCCATGCTCTCCTGCCTGGCTCTTCCTATGACTCCCAGGCTGGCTCCTTGCTCTTTCAGCCACCAGTCACAGAATCACAGAATGGTTCGGGTGGGAAGGAACCTTCAAGATCATCCCATTCCACCCCCTGCCATGGGCAGGGACACCTTCCACTATCCCAGGTTGTTCCAAGCCCCATCCAGCCTGGCTTTGAACACTTCCATGGGGAAGGAGCTCCTCAGCCCTGCAGGTCTCTCCTGACCCACCCTGGAAGCCTCCATGGGGATATTACACACACTTATCTTCTGTTGACACTTCAGTTTTCGTTAATTTTGGGTAAACAAGCTCCCTCCAGCAGAATAAGCTGTCTTTTGCATTATGCTGACTTTTTGCTGCTATAATATAAAAAGCACATGGGCTTCTGCTGACGCAGTTATTCCAGCAAAATGTGTAAGTACGGGTTTAGCCTAATTCTTTGACAATATTCCCAGATTTATTACATGCAATGAGCAAGCACAGAACAAGTATTTCACTGACAACCTCTGGATTGGAAACAGACACAAAGAAATCATTTCTCTTCTCTGCAACATCCTAATTGCCCCTTTTACTCTCTGATGGACTGAAAGATTGCCAGTTCCCTTCCAGGTTTCCTTACTCTGTCTCATACATTTAAAAAATCCTGTTTTTTCTAATGCCCTTTCTTGTTTGCAGTTTGATTCTCCCTTAGTCTTTTCGATATCCAGATGATACCAGACCTCCCGAGGTTTAAAGCCCACGATTTCAATGTATTTTAAGTGATTTTAACATCACTTTTCTTTCCATATGTATCTGTGAATATTTTATGTGATTTTCCTGCCGTGCTACCGTTTTTTTAGTACTATCGAGTAGTACATTTTAATAAATACTAAAATAGCTGAAAGACAGTCCACTTGCAAATGAAAATCAACTGCAATTTTAATGTTACATAATATAGCTTTATGGGGAAAAAATCTCGTAGAACTGGGTAAGGAAAGAAAGCAGTGGGAGTCAATAGAAATGTAACTCAGTTTTATGGAAGTTATTTTAAAAATCTGTAGAGTTAAACAGAGAATAATTTAATTTTTTCAGAGTTTTTAATAACCTCTAAAATTCTATTGCACTGATTTAATATCAGCGAAGAGCTCAACAGAAAGGTATAATTTCCTGCTAAATTCTATAGGATTGTAACGTAGGTTTGTAACCTAAAAATAATTTTATGCCCAAGAGAGTGTCGTCTCTAGCAGGAGACTGCCTCCCCCCAGCTGCATCTCTCTGTAAGATGTTTTAGCTCCAGAACCCTTTGCTTGCATTTTGTTTCTAATATTTCATCTCTACGCTGTTGGGAGGAAAAGAAGAGAGCCTATTTCTTGTCTGCTTGATAAACTCAACATCTTCCCCCGTTTGCCCAAATCTCTGCTTTTGGAAGCTCCATATCATGTCATAAATGCTGCTTGCTTGAACAAACAGGGATTTATTTACGGCGCTGAAAGAACTTTTTGTGCTTCCTGCCTCATTTGCAACATTATTCCCGATTGATTTCTGCCATACCTATTATTGACTTGCCAGCAATATTCCAAAGTGAGGTTGGGTCTATGTCAGAAAAATTTGTTGCCTCACACTGAGCCTTTTTCAGCACCGTTTACTCAATATTGTTCCTCTACCCAGCTACTGCTCCAATAAACCAAAACAGCTCGCTGTTGTCTGAAATGAAGAATAATTGGAAACACCATGCCTGCTTCTTTCAGCACAAGCAACAATTCGGCCATTTAGGGCTCCTCTGACACTCCTGAGCTCTGAACAACTCAAACCTTGGCTTCCTGCTAGTCAGGAATATTCGAACTCACAAACTCCTGGCAGCGTTTGCCTCCGCGCTGCCCAAGGACGGAGCGGTCGGGATAAAGCCACACGAGGGATCCGAATCTCCACGTGAAAAAGCTGATGGGCAGAGCTGCAGCGTCTTACCTGAGCACTTCCCAGCCCAGGGCTTGCCTGGCACGTGGGAAGCAAGGAAGCCTTGAAAATGTTCTCCAGGAAAAAGCTGCAGGAGGTCTGCTGGTGAGCTCTCCAGGGTTCCCTTTGGTTTGCTGCGTTCGTGCAGATCCCAGTGAGTCTCCTGGGCTCGCAGTGTGAGAATGGAGAAAACCACCCATGTTTCAGCTGGGATGCTGAAGCTCTCAGAGGATTGGATGTGGGACCCTGGACGATACACAGGGTAGCAGAGGTAAGACTGGGACAGATCCCACCAGGGCTGGATGGCAGCCTCCTGCTCCGAGTACTCAAGTCCATCCCCCGGAGGGAATATTCCAGGACCTCACAGGGTGATTACGCTGAGCTGTAAACCTGAGCAAGGCAATCCTCTGCCTGAGACAGCAAAGGGGATGTAGACCCAGCACAAAGCACACCAGTGTTGTCTCCTTCCCAGCAGCTGGCTCTGACTCATCCCTTGGTTTCCCCTCCTACCCATGACTTGTATCTGCGGGGTGATGCACCTGTGATGTCACCTTCTTCTCGTCTTTGACCCTCCCGTGACACATCCAGGGGCAAAAGTGTCTCCCCCACTTCTGCCTCTTTGAACTTCAAGCCCTCTCCCGTTGTCTCGGGATCACAGGGATGCTATGTCAGGAGTTCTCTTTTGCTTAGGAAAAGAAATTTCAGTCTTTAAACACAAACGTCTCCTGCCTTTTCAGGAAGACGTGGGCATGACATGCTGACCAGGAACTGGCTCACCCTTGCTCATCCAATGAGGAGGGGCAGGACAACCCACCATGCTTTGATCCTCTCAGTCAAAGGTTGGACTCGATGATCTTGAGGTCTTTTCCAAGCTTACGATTCTATGATTCTGTGACTTGAAGGGATTTTCAACCACCATGAATTTCACAGGGGAACTGAATCATCTGGAAATGGTTCTTTCCATCTAAGTCCATCTTAGCCCATTGGCAGGGAAGATCTGTGAAGCTTTCCCTGAGGAACCCCCCTGCCCCCACCCCAGCACAGTCTGAGCTCTGGTTTTGTTGCCTTTTTAAAATATAAACCCAAGGTCCAGGAGGAACATAGAGCAATAGGGACTTGCATGGTGAAAGTGTCTAAAAATATATATTTATGGAGTTTGTACTTTACTTTTGGACCAGAAAATGTAGAGCAGAAGAATCCATGAGCTGTCCAGAGGGGTGGACAGATGGACAGATGGATCCCTATGTGACCATGGCATGATGTTGGTCCAGCTTCCAGCCCAGGCATCCCAGTGGGCTGGACTTCACCTGTGCCCCAGGCAGGAAAGAGGAAACGCCAGGAAAACACATCTTTGATCCCATTATTGATATTAACTGGCCACAGTTGAAAGCCTGTAATGAGAGATGAAACAAAAAGATGGGGAGAGGGATCAGAACTCCGTCAACAAATTCCACATCTAAAGGCACAGCACGGACTGGGAGCATGAGTCTGTCCCTACTGTTCAGCACAGGCAGAAATTCAGGCAATAAAGACAATAATGAGGTCATTTTGACCCTTCCAAAAGGTAATTCCCACCCACCATGCGAAACTGGGTGAGTTGAATTGCCCAACAGCCCCATGAGTAAAATGGGCTCCTGTGTCCTTTGTATTGGTAACAGCAAAAAAAAAAGTTGGAGATGGACACACAACCCAGCAGAGCCAGCAGGGATCCTCAGGGGAGATGTCCTGGCTCTACTGAAATGGATGGAAATCCTGCCACCAGATTTTCTGGGATTTCAGCCCAGGACTTTTGGATACTTTCTGCACACTTCTCTTGCTGTCTCTGCATGATATAGTGAAGCTGCAGGAAGCATCAGATTGCATCATTGCTTGGGCATCCCATGAAAAAAAGCCTTGGCAATGCGTCTTTTGGGCTACTGGAGTAATTTTTGCCATCTCATGTGGCACATCTCTGACTCTGTTTTAAAAGCATAACTGGCTGGCACAAAGGCATCCTATATTATATCATAGTTATTATATTAGTCCCTGGAAGTCCAGAGTGGTATGAGGAGAGCAGTAGGGCCCATCTGGAAAATGTGTTACAGTCCATAAAACACTGTCCTTTGAGTGTGAAAGGTTAGACTGAATTGTTCAGAGATCTTCTCATTATTTACAGGGATTAATTATGGGATTAAATTGGTGCACCCTCCGCAGTGCTTGGTGGTGCCTCCAATGAGGCAACACACAACTTGTCTGAATGGGTTGGGGCAAAATCCCCTCACCTTCCCTGTGGAGGATGAGGAGAAGTTCCACCTGGGTGGCCAAGTATCCAAAGGATGCCTGAAAAAAATCTCAGAATGGTTTGGGCTGGAAGAGACCTTAGAGTTCATCCAGTGCCACCCCTTGCCATGGGCAGGGACACCTTCCACTATCCCAGGCTGCTCCAAGCCCCGTCCAACCTGGCCTTGGACACTGCCAGGGAAGGGGCAGCCACAGCTTCTCTGGGCACCCTGTGCCAGGGCCTCACCATCCTCACAGGGAAGAATTTTTGAAGAAAATGAGCAGGTTCAGCCAATAAGAAGATTTGGAAGGACAAGACCTTCTGCAGTCCATGTCCAGGACATTTCTTTCCCACCTCACATGTAGGATGCAGCTGGGGATCATTGCATTGCTCACGTTACCGAATGAGGTTTTATAAACAGGGAAACTGAGGCACGTGCAGAGGGATGAGAGCACAGATTTGCTATCACCCAACAGGTTGGACATAGAATGGAAGGTGTTTCCTCCACGTAGCCAGGGCACCTCACGCCATCTCCTTCCTCTGCTCCATAAGATCCCCCTCACACAGGCAACTAGCACCACCTGCTAGTTCACACACAGCTTTTCCTGGGGCACCTGCTTTTTCCTTGCAAGTCTCCTTCCCAAGATGTGAAGAGGCCAAATCCCACTTTGTAAGATGCACCTGGTGAAGCCACCACCTTCCAGTTGTCTGGTTCTCCGCATGGTGGGAGACTCCCGGGAGAGAAGGTGATTTTTGAGGCAGAGCCCTGTGTAGAACATGCTCCCTCCCCAGCCTGTGCTCAGGCCGTGGGTGGCACGGCTCATCCCTGCTGAGCTGAGCAGTCATGGGGAATCATCCGGCTGGCAACGAGACCAGTGCCAGCAGCACCACCGGGGTGGCACCACCCTGGCCACAGGCTGCACACCCCAAAATTCACTGCTGGTGTGGTTGTCGTCCTCCATCCCAACTGCAGCAGCACAAAATGCTGCCAAGCAGCTGCCGGTGTTGAAGTGTCTGCAGCAAGAGCAGCTGTCGGCATTCGGGGAAATATTGCGGCTGAAGTCATCGGAGCTGGTGCGAGGAAAACGTCCAAACCCTGAAATCACCGAGCAGTCATTAGGTGCACAAGCAGTGGGTCAGGGAGGCAGATGGAGTCACGCACACACGGCACATCCCCTCGTGAGTCAGGGCCTTGTCACCGCCGTGTGACCGGCAGCGGGGACGTGATAAAAAGCCCGAAGTCCTGGAGCAAATCCCAGCAGTGAGTGGTGCACAGTTGGCTCAGAGGAGGCACTGCTGGCTCTGCACGGCTCCTTCTTCTGACGCAGAGCTCCCCTTCGAGGGGAGATGGGCTTGGCGAGTGCCCCGGCCCGGGGAGACGTGGGGAGTTCAAATCAGGGTCATGAGTGGTGGGTGAGATCATCTGGTTGGGCCTTTCTGAGGTGATGAGCTGGTGCATTTCCCTGGTTCGCCCAGCATGGGGGTCCCCAGACATGCCCACGTGTTCCAGCCAGAAAAACATTGCACAGGGAAGGAGCCACCGCTCACTTCACCACTCATTCCAGTGGTAGATCAGGTTTCCTGCTGTGGTCTTGAAGCTCTTCTCTTCTTTGAGCTTGTCTGGCTTCCACTTGGAGTCATTGGGTGTTACTGTGACTGTTTGATGTTTAAAGAGCCCATGAGAGCCTGCTGTCCCACATCCTGTGGAAGGGCAAAATCCTGCCCAGCTTATCACCAGCTAAAAGCCAGAGCTTCCTGACCACTCCAGCCAAAGCTTTGCCTCCAGCCCCCAAGGCACCGATCACAGAATCATGGAATCATTACAGCTGGAAAAGCCCTCTAAGATCATCAGATACAGCCATGAACCCAGCACTGACAAATTCCCCACTGAACCACACCCCCAGCTGATATATCCACATGCCTTTTGAACACTTCCAGGGATGGGGACTCCACCACATCCCTGGGGAAGCCTGTGCCAGTGCTTGACAACATTTTCAGTGAAGACATTTTCCCTGATATCCTGTCTGAACATCCTCTGGTGCAACTTGAGGTTGTTTCCTCTCATCCTGTTGCTGATTCTCTGGGAGCAGAGCCCATTCCCCCCCCACCAGCTGCCCCCTCCTGTCAGGGAGTTGTGCAGAGCCACAAGGTCCCCCCTGAGCCTCCTTTGCTCCAGGCTGAGCCCCTTTCCCAGCTCCCTCAGCCCCTCCTGGGGCTCCAGCCCCTTCCCCAGCTCCGTTCCCTTCTCTAGATGTGATATTTCTCTCCTGATCCTTTTACCCCTTTTCCAGCAGCCTCTCACAACGAGGTGCAGGACAGAGCTCCCCACCATGCACAGAAAGGAGGATGTGCCTCTTACAGAAATCAACCATGATTCCCACAGTTAATCTTTCAGAGTATAACCCTTCAGCAGACAGGGATGACCGGCCATCCTTCTCCCTTGGTGGAGAATTTGCCATTAGCAAGTATTTGAATGAGCACAGTTTGCTTGGGGAGCCCGAGTGAGAGAATTCATCCCACCACGTGTGATCAGAAAGAGGCACTTCAGCAGCAGTGACTTTGTATTTACCATCAGGCTCCTCATCCCTGTGACACCTCACCTTCCGAATTGCATTTGGTGCTAATTCCCAGCCAAAGCTGGGATTCGAGGTCTGCCAGGCAGCCACTTTTTAATCCATTTTGCAAATAATAATTTGTGATAATTTTCAGTGCCAGTTTTTTAATGGAAATATATCCCCAGCTAGTGAGTATGGAGTAGGGGGTGCGAGGACAAAGGTCTGAGCATTTTGTGCTGTCATCATTGCCTCTGTCAAACAAACCTGTAATTTCACTCGAGAATGATAAGCCAAACTCATTTGAAAATGCTGGGTTTTTATCAAAACCAACTTGATTGATGCTGCTTGTATTCTTGTCATTTGATACCATATGGATTGAATTATATGTCCACTGTTTTGCATGGGACCATTGTCATGCCTATAATTACTTGTGGTGTCCTGCTTGCCTTGTCATCCGTCAGCACTGGATGGGGCTTGGAGCAACCTGGTCCAGTGGAAGGTGTCCCTGCCCATGGCAGAGGGGTTGGGAATAGATGATCTTTAAGGTCCCTTCCAACCCAAACCATTCTAGGGTTTGATGAATCTATGATTATCCTTCTCCTGGCCTTCAGGAGCTCCTCCATATGCCAAGGCTCGCAGAAATATTAACACAGACCATCCAAAGGCCTATGGAGGCAGCTCTTGAGGACCACTTGATGCAAATTTCCTCGATGGCTAATGTAAAAATATTTATTTGTAGTAGATATCCAATATCCTCCTTGGTTCTACCAACGGATGAGACTCGTCTCACCTAATTTTAGCTGCCAAAACGTCAGGTGTTCGGTGTGAGCCAAGTCTGGCCTCCCCCTCTCTAGTCAATGGAGGGAAGCAGTTTTAGAAAGCAACTCATCCCACCCATCTCTGGAGCGACTGAATCACTCTCCAGGAGAGGTGTCTCTCTCCATCAGCTGCTTAGAAAGGCAAAGCAGGCGGCTGCATCAGGCACCGAGGCTTGGTAGCCCTCTTCCCTTTCGGCAGGGATTTCACATCTCCATTGCAAGCATTCCCTTTGCTCCTCATTTACCTTAAGTGCTTCTCCTCATCTTCCTTGTGCCCCTCAGCCCAACCATTCCCGTGCTGCCTCTCGCAGTTACTGTTCCCCTAATTAATTGCTGCTTGACACTTTCTATCCACTGTCTGTATCCCCTTCTTCCCCTGCTTTTTGCTGATTAAATTCTGCTTT
Source organism: Mohoua ochrocephala (assembly GCA_013398855.1). Lineage (NCBI taxonomy): Eukaryota > Metazoa > Chordata > Aves > Passeriformes > Acanthizidae > Mohoua > Mohoua ochrocephala. Next base: position 23,660 of record VZTA01028499.1, read on the forward strand.
TTATTTCTTCTTGCTGCTTTCACCTTGCTGCTCACCCAAGATGAGCACCACGCTGAACGCTTGAGTTTTTCGGACATTCTGAAATAACCTCTTCCTCTCAACCTTGCCTTTTCCATGCAGGGGGCTCCACATCAATGTTTTATCCCATTTCTCTCCACGGCTTTGGGAAACCTACTGTGCCACCAGCTGCTGTGTCTCTCTTTGGGTCTGTTCTCTCTTCGTTCTTACCAAATGCTGTTGCAGGTGATGTTCACGAGGCTGTGAACAGCCACCAGCCTCCAGCCCGGTGATAAATATAATTTTATCTGTCATAATGAGGCTTGAACCAGTTGGCTCACATTTGGTGCAAGACCATTTGTGTCAGAAATGATCTCCTTTAATTTCGAGAAGGCTTGGTGGTGTTTTTTTCTGCTGGCTGCAGGAAACTTGTCTTATACCTGACTCATGCTGACGTTCCTCTTAACAACAGCTGTATTTTCTGTAATGTATTATGAGGATGAACTCATGGAAAAGTTCATTTGACTTTATTCTTCAACTCTGTGACCCCTGTTGATTCTCAGATGCTACAAATACCTGTTCTTGGGCTTGACTACGATCAGCCTGACTTGATTTTAAAACTGAGAGGGTGGAGAAGGTATATGAGCCAACAAGACCAAGCTTCTAATCACGTTTTGCCAATAAATCAAAAACAAACATTGAGACAAACCCCTTTTTCTCTCCATTTCCCCGTCCCTGTAAGGGAAACAACACCAACTCTGCTTTATAAAAAGTCCCGAATTTCTTGGATGCAAGGGGTTGCAGAAGTACAGGCAGTCACTACTGCAGACTCACGCTCGTAAAAGGTGTTCTTGGTTTGGAGAACATTCAGATCTAGTTTCCCTTTTAAATAAACCGGCTCACATGATTACCTCTGTAATGAGCTGGGACCTACAAAAAACACGCTGTAACTACCAGAGCTCCGAAGAAGCATTAGTACAAAAGAGCTCCCTTAAATGCCCTGGAGCCAGATTTACAAAGACAGATAAGACACGGCCTGTGAAAAATCAGACACCGAGTTCAAATCTCAATTCTCCCAGGACTCATATGTATTCATTTCTCCTCCCTCCCTCCCTTTCCTCCTTCCCCGCTGCTTTTGCCAAAGGAGATGAGCTGGTTACTGTTAATGGCATCATCCTGAGCGTTTCTCGTGTTGCAGCACGGAGACTTGTTAGGGAAAATCCCCGTGTAATGGCATTACTTGGCACTTTTGTGCAGGACCCGCAGCTGGGAGCTCCGACACCGTCCACAAGCACAAACTGATTAAACCCCACAGAGCGCTGCCTGGTAGGTGCCATCACCCCTCTTTGCCAACCACCACGCCAGGGCTTGGTGGGCTTTGCTGGTCCCGTGGTGGAGCGGGAGAAGAAAGCAGGGACTGGTTCTCCTGCCTTTCTTACTCCCTCCATCCACCCCCCCTGGCTGGGAGTGGCCAGTGAAGCTTTTTCTGTAGCCTGTGCTGGTGGGGCACAGCTGCAGAGTGAGGGGGTTGTATGATTCCTTCTCGCTTTGGCATCTTCCGTCCTCTCCCCTCCTCCCAGCCCAGTGCCCTGAGAGGAATAAAAAATGATGATCCATTGGTAGAGAGGAGTTTTCTGCCTGTGCATCCCAGTGGTGGGAATTCAACCGTGCAACAGGTTAAGGGCTGGACAGCTCCAGTCGAGGCAAAGGTGACCAGACTCCTCTGGTCCCACCTCTGCACACCAGGTCTGCTAGGGTGAGGGAGGATCATTTCCCAAAATCCTGACCCTGAGGTCCTTCTCAGCTACCGAGATCCTTCCCTTCCACCAAGCAGCAGAGGAAATGCTCGTACCTCATGCAGGAAATGGTGCAGCTGAGCAAATCCTCCCTGTCCCTCCCTTAAATTATTTAATGTCCTGCAGGAGCAGATGACCCCTGCTAAGCAGACTGTCAGGAGAGCAGCAGCCTTTGATGCAGTAATTGGAAATTTCCATTCTTTGCTTGCAGCCCTGAAAAACAGAAGAGTCTAATATACTGGGAAATCTCCATGCTGAGCTAGGAAATTTCCATGGTGGAAATTTTTAATATATTCTCCGGCTTTAAACTACACAGGTTGATGAGGCTTTGGGTGTTTATTTTGTGTTTTGTGTTGTATTTGAGGGTTGTGGTTTGGTTTGTTTCTCTTTCTTTGTTTGCTTTGCAATTTGCTCGAAAGAATCAATGAGTGGCTGTGGGAAGGGTTGGAAAAATCAGCCTGGCCAGAGGAAAGTGATGCATTTGCAGGAGAAACACGTGCAGAACTAGCAAGGCACCTGTAACGCTCCTGGCCGAGCCAGAGATAATGGGAACCTGTATTTTAACGAGACGGTCGCTGCCAGAGGACAGCGATGACTCCGCAAGAAGCTCTGCAGCACAGCTTGGAAAGGTTGGAGCTTTTGATGCTCTTTCCATAAAAAGCCCAGGAGCCCAGAGGGCGAATCTGCCTTTGCCCCCTCGAATACTTTGCAGACTGCACGAGAAAAAAGCAGGTAAATAGTGGAGAAACAGCTCTTAAGGGGAACCTGTGTGAGCCCTCGGTCTAAATACCTGGCAGTTCTCGCCGGCGCTTTGAACAGAGAGTTCTCGGGGACAGAAAATATGGGAGGGAATTGTCAGCTGTGCTGTAAAAATGATGATGAGGAGCTCGTAGGAGCAAGGGTGGGAGGACAGCAAAGGAAACACATTGGAAGCAGCGCTGCCGCCTTTCCTGACTGTAGCACCGAGACGCTGCGCAGGCTCCGGCTTGGCTTCTGCAAATCTCTCGCAGGCTGAGGCTCTGCCAGGGCTGGACCCAGCTCCCTGTTCCCTGTCCTGTCCCGTATGGATGGCGGGGTGGCTCCCGCCGATGTCAAGCAGCAAAATGCAAAGTGGCCCTGAAATTTCAAAAGAACAACGTGAAAACAAAATCCTACCAAGCCCCAAGATCCCTCGGTATGTGAAGCCCCCTCCATCCAGTGGGACAAACCGGCAGAAGTGGTTGGTTTTAATAAATAGTCACCCACTGGACTATTTATTAAGCAGAAATTAGGGATTCACGGAGATGGAGACATTGCAGCTTCATTTTGTCAGGCAGCTCCTGGTGAGCAGCAGGGGTGGGGAGGAAGGGAGGGAGCCAGCCCCGCACCAGGGGCTCTGGGTTTCCTCCACAGGGGGCTTGTGGGGCCAGTGCAGACACAAACACCTGCACAAAGCCAGCCTAATCCAAAGACAATGGGAGGTCTTGGCTGGCTTGTTTCTAATGCCCCAAAAGGTGTTTACTCCCTTCAGCCCCGTGCTCCCAAGTGCATTCAGGATGTTCCTGCCAGTTCCCAGTGTGCAGGATCTCAAAGGAAACACTGAACTGGGATGAATGGCTGGGTGAGCAGTCAGTTCTTCATGTCCAAGCACACAAAACCAAAAAGCAAACTTGTGGCACAGCAGGGAACTTCTCCTCTCTTCCAGCTGGAACAGATCATTGCACCAAAATATCAAAGGCTTTATTTAACTGTGCTCCTACAGGGCCCTTTGAGTACAGAATCACAGAACCACCAAGGTTGGAAAAGACCTCTAAGACCATGGAGTCCAACCATTAACCCAGAAATGCCAAGGCCACCACTAAACCACATCCCAAGTGCCACATCTACACATCTTTTAAATCCCCTCAGGTTTGGCAACTCTACCACTGCCCTGGGCAGCCTTTTCCAGTGCTTGACAACCCTTTTGGTGAAGAAATTTTTCCTAATTTTTTCCCTAGTCGAGGAGAAGACGTGGTCAGGTGTCAGTGAGTGAGAATAGGTAGGCCTGGTCCTTCTGAGAATAAATCCTTTTGCCATTGGGTCAAGCCATGAGAGTATCCTGAAGTTCCTCTTTGCTTGTCCATCGCTTAAGCCCTAAATACCAAGACACTAAACCAAGTTATCTCGAATGGGGAAAGAGCTGAGCTGTTGAGTGTCTGCCTGGGCTGTGTTGGCTACAGATGACAAAACAACAACTAAATCCTGCTCTGCACTTGCAGTAAATGCAGAGAAGTAGGAACCCTTAGGGCACAATCCATCTCCCCTAAAACAGACACCACACTCTACCATAAGCAGAATTACTGAGCTCAGAGTCTGGCTCCACAACACAAGTGGGTGGATCCAAGCCTCACAGACTACAAAAGTGGGTGACTTTGGCTAGACAGATGGCTTTGTCACTGAGATCTCGTATTCATTTATGTGTCCTTCAATCCGAGTCCATCTGCTGCCTCCTGTGCCAAACACAGGAGGTGGAAGCCATCACTGGGGTGAGGTGAGTCCTTTACCCTGGGTTTGTACTCCTTGCACAGCCCAGTCCTGGTCCATACATACAGTCCCCAGGTACAGGAACAAAATGAACCATGTGCTGCCTCCCTCTGGGTTTGGTTGTTCACCTGGGAAAAAACCCTATAAAAACTCTGATGGATTTTCACCGTCCTTCGCTAATGATGGTATATTTTTATTTTCACGGATTTCTTTATTATTTCCTCTTCGCCGCTGCTGCCAAAGTGTCACTTGAGTCATTTCCTCCATCCTGGAGCTGAGCCAAGCTCAGGATCAGGTCTCCAAAATCAGGACCACGTCTTTGAGTGGGAGATGAGCCAGAGCCCAGGACCCGGTGTCCTGGAGCCTGGCACACGGCTGGGCCACCGCTCCGGGATGGGTGCGCTCAGGGCGTGATTTCAGGCTGCTGCTCACTGGGTTTTTCCACTTTGTGAACTCAGCTTGACCTTAGAGCTCAATTCACCGCTGGCTGCCTGAACCCAAGCCAGGTTTGCCACCAAACAGGGTCATACCTGAACTTTTTGGGCTCAGGGTGTCACTTAGCCCAAGCAGAGAGCACACCCTCAGGCTGGCTAATTGCTGCTTCTCGCTCCCTGCAGATGGAGAGGGCAGGAGGAGGGCGGATCGCTGCTGTCCATGATGGCATAGAAAGCAGTCTGACTTTTGGACCTCTTCCTCAGGGGCTTTATTCCTGAAAATGATTCATTAGGATGGTCTCTTTGATTTAATACTAAATGGACGTGCTTTATGGGTCACAAAACTGAAACCTGATGAAGAATCTTCAGCGAATGCTGCCAATAGTATCTTGCCTCTCAGAACCTTCAGCGAATGCTGCCAATAGCGTTTTGCCTCTATTCCCTTCCGTATTCCAAGAGATTTGCTAGACTTGTGTTTGAGTGGGTGGGGTCTTTTAGCTCAATAACAGTTTTGCCAGCCTAGGTCAAGTTTTACCGGCTTATAGAAACCGTACGTCAAATTTACAACTGAATATTCACAGCTGAGAGATTTACATCGAGGCTGAAGCTGTTGGAATAATCAGTCAATCAGGAGCAGCCATGCTTTCTGGCCAGCCAGAATGATCCCATCCAAGTGGAATCAGCCCCAGAGCGGCGCCGGTGCCTGGTCCATGCAGAGTCACACGGTTGAGCCCAGCAACTGCAAGCGCCGAACACCGTCAGGAATTGTGATTCCTCCATGTATAATTCATGAGCATAATAAGGAGCCACATTTGTTAAAGAAGCTGGTGCTTATGAATGATGCACTTACCGCTCTGCTCCGGTTCTCTTAGCACTTCTCCCAGACGCTGGAACATTATCCGCATTATACATTCAACAGGATTTGTTCCAGCCGTTTTCCAAAGAGAATTTTTACTGTTCCCTGTTAGTTTGGCTTCCCAAGGAAGCGAGGCTGACGTGTTCAATCACCGTGCATTTGGAGCCACACTTCCATACCTGTCTCTCCAGCACCTCTCAGAGCTGTTGAACTTGGTGGGCGTCTTCATCTGAATTTAATAGATGGAGACGTGAAAATTGCCCAGAGAAGCTGTGGCTGCCCCATCCCTGGAAGTGTCCAAGGTCAGGTTGGATGGAGCTCTGAGCAACCTGGGATAGTGGGAGGTGTCCCTGCCCATGGCAGGGGGCTGGAACTGGATGGGCTTTAAGGTTCCTTCCAACCCAAACCCTTCTGTGAGTCTATGAACGTTTTTGGAAGTTTAATGAAAGCAAGCAAAGGGGAACAGCAAGGAAAAGAAAGATTACAGGCTGACTGCAGCTCCCCTGGGAATCCAGAGAGAAATGAACTCTTGTAAGACCTTTACCTGCAAGCAAGGTGAGTTTTAATCCCATGAGGCACAAGAGAATCCACACTCAAAATGCATCCTTATCAGGAACCTTATCTGTTGCTACCATACCTACCTTAGGGAGTTTTTAAATTTGTTTAAAAGTTGTTATTTTGAAGGAATAAGTACCTTGTGGTGCAGCATCAGAAGAAAAACACAGTGAGAGGCACCATTAGCAGGTGGAGCTGAGCAGAAAGCGCTGCCTCCCGTTGTGATGCCGTGCGGGGCTGAGCAACAGAGAAAGAAAATATTAAACAGAAACGGGCTGTGATATTGGCTGACAGCCTCAGCACAGGCCCGGGGGTTTGGAAATCCAGGATCAAATCCTGTCTGCAATAACAACTCCTTTTATTGCCCACACGGACTTGGGGGTTTGGCTACCTTAGTTAAAAGGAGTGGGGATGATCGAAGCTGTCTCACAGGATCGTTCCTGTCCAGCAATATGAAATCACTTGATGTGCTGAGAGGTTGAAAGCACCCCGCAGTGAAATAAAAGGCACCAGCCATCACTCCTGTAGGCATTCAACGCTTCTCCCTACCTTTGACAGCTGCCACGCTACGGCAGAGATTGTTCTGCTCAGCCCCAGCTTCAGAATCCAAATTTAGAACGTGTCCTATGACAGGAATCATTTACATGACAAAATCTGCCTTTCTCCAGATTCCTCTAATTAAGTCCTGCCTCCCTCGCAGCTCTCACGCTGGTGGAGCGTTGCAGGGAAGCCGCCGTGGGAAAAGCAGCGTGTCTGTCTGCAGGATGCTCTCCTGAGCCCACCAGGGTGTAGCTGGTGCTGCACATACATCCATCTGTGGGATGCTCTCCTGAGCCCATCAGGATCTAGTTCAGTGCTGAATAACTCAGGGTCAGCCCACACAGCCAGAAAAGGGGTGAGGGCTCCTCTTCCTCCCGTACCGGCTGCAATCCCACCGTCAAGCCGCAGATGTGACAGGAGAAGACTTCCCTGGGAACAATTTTTAGGGCATATTTGGATGCCTTTGTAAAGCCTGTTGTGGGTGCCTGATTAAGAATGGATGTTGGCAAATTTTTGGCATCAGCTGGGTCTCCGCCGAGTACCTGTGGTGGAAAGATCCACCGTGGTCAACAGCAGTTACTGTCCTCCAAAGGATGTGCTGAGCTGCTAACGTGCCTGGCAGGTTGGAATCAAAGCTACATGGCCACACAAATGGGAGGATTTTAGGAAATCCCACGCATCCTTCAACCTATTCTGGAAAAAAAAGGTCTTTTCTTACTCATCCTGGGGTCACTGAGGATGTCTGAACTACTTGCAGCAGAGTACAGTTTCAAAGACTTCCTCCTTCAATAGCTGCCTCTTCCCTGCTGGGAAGATCTTACGCATACCTGGCAGAGGAGCTTCTTCCTCCCACGGGAGGGATGTGCGTGGAGCCTTCGTGGCACTCCCCACCTCTGCGGCCCCCGGGAGGATCAGACCTCCCTTCAGATCTGCCAAAGGTCCCTCTTCTGAGGCACCCAGTGCTCTCCCAAAGCCGACCGGGCGTTGCTCGGTGTCCGCACATCGCTGCCCGAGTTGGTGGCACGGATCAGAGGGTTCAGGGTGCCACCCAGGCTCGGGGCACAGGGACAGGGTGGCCACAGTCAGTGAAACACAAAGGAAGGAAGGGCGGCACTGGCAGCTCCCAGTGCTGCATCTCATCTGGCTCCAAAAAGCCTCCCTGGGATGGGTCAGCGTTCGCTCCCCGCCGGTGGCACTCGGCCATCGCCGCGAGGTCTGGGCGGGATTCGGTGTTGCCGATACTTCTCCAGACAAGGGCATGTGAGCGCCTGGAGCAAGAGCAGCAGGAAGCTCCAGGAACTACAAGACCATTTGCCCGTGATGCCGATGGAGAAGCTCTTCCTATGGAGCAGCTCTTCCTCCTGCCTCCACATGTCGGGATATCAGCCAGGATGGATCGTTTCAGAGGAGTCACAGACTCCATGCCCTCAAACCCAGCACCAGGTCCAGGAGTGACACTCCCACGCTCCTCATGAGGACAGTGTGTTCCTCCCTGTCACCCGTCCAGGTGATGACATGAGTCCTTTGCCCTCCCCTTCATCCATCCCTCCATCAAATTCCTGCTGAGAGCCATGCACAGTGCAGCAGTGGGAGAGGACACGCAGGATGTGGTGGCCACCAGCAACATCTGGAGCATGTTGAGTGGAGACTGGGACTCCAGTGTGTTTATCCCCTAGATAAACAAGATGCTGGATCCTTGGAGGCTCAGACATTATTGGGAAAAGCCCTTGAACCTCCTTTCCATGAACCTGGAAACCCCTCAGCAGTACCTTTTGATGCTGCCAGCAGGTCCTCCCTGCCTTTCCTCCACAGTTCAGCACTCAAGGCAGGTGCCTGAGCTTCCATGGACACAAAATTCCTACCACAGGCAACCTGTTATCCCAAATAGGAGCACATCAATTCCACACTCTCACCCTCTGTGCAGGAGAAGAGATCATTTCACTCAGTTATCCCGGCCAGATTCCACCAAAGCAATCACAATTCAGGGTCTGTTTCTGTGTCTGATGCCAGCCACGTAATGCTCTTAATCTTGGTAATTGTAGTTTATTAAGGATCTTGGAAACTGGGAAAATGGCTTTCAGAGGAATAAAAAAAAAAAATAAATTCCCAGATTCCAAATCAGGGAGGAAATTCCCTCAGAGGATCATGGCTGAAAACAAACATGTTTTTGTGCTTCCAGAAAATCAGCAAGACTAACAGTGCCATTGTTTGTGTAAGGGGGATTTCCACATTTCAGGGAACAGCTTGGAAGCCAGCACAGCAGCTGCTCTCGGGAGAGCAGGAATTGTGAACCAGCACCAGGAAAAATCACAGCAGGTTAAAAATCATGGGATTTTTAAAAATGATCATCCAGATTTAGGCTGTGTTTTGGTTTTTCTTTCCTTTCTGTGCCTGCTTTCCAAACCTTTAGGGGGCATATTTTCCTGCTTCCCTCACAGCGTGAGGAGCACAAGTACACCGGACTATTTTTGCCCCTCATAAAAGCTCCTTGTCACAGAGCCATGCGACTCCGGCCACCCTTGCGTCACCGATGGCATGAAATATCACAAGATTTATAATAAAATTACATGAGTCAGCAACGCTGAAACCTACCGTGAGAAACGAGAATGCCATCCAGAGGGGAAAACCAGCGGGTTCCTAAAATCCACACTGGGCTGCGCATTAGGACAACCCACACTTGGTACCTAGGATTCCCTTCCACATGAACAACCCCGTGGAGACCCCCTCTGGAGGGGTCAGGAGACAGAACTGGGATGATTCCATTTGCAGTGGTGAGACCAAAATGGGACAGAGCCTGCTGGGCAAGCAGAGAGCCATGGGAAGAGCAGGCTGGGAGTGACAGGTGTGGGAGAGAGCATGAGGGAGCCAGGAATCTCTGTCTTGTCTTGATGGCCCCGATGAGAAGAAAGACATTGAGGGGCTGGAGCGTGTCCAGAGAAGGGAACAGAGCTGGGGAAGGGGCTGGAGCCCCAGGAGTGGCTGAGGGAGCTGGGAAAGGGGCTCAGCCTGGAGAAAAGGAGGCTCAGGGGGGACCTTGTGGCTCTGCACAAGTCCCTGACAGGAGGGGGCAGCCAGGTGGGTCTCTGCTCTCAGGTAACAAAGTGACAGGATGAGAGGAAACAACCTCAAGTTGCACCAGGAGAGGTTTAGGTTGGATATTATGAAAAATTTCTTCACTGAAACAGTTGTCCAGCACTGGAGCAGGGAAGTGGTGGAATCACCATTCCTGGAAGTGTTCAGAAGACTCTTGCACTTGAGGATGTGGTTTAGTGGTAAACACAGCAGTGCTGGGTTCATGATTGGCTTTGATTATCCGAGAGGTCTTTTCCAACCTAGATGATTGTGTGATTCAATGATCTTAAGGACATTTTCCAGCCTGAAGGACTCTTTGATTCCATGCGGATGGAGGCTATCACCACAAACACTGCAGGGAGATATCCCAGCCTCAGCTGATCGCCCTGTCTGATAGCGTTTGGAGATTACCATATCCCTTGGCTGGGCTGCCTGCCAGGAAAACATGACTGAGAAGGCGATAAGAAGGGTGCTTTACGGGGAAGGCGATGCCGTCACTGCTGACAGGGGTGTTACCTCATCCCCTCTGAGTAAGCACCGTGTGACCACCCCGAAACTGGAGCAGGGGAGGTGACACGGGGGGCCCTGTGGGGCGAGGGCAGGGTCACCTTACTCCTGCCACTACGGATGGACCTGTGACAAATATTTGGTGGGACAGGGCAGGTGCTCGGGATGTGCTTCTGGAACATTTGCTCTGTCTTGGTGCCCACTGGGAGTAAGGAGAGTGCTTGCTCTTGCGGGTAAAGGAGTGTGGCTGTTCTTGGGTCTGCCCTACCCAGGGATGCAAGGTCCTTTTGGGGTGTGGGAAAGAAGAAATCACTGCTCAATTTTAGTCCTTTTTGTCACAAATTAGATGAAAATCTCAGCAGAAGAGACTCCGGGCATGTTTGTGGCGGGACACCCTCGCCAAGCAAAGATGAGCAAACTCAGGTTGGGAAGACCCTGGCTTAAAAATATCCCTGCAACCTGCAATGATCCCCCTTGTGTGGGTGAGTCCTGATGGCCCTTAATTGAGCTATTTTTTGCACTGAGCTGCTGCCTCCTTTAGTGCTCAGGATGTGCCGTGCTCAGTTAATGAGCAGCTAATCAGCGTTGCTCTTTGGCTGCTCCGGGCTGAACCCCGCAGAGCCGACGGACCTGGCAGCCCTGATGGAACAGGGACTCTCCTGCTCTTTCTCCAGGTGCAGGGAAGGCACCTGGTGGGCTTTGAGTCCGCTGGGATTTCAGTTGCTGTCATTGAAGACATCTCATCTGAACGCTGGCCAGTGGCCATTTTTGAAGATGATGGCATTCACAGAAATCCAGAGGACAATCAATCCTGCTCCACAGCTCAAATCCACTGATATTTTCTCAAAAGATCTTACACTTCCCTACCCCTGTTCTTAGCAATGGCTGACTGGTTTTGGTGGAAGGTTGAGCATTAGTACAAAACACTCAGCACGGAAAACTTCTGCCCAAATGTTCCAGAGTTCACCGTGTTAAAAGCAAGGTAATACATCTTCTAGTGGGAAGCTCTGGGTGATTTACTAACCCATCCTGGAGTGCTACCTAGAAGTTAAAAATCATATGTCTCCATCACTTGGTGGAATGAACTGCTCCAGAGAGCAGCTTAGCTCAGCCGAGTGCCAAGCAGGAAGGGGAACACTTCGAAAGATCCAATTTCCAGATTAGACTTAGCGATGTTTCCCTTGTTCCTCCCCAAAAAAATCTTTTAAACAAACAAGCCATCAAAGATACCAGAAAATCATGGCATTTAGTTTCCTTAGGGTGTCTGAAGAGTCCAGGAGACAAAAAATAATTACGGAACGAACAATAAATTATAATCTCAGCCTGATGAGATGAAGGACAATGAGGAAATACTGAAATTAGAAATACCCAGGATAAACACAGAAACAAGCACCTTGTGTCTTTCCACACCTCTTGCAATCCCACCAGTGCAGGGTCTCTGTTTGGAGGGGGAGAAACTTTCATAAACGTATTAGCTAAGGAAAAGAAAACTGAATGAAAAGGGCACCTGATGTGTTACAGATTGCCTGAATAGAGCCATTCGAGGCTAACATAGCTCTAAAACTTGATAATAAAAAACATCATCTTCGTGCACTTCCCAGCACATCAGATGGGGCCCATGAGAGTCCCACAAGGTCCACAACCTCCTTCCTCCCCATGTGATATGGAAACGCAGGACCAACAGAAGATGCCTTAGCCAAATTGAGAGATGGCAGCAGAACATCTGCCAACAAAACCATCTTCTTGGTGA